>CAXKVI010000005.1:46075526-46353877 GCA_964058755.1 Campiglossa producta
AGAAAACGGACGTGAATTAAATGTATGTAAATCGTGATTAAATAATAAAATGTTTATATATAGGGATAATGTAAATATGCTAAAAATAATTAAAAATTTGTTTTTGTTTGTAGTTCCTTGAAGACGGTTACCGTAGAGTAATCGAAATATATCGGAGAAAAAAACTAAAAGTGGTGTTTTCACTTATTTTTATGACCTTAAGCCGGCAAAACGAAATAATTGTTTTATGAACATATTTTGACTTCACCGAGAATCGAACTCAGAATACCTAAAACAACAAAACTTTCTGTTAAAACAAGAGCTTAGCAGTTAACTTAACAGCATAAACACACAAATCTGGCCAGGGGCGCAGCCAAGGGGTAGTTTTATGGGTTTAAACCACCCCTGAGATATAAAACTGTATATGTGAAAACTAGTTTTCATGACATGTTTGTAAAAATTTCGATTGCATGAAAATCGAAAAAAGTCAATTCCATAACAGGGGCTTTTGGGCTTAGGGGTGTCACACGTTGCATCCATATTGACGCGATGCATGGCTGTTACATCCATACACCTAAGATACAGAGTCATAAGTGTGCAAAGGTACGAAAAACCGGTTTTGACCCCTAACTCAAGATTTTGAGGGTGTCCGGCAAATTTCTTGTACGCACTTCTTCTTATCTCGTTGAGATCTACCAGAAAAATGCTATCTCCCATGTATTTTTTTCGTGTTGCGCAGTGTAATAGATTCAATGACAAATAAAACAAGAAGGCTAGCTCTTGTTATATAATAGTACATTTACACAGCACCAAATTTGGTAAATTTGGCGAAAAATTTGCAAATTTGGCGCTTTTTTCCATACAAATTTCATTTTCCAAATTTGGAATTCCATCGCATTTGGCCACATTCCCTGAACAATACAATCCACAATTCCTCAAAATAGCAACCCTGCCTGTGTTCCACATTTAGAATTGCCCAGCAAGAACCTTAATGGGTAATTAACGTGTGAAAACTTTTGCATTATGCACAGTTCTAAATAACAATTTCAACTATTTTTTATGATATTGGACCAGTTCCACTAAGAAAAGAGAGAAGCCTTCTTGATTCGTCATTTATTATTACTCTACATGTGTTTAAAACATCAAGGTGGTGCATTTTCTTTCGGTGGCTTTGTATTCTGGTAGAAGATTCTTGCAGGGAAGGTGAAGCCAAATGCAAATTTGCCAGTGTAAACAGGTTCGAAATGACACATTCAAATTCGCCAAATTTGGTGCAGTATAAATGTACTATAAGTCAATATAAAGTAATATTTATTGGCGGGTATCTATTTTTGTATGTATATTAGACTGGGCTAAAAATTCCAAATTTCATATTTTTTTTCAAAACTTATATTGATTTTCTTTTTAAGAAAGGTGAAAAAATTACTGTAATTTTTCAGATTTTTGTATTAAAGTCTAGAGGTCTATCATCGTATAAAAACGACAAATCATTGTTGAAAAACACTATTTACCTGAACATATTTTTGTAGGAAATTGAAGTCCCTACAAAAGCTACCTAGACTGAAATTTTCTCAGAATTCCCGATTTTGGTTTGAAAATTTGCGAAACATGAAAAAATCAACATCGAATAAAGCTAAATAAATATTCTTAAGGGAAATTGGATGCTGAATCCGAATTCGATATCAGAATTTAAGAACGGGCCCGAGGTTCGGCCCTAACCGTGCAAAAAAGTCCAATATTTTTTTGTGAAGGTTAGTGAAGAACCAAAAATACATGAAAATTCATGGATTGAGGTCACAGATCCGTCAACTTTTTTTTTTTTTTTTTTTGTGGATGCGCCATTTGAAGACTGTAGAACTACACCCCCGCAGAGAAAGCCTATGTTAAGCAAAAATATGTTTGAACGTATATGAGAAATGTATATTTTTTTGTTATAATATTGATCATATAATGATAATTAATCATGTAGAATATCAATAAACAAAATTTAGTAAACAAATTGGATCAAAAACACCAAAAAAAGACGGAAATATGATTTTTTTTAATTTAATACTAAATAAGTTTTGAAAAAGTAACTTTACAAAAAAAAAGTTGTTTAACCTTTTTTGTAGCCCACTCAATTTCGTATAAGAATCTGTATCTATCTTTGTTGTACATGGATATTTGCATTTTTGACAATTTTAGAAATAAAAAATGGGAAATCGAAAAAAATATGCAAATTTTTGAAGCTAGAATACTAGAAAACGGCTAGTGTGAGAAAATTTTGGTCAATGCAAATTTTGTAGGGAATTCGATTTCCTTCAAAAATATGCTCAGGTAAATGGTGTTTTACAACAATGCTTTGTCGTTTTTATACCAAATATGAGATAAAGTCTGTAAAATCTTAACTAGCGATGATAGAACTCTAGACTTTAATTTAAAAATCTATAAAAATTACAGTAATTTTTTTTCACCTTTCTTAAACAGAAAATGGCTAATTATCTTTTTTAAATGCTCTCTTTACGCTACTCTTGACTGGCGCTATAAAATAATTTTGTAAATAAGCCGTGTTTTCGTTTTCCCGACTTCATGAAAAACGTCAAAATACATGGGAAACAACCACAAAAAGTAACCTACCAAGTTAATATAAGCGCGTTGAGTTGAAAGCGCTAATGCAATAACCGACGTCATGACCAGAGTTGTGTAACGTTGAAAAGTAAAAAAATAATATCATTGTGAATGGGGCACTGGAAAGTGCAAAGCAAAATGTCTGAAGCCTGGAGATTTCAAAAAACGTCAAATATTTCTTTTTCAAAGAACAGTGAACAGAATACAAATCGTCGCCCGGATAAATGATTGTCGTATGTTACATTTGACGTCTTTTGGGAAATGAGACTTGAAGTTTGGAGTTCAATTTCTCAAAAACGCTTCATTGGATTTAGTCCAAAGTTTGGTAGAATGTTATTGGCCCACAAAATTCTTTAATTAATTAATGTTAAATGGGTTTTGTTAATTATTTTAGAATTTATAAAGGATTTTCTTCCGTAGAGTTTTGTCGTATGTTACATTTGGCAACACTTTTGCAGGCATGTCGTATAACATACGACAAATTGGACTGGCAACTCGAACAAAATTTAAATTTTTTAGATGATATAAAAATTTTGTCTTTTATTTCTTATAAAAACAGTAAACATAAAATGTAACTTAAACACAAATAAAATTAATATAACAGTTCAGCTTTTGAATAAAAATAAAATGTAACATAAAGCAAAGGAAATTAAATAAATAAAAAGTTATAACAATTCAGTCTTAAAATAAAATATGTTTGCTTATGATATAATAAATTAATAATAATACGCAAAGCGGTTAGGCACGTAAGTATTTTAAACTTTAAGTAAAGTTCTATATAAAGCTTTATCTTCTTCGTTTTCCAAGAAAGAAAGACTTAATAAGTGCCATTCCAACTTATTAAGTCTTTCTTTTTATTTTCGTCTATTTTATTTGATTTTATTTTATTTTACTTTATTTTATTTTAATTTATTTTATTTAATTTAAATTTATCTTTTTTTATTTTATTTTAGGTTAGGTTCAAGTGGCTGCCGCAGAGGCACACCTAGGCCAGTATTAAAAGGCCCGTTGTGATACCACCAACACTAGGAAAGTCAGTTCCGGGACCCTGCCATATGGAAAATCCCGGTATTAACGGAATTCTCCACATAGCAGAATCCCGGGACTGACGTTACTATACCGACACCGTTACTCCTCCTCCAACCATTTAGATGACTTGATGAAGGCCATCAGGTCCTTTATGTCCAGCTCGTGACCTGGCGTAGGCTAACCAGGAAGGGAACTCCCAAAAAGCGCATTCTCGCGCCACTTAAAGCCGGGCAGTTGCAGATGTGCTCCGCTGTTTCCTCCTCCTCATCATCCTTACAACTCCTACAGCATCGTCGGTAGGGCACATCTAGTCTTTCTGCGTGCCTACCAATGAGGCAGTGCCCAGTTAATATGCCTATTAATATGGAGATTTCTCTTCTCCTTAGGGCATAAATTTGTCTTGATCTTTTATGATCCCATTTCGGCCAGGTTTCTTTGGACATCCGGCATCCTGGAGATTGCAGCCATCTTTCGTTGGCTTGGCGGAGTGTGTACTCCTTCAGCATAAGCTTGCATGTGGTAAACGGCATACCTAAGCGCTCTTTATCCCGAAGAACCTGCTTGATCGTGCCCTGCCTCGCAAGTTCATCTGCCCTACAATTGCCCTCAATGTCCCTATGCCCCGGGACCCTTGTGAGGTTCACGCGATTCTGTTGGGCCATCTTTTGTAGAGATCGACGACAGCTAAGCGTCAGTTCAGAGTTGAACGAATAAGAGCCAAGGGATTTGATGGCCGCCTGGCTGTCGCTGAATATAAAAATGTCCTGTCCGATAGTGTGTTGGCCGATCCAAGCCGCGACGTCCATGATTGCTGAAACTTCAGCCTGGAAGACACTGCAGTGATCAGGTAGTCTGAAGGAGAGCTCAAGGTTCAGATCCTTTGAATAAACCCCTCCTCCAACTCTGCCGTCTAGCTTCGAGCCATCAGTATAAATGGAAGTGCCGCCATGAGTGGCGGGACTCCGATCCGTGCTCTCCCATTCTTCCCTGCTGGGAATGTTGATGTTAAAACCGCTATCTCCGACTGTTGTGGTCGCACAACGATCTGTGCTCAGCAGAAGAAATCTATAGGATCCCAAAATACAGGCATGTCCAGTAATGCTTGCGCCCCAGCCGGACGTTTCCCTTAGACGCAGAGCCGATGCTGCTGCCACCCGGTGCCCTTCCAGATCGAGTGGCAAAATGCCAAGATTGGCCTGGAGTGATTCATTGGGCGTTGTTCTTAACGCACCGCTTATACAGATCATGCAAGATCTGTGTACTTTACCTAGCAGATTAAGGTTTGTTGCCTTGCTCAGCGCAGGCCACCATACCACAACTCCATAGAGCACGATTGGTCGAATGATTGCAGTGTAGATCCATTTGCATATTTTGGGGCTGAGCCCCCATTTCTTTCCAATGGCTCTTTTGCACGTGTAGAGTGCAATACACGCTTTCTTCTGGCGCTGAAGAACATTCTCCTTCCAGGTTAGTTTCCTATCCAGAACTGTGCCCAAGAACTTGGCTTTGTCAGGCCAAGTTCAGGTGCACGTCATTCGGTTTTGGTAGTATTAGCGGTGGTATCTTATAGCGGTTGGTAAAGAGAACCAGTTCTACTTTTCCCGGGTTGATGCTCAGTCCGCAGAGCAGGCACCATGAGGAAACCTCTCGCAGTGCTACTTGCATCAAGTCGCACAGGGTTTGTGGGAATTTGCCCCTATATACTGTAGCTAAGTCGTCTGCATATGTCACTAACTTCCCGCCCCCCCAGCTTGTGTCTCGCAGCATCGAGTTGACAGTGAGGTTCCATAGAAGCGGGAAGAGAACACCACCCTGAGGCGTTCCCCTTGTGACATAGCGTGATAAGTCAACCGAGCCCAGTGATGAAACTATTCGTCTACCCTTTAGTAGTTGATCAAAAAGTCCAATAAGAGACCTGCTTATGCCCAGACTTATTAAAGCGGTGCTTATAGCATCAGGGCTTATGTTGTTGAAGGCTCCTTCATCATCTAAAAAGGCCGCAAGACAGTACTCCTTCTCATACAGCGATTTTTCAATAACAGAAACTAGGCTGTGAAGCGCAGTTTCTGTAGATTTCCCTTTGGTGTATGCATGCTGATAGCTACAAATCAGGTTGCTATCAATAGTAGAGGAGAGGTAGTCATTTATTGTCCTCTCGAAGGTTTTGAGCACAAAGATATAGGTCACCATTGGTATAGTTGGGCAAGAGAAAGGCATTCAGCTCAGACTTAACCAAAATACAGGCTCTAACCCTGCCCCCCTCGCTGGCTTGAATAAGCTTAAAACCCTTAGTCCCCAAACCGCAACTCCTTGAGCTGTTGACCCAGGGTTCTTGGATGAGGACCACATCTACGTCGCCTCTAGAGAGACGACTGATTAAAGCAGCCGAGGCTGCTTTAGATTTGTGCAGGTTTATCTGAATCACCACCAACATGGGAGCGCTCAGACTTCCCTGCCACCGCCGTATCGTCGAGTTCCGCTTCGTCTGGAGGCTTATCTTTCAACGACGATTTGTTCAGACCACGGTTTGGCGTGGCAGAGATCCTACTAACTGTGGCAGTGTCAACATTGTTGCGCTCAGGACTAGCTGCTATCACTGTGACGTTGAGGTCTTCCCCGTCCAGCAGGCTGTCTCCCATCTCCAAGCTGTCCACTGCTCCTTCGCCATTTGACGTGGCAGATACCATACTTTCCGAGTCGGACATCTCCGACTCCCCTTCCGGCACTGCGATGTCCGAGTCCTCCGGTGCAGCCGAAATAGCAGCGCGCTGTGCATCGCCGCGGTATACGTGAATCACGATCTGACCCATACCGTAGTGCACTCGTCCGTTGCACCGTTTAAGGGGCTCGAGTTCCTCCTTATTCAAGGTGAAGATCACTTGCCTATCAGGCCCTACCGCATCCTCGACCAGATTGACACCCCAGTCTTTCGTCGGGAGAGACCGGTTCATGATCCTCAGCATCCTGAGAATTCTCTCAGGTTCAGCAGGGATAGCAGAAATCCACGCTCTTGCCCTTGGCCGAGCCGGGATGTCCTTCCAGTCGACAACCTCGATTCCTAGTCTTGCAGCTGCTGCCTTGTACAGTGCAACAGTGTTTGCATCCTCGCAAGCGAATACCTTGATTCGGCCCTGGTGCCATCCCGCATCAGAACCCATCGGAGTGGCACCCGGAGACTCATCCATAATGTCGAGAAGGGCATTACCGATAGCATTCCGGACGTACCGCCACTGGTCCCTAGGGATGGCCCAGCTTTCATTACCTCGGTCAATGACGCCTATGAGGATCCTATCCTTAGTCACTTCAGCAAAGCCGAGTTTACCCATTACGGGGGCGTGTTGCTGCCGCTTCGGGTGAGGTTTTAAATCCACGTCCGATCTCTGGCGTTTGAAGGGGTTTCCATTAACCTTCTTTGGCTCGTAATCGCTTTGGAAGTTCGGTAAGATAGCATCAGCCATCTCCACCGTCTTTCTAGCATTCGGCGATAGCGTTTCTTGTGAAATACCCTCGTATTTCTTCAGGATCCTCGCGGTCGCTCTTTTGTCCAAGTACTCAGAGCGACTGGGAGATGTCTTTTGGGGTAAATTTCGACCCGTAGTTGCCAGCGCGGTCGTTCCCTCATTTGGATCTCTGGGGCCAGGTCGTGAGACCACTGCCACAGACGTTAAAGACTTGGTTTCGGTACCGGCACTTACTGGAGGTTTAGCATCAGCCGTTGTTGGCGTCACTGTATTTGTACCGGTACTTACTTTGGGGATTGCCCCCTTATTATCCAGAGCTAATCGACCAGTAGTTGCCATCGCTCGATCTCTCGGCAGATATTGAAATGGAGTTTGTCCTCCGACGTTGCGTTTTCGCTTGCTCCAGCATTTTCCTCCTTTGATGTGCAGTATACATGGTTGTATCTTGAGTTTCAGAGTTTTCATTACTATTTTTCATCTTGTTCGTAAGACCCCTCGCCGGCCAAAGCCAGCTTAGGGTCAAGGGAAGAGTAAGGGAATGTGTCGTCCGCCGCGGCAGAGCCCCATACCGTGGTAAGGCCATAGTTACTCTCCGAGGCGGCCCGGTATCAGAGAGGCTACGTTCGATTACAGCCACGATTTGCCTCCCGGCTGTAAACGTCCAATGGGCACGTGGTCGCATAACACCCTGGATTGGGAGGGGGAAGATCTTAGTCGTCGCGCCCTCGTACCGCGGCAAGGTGTCCACCCTTCACGAGGGACTCCCTCTTAGTTTAAAGCTGATTTTTCTTTCGTCTATCATAACCAGGACCCATCGAGTGATCATTGGGCTTACGTCCTTGCTAATCATGGCTTCCTCAATGTCCTGGTACGTCTTATTATTGAAAGCGCCTGATATATCGATGAATGCACACAGGGCTATGTTTTTAGACTCTATGGCCCTTTCAATTTTTTCAGTAAGGCAATGGATAGCAGTCTTCGTGGATTTTCTGGGTTGGTAGGCAAATTGGTGTTTACACAGAGGGTGTTTCTTTAAGTTTACTTCACTAATGTGCTGATTTAAAATTTTCTCCATTCCCTTTAGAAGAGAGGAACTGAGACTTATTGGTGGATATGACGATGGCAGATTTTCCGGTTTCCCTGGCTTTGGTATAAATACAACCTTAACCCGTGTCCACCTGTTGGGAATATATCCTAACAGCAGGGATGCTCTATATAAATTCGATAGGACTGTAGCTGTATAGTTGATTCCTTGCTGCAACAGACAAGGACAGACCCCATCCGGTCCTGGAGATTTGAAAGGACTAAAAGTCGATAAAGCCCATTGGACCTTGTTAACATTGGTTAGCTTTGTCGCCAGCGTCTTTTCTCTACCACTAATTGTTGGAGAATCATCTACTACGGGATGTGAGTGTTGATAGCCTGGTATACAGTCCGGAAAGTGAGCAGCAAGCAATAGTTTGCATGTGTCTTCCGGCTGCTTCTTGTAGCTCCCATCTGAGTTCTTC
Source organism: Campiglossa producta (assembly GCA_964058755.1). Classification (NCBI taxonomy): domain Eukaryota; kingdom Metazoa; phylum Arthropoda; class Insecta; order Diptera; family Tephritidae; genus Campiglossa; species Campiglossa producta. Next base: position 46,084,111 of record CAXKVI010000005.1, read on the forward strand.
AGAGTACCAATGACGTTGCTATGGCCTCTCGCAAGAGCTTTTTGGAGCCACACTGCCGTAGGGGGATCTTTAATATTTTCGCAGTTTTCTCTCCACGTTGACCTCTTAGATTTTCTAAGTTCTCTATTATAAGAAGTTAGAGCATTTCTATAGGAGACCCAGTCTCCAGTGTCTTTAGATGCATTGAACAGCCTTCTGGCTTGACATCTTAATTGTGCAAGCTTTTTGTTCCACCAAGGAACATCACGTTGTATACGTTGTTTGGCTTGGGGACAACTCTCGCAGAAAGCTGTTGTGATATCTGAGTGAAGCTGTTCAGCCTCTCTCTCCGCCCCGTAATTATTGGTTAGTGCAAGCAATTGCCGCGTTCTTCCATGGTAAAGCGAAATAGTTCCCACTTCGTTTTCCTCGGATTTCTGAAAACGGACTCATGGTCAGAGAAGTGACCCATGTCGAATACAATATGTTTGTGGTCCGACATAGATTCCTCCCCCGAGACGTGCCAATTTGTGACAGCGAAGGCCATGTTTTGGCTGCATAGAGTAAGGTCAAGAACTTCACCTCTAATAGCGTTAACACAAGTGGGTTTATTACCACGGTTCATTACACTGATATTGTGACTACTAATAAACTCCAGGAGATGCTCCCCCCTGTTATTTATGTTCGTACTACCCCAAGCTGTATGGTGGGAGTTTGCGTCACAGCAGAGGACCCATGGGATACCCTTCTGTTGGCAATACTCAATGAGATATTTGGGTTCAGCAGTTGGGACTGTTTCCTCCTCACCCGGAAAGTAAGCTGATGTCAAAATGGCCCCTTTTTTCGCCTCTTGGGGTTGGAATTTTTTCCCAAACTGCAACCAAATCAGCCGTCATGAACTGTAGGAGCGGAACAAAATCCAGTTTCTTGTTTAGAAGCATCGCCGCCCTGGGACGGGAACCGGTGGCATAGATTAATTTACCGTCAGTACTGCTTAAACCTTTTACAGAACCATGTAAAATCCATGGTTCTTGAATGAAGGCCACCCCCAGACCTTCTCTGCTGAATCTTCTGCTAAAAACATCCGAAGCTGCATGGCATGGTGAAGATTCACCTGTAGGCATTTTAGACGCCTCGAACTGCGAGAGTTTGCTGACATCATTTTTTGCGGTCCCTATCCGCCACCGATGACTTTAGGTTGTCGCTGGTCAAAGCATCCCCTTTAGATGCCTGACTTTGGCCCGTCTTTTTCGACTCCGGGTCTAGAGTTCTCACTATGTAATTGATTTGCTTGCCCGCTTTGAGAGGGCGGTGGAGTCTCGATAATCGTAGCTTCTGCTGTGGACTCCAACTGAAGCTTAGTTTGTACATCCTCCAAGCCTTGCGACACCTCTGCCGATTTTGAGCTGCAGGCTGTTTATTCAACAGCCTTCTTTTCTACCGCAACATTTTCATCACTGCCGCTAGCTTCATCAGCTACCCGGGGCAGAGACGGTTTGGTTTTAAACCTCAGTTTCACTTTGGCATACGCCAAACTGATTGTATTATTATGGTGACGGATTGTTTCAGCTGACACCGGATCTACAGCTATTGCGATTTCCGCCATTGTGGCCCTACTTGTCCGATTGAGGATTCTCCAGTATCTGGTGTCTAGGGCCGGGTTTTGAACAGAAATAACTCTGAGTATATGCTCGTTTGAGGGGCAATCGTCCTCTTTAAAATACCTGACAAAGATAATGCGACGGGGTACTTCCGCATCCGAGACTACCTCCAGTTTCGCCCCCTCCCAAGGAGTTAGTTTTGGGACGATGTCTTTTAACCACTCTACAGTATTAGAATCATCGCAAACAATTGAAAGCCATCCTTGGCGAATCGAGCAGCCCGTGAAGCGGGCCAACTTCAAGTTTAAACACTTCATTCAAAATGGACTTCCTTATGATATTCAGTTGTTCAGAAGACCAGAGGGTACTAGGATAACCCTGTGGGATTATGTCCAGCTTAATAGTGGTCAGGGCATCTCTAAAAGATCCCGATGACACACCGTCAGGATGAGCCGCGGTTACTAAGGCACTGGCTGCCTCTCCATCAAGAGAAGGCATCTGCCTTGTCCTTTTTTGGAAATTTGGTGGGGTCGTACTATTCCCTCCCTTTGTGCCGGCCCTTGGGGCTATTTTTCTCATTTAATCGGTACATATAATTCCCACGAGTGTAGGGGAAAGAAGGTCAGCTGGGACATAACCCCCGATATCCCAGTAAGATTGATTACAACCAGAGGGCGCCAGGTACCTGGAGGCCACCGTTATAAGACACACTAACGTACATTCATCCACGATATAAATACTACAGGTAAAACCGTTAATGACACTAGTGACATTTTTAAGCAATTCTCATACTCATTTATTTTTGCCACGACGTGTCTGTTTGGTTTTTTCAATCAAATAAATTACAAATCAAAATAATTTCTTTTCATTTTTCTTCAATTTGCGATTAGAACTATTGCTAGAATTGTTAAAAATAAGGACTGTAAAAGCGAAGCGAATGTGCCCCTCTAGCAGGCTAATCTACCATCTCATTTACTGCCATTTTATAGTGTCCAAGCGCCACCTAAACGTGCAATGTAAATTGGAAAATATTTTCTTGATTTTTTTCAAATTTTTCTTATTTTAAATTTTTTGAATCTTTTTTTTCTATTTGACTTATATAAAAAAAAAACTTATGGCGGCGATATACCAACAGGTTATCATAACCTCTAACAAGATTTTTAGCCGAGCTTCTCTTTCCAACTTGTGGTGTGTTGCTTTTGAGTTTTTCCCACAAGTTGGCGGGACCTACAGTTTTTTGCCGACTCCGAACGGCACTTGCAAAGCAAATGAATTTTTTGCTGAGAAGCTTCTCATGGCAGATATACACCCGGAGAGTTTGCCAAACTACTGCCGAGGGGCGACCCCGTTTAGAAAAATCGTTTTTCTAAACAATTTTTGATCTTACTTTTGCCGGGCATCGAACCGCCACGACTTGGTGTAGAAGGCTTATGATGACTTATATACTGACACATTTTATATTGCTTAAAAACGTCAAAACAAAATCAAAAGAGAGAACGGTTTTACCTATAGTATTTATATCATGCATTCATCCCATGAGCACGGTACAGATCACACTCGGGATTACGGGTTTTATTGAGTTGTGCTCTCTTTGGATTTTAGTCGCCTTTTACGACAGGCCTACCTACCGCGGGCATATTCTAGAACCCCAACCCGCAGGGTTTCAATTTGATTTTAGAAAGCATCATTTTGATTTTAGAAAGCATCAAATGTACTTTAGAATCATCAAATATACTATAGAAATCGTCAAATGTACTTTCGAATGTATCAAATGTACTTTAGAAAATTCTAATGTGGTGCAATTGATACTGGCGAAAGTACATTTCACCACTTTGAAAGTACATTTGATGCTTTCTAAAGTACATTTTACGCTTTCTAAAATCAAAATGATTACTTCAAAGGTGCATCATTTTGATATTAGAAAGCATCAAATGTACTTTAGAATCTTCAAATATACTATAGAAATCGTCAAATGTACTTTCGAATGTATCAAATGTACTTTAGAAAATTCTAATGTGGGGCAATTGATACTGGCGAAAGTACATTTCACCACTTTGAAAGTACATTTGATGCTTTCTAAAGTATATTTGACGCTTTCTAAAGAATATTTGACTATCCTAAAGTACATTTGATGCTTTCTAAAATCAAAATGGAGCTTTCTAAAATCAAAATGATGCTTTCTAAAGTCAAATTGATGCTTTCGAAAGTACAATTGGAAAGATGTACACTATTTTAATTCGAAACGCAAACTGAAATATTAAAAAAAAAGGCTTTGGTTTCTTTTACCTTAAGCCCCATATACACGCGGGTGAGCGTGAACAATTTTCTATTGTGTAATATGTTGATAGTACTCCACTATTCCAAAAAAATCATGCGTAAGTGGAAAAACAACTAAAATATCTTTGATATTAGAGCATTTAAAATTAAGTGAAAGTGTTAAATATGCTTTGAAATGCTTATTTTACTATCTCACAGTGAAATGTGTGCGAACACAAAGTGACACAAACCTTCGCAAGTGAGTGTTGAAATTTGGCAATTACCAATCACATTTTTTGGAGAATTGAACTCATTTGACAGATGTGCGTGAATGCACAAAAGAATTGATTTGGAATTCTTTTCCTTTGCGTACGCAATAGAAAGTCTCCACTCAATCACGCTCACGTTCACACAGAACTGTATGAGGGTCTTTAGGTCATTGATTGCTGCATGCACTTACAGCCTGCCATATGAACCCACTTTAAACTTGAAAGAGCAAAGGATTACGCATAAACGTGAACACTTGTGTGGTATCTTTACCTTGTTATGCACTTACACTGGGGGCTTGTAAACGAATAAATGAATAAAAAGGGCTTGGCAAGTGGATAGACTGGCGACGTTGCTAGAATAAATGAATACTAGTATGTAACCCCCGATAATCGGGTGTGTTTGCTTATTACCCCTGCATTGCTTTTGTAGTCAAAGTAGCGCAAAATCAGTTGTACTTACATACATACATATTTACATTTTTTTCAATGTTTGTCTATTTCGACTGAAATCCATGCGAGCATTGTATGTACATATGTATGGATATACATTTACAAAGCATGTTAATAGTGCCATATAAAGAGCTTGGGTACAAACTTTAAACGCTAATTTCTCATGAACAAATTAACCTATTGGAATTGTTATAATTTTTTGCAAACATGCTCATGATAAGCTTTCATCTGATATACATTTCTTTTATATACGTATTGTAGTTTAGTCTAGCTAAGCGCCGGGTTTTAGAATAATAATATAGATTATTGCGATAATGTATACAGGGTGACCTCAATGTTGTGTCGAAAAAAAGTAAAGAATATAAGAAGATACCCTTCCCGGCAGGGCCGGATTAAGACCTTCGGGGGCCCTAGACAATGCATTTTTTGAAGAAACCATATGGATGAAAATGGTATATTTGTAAAAAGTAACATTTTGGCATTTATTGTGGTGAATGCACCTATAGATTTTTCGACGGTCAATCGTAATCTACGCCGACTTATTGGTGGTTATTTATGTCATGCTTACTTTCGTAAACTGACATCCCCTTTTCGAAGTGGTCGAAATTATATGAAAATACATATGTATATGCCACGTACGGACTTCTCAGGATCTTTAGTTTGCGTAGAAAAATTTTGTTTTACCATTTATTTGTCACGAACTTCCCCATCGACAATGAAAATAGTTATTTTATAAAGCTTATAGTTCTCGAGCTAGAGCCACCTTTTCCCCAGACTAGTATTTTTTTATATTATTCATGGAGAAAAGGTGGATCTAACGATCTTCTGAGTTAAAATGCTCTGACTCCAAATCAATAAAATGATCTAGACTCAGTTCTGAGACGTCCTCGGTGAATGTACGAGACAAAGCATCTGGTACCACATTCTGAGTACCTTTTCTGTGTTGGATTTTAAATGAGTAACCCTGAAGTTTTAGGGCCCAACGAGCTAACCGGCAGCTAAGGTCACTTTGCGACATAAGCCATTTCAAGGAAGCATGATCGGTTATGACTGTAAAGTCGTGTCCTTCCACATATGGCCGAAATTTTTTAATGCTCGTTATAGCAGCTAAGCACTCTTTTTCGGTCACCGAATAGCTTCTTTGGCATTTATTGAGTTTGCGTGACATAAAGGAAATGGGAATCTCATCGCCTTCGTTATTAATCTGCATTAAAACCCCGCCGATTCCAGTATGACTGGCATCGCAGTGGATATAAAAAGGTGCAGTAAAGTCAGGGCTGTGCAGAACTGGGGCCTCAGTCATGAGCGCTTTTAAGGTCACGAACGCGTTCTGCGCATCGCAGTTCCATTCGAATTTCCGTTTTTGCTTGAGAAGATCGGTGAGAGGGGAAGCGATAGCAGCGTAATTCTTAATGAATTTATGATACCATCCTGTCATTCCGAGAAAGCGGCGAACTTGTTTGATGGATCGAGGCACTGGGTACTCAGTTATTGCCGAAATTTTATCTGGATCCGTCTTGATAATCCCATTGCCAATAATATGACCAAGATAATGCACTTCCTTTAAGCACATTTATGGTCAAGCCAGCCTTTGCAATCTGCAATGCTACTTCTTTTAGAACGCAAAGGTGGCGCTCGAAGGTATCTGAGACGATTAGCAAATCGTCCAAGTAGATGAACACTTCAGTTCGCAAATAGGGTGGTATTATCTTATCCATTAATTTAGACATCGTCTGCGGCGCATTGCATAAGCCGAAAGGCATTACCGTGTACTGGTATAAAGGCCGGTCAGGCACGGTAAATGCAGTCTTGCCGCGCGCCTTCGGGTCTAATGGAATTTTCCAAAAGGCATCTTTTAAATCCAGACTGGTAATATATTCAGCTTTGGGCAAACGACTAAGGATACTGTCGATAATGGGCATAGGGTATGCATCTTTAACGGTAACGGCATTAAGTTTTCTGCTGTCCAGACAGAGGCGGACTTTTCCGGGCTTCCTCACTAGGACCACGGGTGAAGACCATGCACTAGATGATTCCTCGATATCTCCTAAAGACAGCATTCTAACCAATTCGCTATACATTAGTTGCTCTACAGCGGGAGAGACTGGATAGTGCCGCTGTTTAATTGGAGTAGCGCCATTCACGTCTATCGTATGCATTAGAACAGTCGTGCGTCCAAGTCCTTTTTCCACAAAAGATGGAAATTGATTAATAGCGGTTCTTAACTGGTGTTGCTGCTCTGAGGACAACGTGCGCATCAATGGGTCTTCTAAACACTCCAAGTAACCGACTAACAAATGCTTAGGTAGTAACGAAAAGTTACTCCAAAAGTCTACACCGAGGTAAAGGTCTTGGGATAAAGAAGGCACTATGTAAAAATATATTGGCTTTGATTCGCCACGATATATAACTTCCGTCTTCAGTTTACCTATAATATTTTGGGCTTTGCCATCAGCAGTGCGAATCGCAGACGACAACTTCTGGAAGGCTGTCGACGAATTAATTATATCCAGAGCTAAGCTACTGCCAATGCAACTGACTGATGCTCCTGTATCTAAAAGTCCTATTACGTTTCGTCCAAGTAGGTTTACCTTAGCGTAGGGGCGAAAATCCTGTGTTTTTCCAATCACTGTTTCTAACAGCTTTCTTCGTTCCATCTTGCACTTTTTGACGTACGATTTTCTACGCAAAAGGGATCGATTTTTAATGGGTTCCAAGCCAGGAGTTGTAGAGGTGTCTTTCCAAACTCTACAATCGGTTTGAGGTAAAATGTGAAGGGGAATAGTTGGTATGTTCGAAAATTCTGGGAGCTCCATAGGAGATGAAACGTTTACGGGTCTGTGTTGGTTGCTTTCGAAAAGACTTGTTTGCGTGCACTTTTCGCTGGTGCACGCCCTTGGGGGTTTTTTGGATTGCATTTGGTGCATGTGGGCCTATACGTATTTGGCTGCCCACAACCATAGCAAAATAATCGGCGTTCAGCCACACAATCTTGGTATCGATGTCCTTGATCCCTACAATTCCAACATCCTAAAGACACTGCAGCTAAATCGAGTTCATCCTCTTCACTGGGGTCGTTTGGGTAGACTACTGGTAGAGAAGTCTCGACTTCACTTACGTGTCTATGGCCTGCTACTCGATGTGAGGGAGTGGGGTTTTTAGATAAAGTCTGTATAAATATTTCGCGAGTACGAACTAAATGCCGCAACTCGGCGAGAGTTCTAGAAGTTTCATACAAAATCTCTCGCTGGATTTCTGGAATGAGATTGCATCTTAAGAGTTCCACCAGTGAAAGTTCTGACAGGGGATTAGAGAGCCTGTCATTCAATACTACGATTGCCTCATAAAATTGGTCAAACGATTCGTTTTGTTTTTGCTTGCGTTGTTGCATCTCATTTCGGATGCTTTGATCAGTTCGATCCTCTTTGTAATGGTTTCTTAACGCAGTACGCAGACTATCCCATTCTATTACAGTGACGCTTCTATGGTAACGCCAAAACCATTCACTAGCACTACCTTCAAACAGATTACCGGCATTACGAGCAAGTAAATCAAGGTTACCGTCAAGCGTTTGTCTTGTCAGAGCCTCAATGCGATATACGAAATCGTCAATAGGCATTGAAGCCCTGCCTGAATATCGGAGTTTCCAATTTGTAATGATCTGGCTAATGCGATCTGCGCGAAGAGACGAAATATTACTCATATTTCCACTTCCTACAGAATTACCCTGAGGTAATCCTAAGATTTGTTGAAATGTTCGATTCTCTATTTCCGGTAAAGTCTGCATCCCAGTAGTGGATGCTCTCTCCTCGCTAGAGCCGTTAGTGGAAAGGCGAACTGAGAGTCGGTCTAAACCAGCTTCTAGCGTTTGTGTCAAAGATTCGGTTTGCCTGGTAGTTGCAGCAGTTAAGGCCTCTCCAATAGCTCTTTGCAAGCCTGCAAGACTGAATCCGGCCGTTTCAGGTGCTGGTGTATCTATGCGTCCAGGGTTGGTATTAGTAGTATTGCCACTCGAGGAAGCTCCGGTGGAGTCTTGAGTAGCCATTATCCGTTTGGTTTGCAATCTAGTATTGTGTATTTTAGTGGGTGTGTGTGAAGCAGCGGTGCTCGACTGGCCAAGCAAAGAGAAGTCTTGAATGTTGGATGCTGAAGATTGCAAATCCGTTTTACAAACCGGGCAAACTTTCTTATTATGGGCTTTCACTATACTACTAAAGCAACCTCTGTGAAAAGTATGATCGCAGTGAGCTCTCAATATTTGTGCTTCGTGCTCTATGGGCTTTGCGCAGATAAAACAGTGAACTTGTGAATCTTCCAGTCTGGTTAAATCTTCGTGGCTATGTCTTACTGACATATCGAGTCACAAAGGAAACTATTTTAAATGTAAATACGCTTGTCGATACGATAATAAAAAAAAACAAAAATCTCAAAAAAAAAAGAAAAAACTCAAATAGAACGGAGACCATGCGACCGATCACTATGAAAGACCATCGCCAACTCTCAGCTAGATATGGATGGGAAGTAAAAAAAAATCATAAAAGAAAACTAATACAAGTATTTTGAATCATTTAATTTTTGAAAACGGGTCATTCTCAGTTTTCCACCAAGAACTCGCATCTACGCCAACTCCAACTAATATGACTCAAATGGAAGAATGTAAAAAAGAAGCTCTGGTGTGATTAGTGGTCGAACTAAAATCATTCAACAGAGACGGTTAGAAACTATTGCATAAAGTAAAAGAGATAATTATCTAATGTGCCGCGGGTTCTGAGGGTGTAACAGCTGACAGGTGTAATATGAACGGAGTGACCGTAGTTCTTGACCACGTTTGAAACCTCCAATCAAGGAACATTTACAGGAACAGACTGAAACACAAGGATAAAATTACTTATGCTTGCGAGTGATTTCAGAAGCCAGACCCATGTTGAGGGTTAAAATTAGCATATCAATAAAATCCAGCATAAGCACATGGAATTGTTCAACTAACTATGAGACTTAGATACAATAGCTAAATAGAAGCTAATAGTTTTCAATAAACCTCAAGGCCGAACAAGAGGACAAGGATTAATGGACAGAAATAGGCATGGAGCTCGAGTTTGGGTGTCGTTTACTCGAAAATATTTGTGGGTTAAGTCCAACAGGTTTGAATTCACATGACATTTTTAGCTGTGGCAAAGGCACAAGAATTATATTTGTATATACATATATTTTTTTTATTTTTTTTTCCAAAACTGTTAGGCCCCACGTTGGGCGCCATTTTTATTATTCTGTAACATATAACGTGGTATCGAGCAGGTGTTGGGTACACACAGTAGAGCACGCGCTTGTATCGGCTCAGCAACGTCGGCATGGGTGTGGGTTAAGATTGGCTACTGGGTGTATGCTCGCTGGAACAAAATAACAAAAAAAAATTCGCGTGCGGTAGTGGGTTAAAGGAGCAAAGGGGAAGAGGTACCAATGGGGGAACGAAGATGGAGGCACAAAAGTAAAATATGTGATAGGAGAAAAGATAGAGTAGTATAAACTAACTGATGGTCTAGCTGGTTATTGGTGTTGTTGTTGTTGCAAGATGTTCGCGCAACAACGGAAGTGCCCACCCTACCATGATCACTGGGGTCCTAGAAGGACATGCCTTTGGTAGTGATCCCTTTAATCAAGGGACGATCAACCGCCCCTATTCATAGTGAGTCGATGCATGGTCCTTCCCGTCTTAGAAAATTAATTAAAGCGTCATTATATATACTAAAAAAATACTTTAATCATAAAACAATTCGAAATTCATTTTATACAAAAAAATTATTTGATAAAGTTTATATTAAATTATATATATATATATATGTATACTAACTATTTATATGCGCAAAAAGGAAAATTCAGGTATGTGCATATAGGTAATTATACGATGAACCAGGCTAAATAATCAGATGCAAATCGAAAAGAGTATATGTATAAAAGTGGGTTCGTAAGCAGGAGGAAGCTATATTAATTGAGCGTCCCTCGTACTTGAATATTTATATAGATTAACATATGTTTATGCATTGGTAATAATTACTCAAAATAGAGCAGAACTTTTCCCTATGACTTATGCAAAAACAAATCCAATTAAATTTAACTAGCTTGCTCTTAAATATGCACGAACTCTTATGTTTCTTATGGCGTGCGAACACCAACAACAAAAGCATAAAGTCTTGCTCACTGCCTTTACCTATCTCTATTAGCACGAGCTTTACGAGATTAATGGCATTTAGGTATATTTATTTAAACATACATATTAAATATTTTAACAAAGAGATCACTTACATCATTACTCCCACGACGAAAGATCTTTCGATGAGTTTGGCAGATGTATGCGTTGTTGCTGTAAACGAGAGAGATTTGCATATAGGGCATTAGGCAAGTTTAATCAAACGTGCTTTTGGGTTTTTGTTGTTGTTGTACGTCACTAAAATTCCATTTAATGTTGTTGTACAAACTTAAATTAAATTGTATGATGACGTCCCATGAAACAAAAATACATCACGTGCAGATAAAAATTGTAGATCACATTGAAATATGACAGCATGTCACCATATCATCTTCTGCTGTTAGATTAGGGTGGGTCAGCCAATTTTCCGACAATTGACTCTTATTTGGTAATTGTTGAGTTTTATGGAATTTTTTTTTGTGTAGCGCGGGTATTCTAGGCGATCATATTAAGATTTTCCCATAGGTATTGTACGGGGAGTTATATGGCCGCAATTTATTTATCCCTTGTTTCGGGTTGCCTGTGAAAATGGCTTCTCAAAATTTATAGATGAACCCTATTAGCCTGACCTCATTTGTCCGACTTCCTTTGCCAGAATTTGTTGATCGCAGTTATTTTAATGCGGAATGCAGCTTATTTTATTGCTGGCTACAATGTTTAATTGGTGCCACATCTATACCAAATAGAATTAAAACACGATATTACTGATATCGCATGGCCAAAATTCGGCAAAGAAACTTACCCGTAGAGGATATGACACCAAATCGGGAATAAAGGTGTGATTGCGGTGGATGTTGGTTTCGGTAGAGACTGTCCAGTGTGGAAAATACTGGTGGCTATACATGCCAAAGAAAATCCTAAGATTTTCACATGGTTAGCGAACACACAATAAACTTTATTCAATTTTATTGAGGCGATCCTCACTTACTTTTTCTTTAATGGTTTGGGAACTGACACTTTGATGTGCGATAAAATGATTTCCAAATCGCTTTTGGAAAATAAAACTCTAATTAGGTTTTTACTTGAGAAAATCACTTGGTCGGCCAAAAATTATCGCGCACAACTTTTCAGGAAAAACTAGCGGAAGGTTGGGAGAGAGAGTAAGAGCGTGTAGATTAAGAATGTCAGTAAAGCAATACCGGCAAAAACGATCTCTACACTAATTTGAACAGCTGACTGATGGTGCAAAGCAGTCGGTTAAGAACCGGGTATCTCCATTTGTTGGATATTTTAACGGGTACATATAGGGTATATAGATACGGCGACAAGCGATACTACAACTCTCGCTATATGCGGCATGTGCTGTCTTTGCATAAACTCCCGCTGAGTTCATTGTAACTAATTTGGGTAAAGTGTTGTTGTGTACATTCTTATTTGTTTATGCATTTTTGTGCACATGACAATTAAACGAAAAAGGGCGGTGTGTTTATGTAATGCTACAGTTCGTTAAAATTTTGTACAGTTTTACTGTTGCTTCAACAATTTTCTGTTAAGTGTTAAAAACCGTGACAGTTGATTTGCCAGATTTTGCTGTCGATCACAAAGTGTTAGTGAAAAGATTTAGTTTTGCAAAATATTTTTTAAAAATTACCTTTATTTCAAAAGTTATTAACCATTGGACTTTTTATGTATGCTTTTTTTAAAGGGAGGATGGGATCGTGTGTAGAAGTCCAGGCAAGTGGTGAAAGTTTCTGACCGCTATTCAACTGGGAATGGCCAGAGCGATTCTTCTATGTGCGGTCGAAGCAGCTCACTACCTCCGAGTCGTATCCTCTGGATAGCCACTGAACATCCGTTCGGTGGTGAACTGATGTGAGAAGGCGACAACCTGACAAGGCCAGTCCGACATAATTGGTTTAAGGGCTTGCCAGGAGATTCCAACAGCAGCGTCTGTCATCATGAGGTGCGGCGGCAAGCGGGCGTCTGTCTTGGATCAAGCGGCTCGCTATATAAACGTGTTAATTAAATCCAACTCCCCGAGAAACGGGTTGTGCGTAGGGTTTAGAACCCACCACATAAAACAAAATTCCAATGAGATCTAACAGACAGGACTCGGGTATGATAACTCACTTTTAAAAAAAATACGACCACAACAAACTAACTACGACTACGATTAATGAAATCAGGACATGCACGTTGAATGTCTGAAGCCTTACTAGGGAAGGTTGCGTTGTTGTTGTTGTTGTTAACAGCAAAACACTCCCCGAAGGTTTTGGGAAGTGATGCCGAAGTTGACAGTCCTTGGCCGGCTATGAACCCGGGACGCTGCGGTACTCCCTTGCGGTACTGCCCGACTGTCGTGGTAGCGATTTGGTATGACCAGTGGAACCTTCTAGGTCATGTCATCCCTCCATCCGTGAGGAAGGAGAAGATGGGTAATGAGAGGTGAGAGGCATCATATCCGTAGATCAACCATCGAGTTAGCACGTCATTACCTATGTACACATTAGTCGCCTCTTACGACCGGTATGCCTACCTCGGGCATATTCTAAACCCCTAACCCGCAGGGGAAGGTGACGATGCCCGCTTAGTTGAGGTCCCCAATAAGGCAAAAGCTGACATCACCGCTATATAAGAAATACGATGGACGGGGCAAGGCTATAAGACCATCCGAACGATTGCCTCATAAAATTGGTCAAACGATTCGTTTTGTTTTTGCTTGCGTTGTTGCATCTCATTTCGGATGCTTTGATCAGTTCGATCCTCTTTGTAATGGTTTCTTAACGCAGTACGCAGACTATCCCATTCTATTACAGTGACGCTTCTATGGTAACGCCAAAACCATTCACTAGCACTACCTTCAAACAGATTACCGGCATTACGAGCAAGTAAATCAAGGTTACCGTCAAGCGTTTGTCTTGTCAGAGCCTCAATGCGATATACGAAATCGTCAATAGGCATTGAAGCCCTGACTGAATATCGGAGTTTCCAATTTGTAATGATCTGGCTAATGCGATCTGCGCGAAGAGACGAAATATTACTCATATTTCCACTTCCTACAGAATTACCCTGAGGTAATCCTAAGATTTGTTGAAATGTTCGATTCTCTATTTCCGGTAAAGTCTGCATCCCAGTATTGGATGCTCTCTCCTCGCTAGATCCGTTAGTGTAAAGGCGAACTGAGAGTCGGTCTAAACCAGCTTCTAGCGTTTGTGTCAAAGATTCGGTTTGCCTGGTAGTTGCAGCAGTTAAGGCCTCTCCAATAGCTCTTTGCAAGCCTGCAAGACTGAATCCGGCCGTTTCAGGTGCTGGTGTATCTATGCGTCCAGGGTTGGTATTAGTAGTATTGCCACTCGAGGAAGCTCCGGTGGAGTCTTGAGTAGCCATTATCCGTTTGGTTTGCAATCTAGTATTGTGTATTTTAGTGGGTGTGTGTGAAGCAGCGGTGCTCGACTGGCCAAGCAAAGAGAAGTCTTGAATGTTGGATGCTGAAGATTGCAAATCCGTTTTACAAACCGGGCAAACTTTCTTATTATGGGCTTTCACTATACTACTAAAGCAACCTCTGTGAAAAGTATGATCGCAGTGAGCTCTCAATATTTGTGCTTCGTGCTCTATGGGCTTTGCGCAGATAAAACAGTGAACTTGTGAATCTTCCAGTCTGGTTAAATCTTCGTGGCTATGTCTTACTGACATATCGAGTCACAAAGGAAACTATTTTAAATGTAAATACGCTTGTCGATACGATAATAAAAAAAACAAAAATCTCAAAAAAAAAAGAAAAAACTCAAATAGAACGGAGACCATGCGACCGATCACTATGAAAGACCATCGCCAACTCTCAGCTAGATATGGATGGGAAGTAAAAAAAAATCATAAAAGAAAACTAATACAAGTATTTTGAATCATTTAATTTTTGAAAACGGGCCATTCTCAGTTTTCCACCAAGAACTCGCATCTACGCCAACTCCAACTAATATGACTCAAATGGAAGAATGTAAAAAAGAAGCTCTGGTGTGATTAGTGGTCGAACTAAAATCATTCAACAGAGACGGTTAGAAACTATTGCATAAAGTAAAAGAGATAATTATCTAATGTGCCGCGGGTTCTGAGGGTGTAACAGCTGACAGGTGTAATATGAACCGAGAGACCGTAGTTCTTGACCACGTTTGAAACCTCCAATCAAGGAACATTTACACGAACAGACTGAAACACAAGGATAAAATTACTTATGCTTGCGAGTGATTTCAGAAGCCAGACCCATGTTGAGGGTTAAAATTAGCATATCAATAAAATCCAGCATAAGCACATGGAATTGTTCAACTAACTATGAGACTTAGATACAATAGCTAAATAGAAGCTAATAGTTTTCAATAAACCTCAAGGCCGAACAAGAGGACAAGGATTAATGGACAGAAATAGGCATGGAGCTCGAGTTTGGGTGTCGTTTACTCGAAAATATTTGTGGGTTAAGTCCAACAGGTTTGAATTTACATGACATTTTTAGCTGTGGCAAAGGCACAAGAATTATATTTGTATATACATATATTTTTTTTATTTTTTTTTCCAAAACTGTTAGGCCCCACGTTGGGCGCCATTTTTATTATTCTGTAACATATAACGTGGTATCGAGCAGGTGTTGGGTACACACAGTAGAGCACGCGCTTGTATCGGCTCAGCAACGTCGGCATGGGTGTGGGTTAAGATTGGCTACTGGGTGTATGCTCGCTGGAACAAAATAACAAAAAAAAATTCGCGTGCGGTAGTGGGTTAAAGGAGCAAAGGGGAAGAGGTACCAATGGGGGAACGAAGATGGAGGCACAAAAGTAAAATATGTGATAGGAGAAAAGATAGAGTAGTATAAACTAACTGATGGTCTAGCTGGTCATTGGTGTTGTTGTTGTTGCAAGATGTTCGCGCAACAACGGAAGTGCCCACCCTACCATGATCACTGGGGTCCTAGAAGGACATGCCTTTGGTAGTGATCCCTTTAACCAAGGGACGATCAACCGCCCCTATTCATAGTGAGTCGATGCATGGTCCTTCCCGTCTTAGAAAATTAATTAAAGCGTCATTATATATACTAAAAAAATACTTTAATCATAAAACAATTCGAAATTCATTTTATACAAAAAAATTATTTGATAAAGTTTATATTAAATTATATATATATATATGTATCATCATCATCATCATTTATTGGCGCTTAACCGCCTAAGCGATTTTGGCCGTTTCGTATCAAAGCACGCCAGTCATTCCTTTTTAGCGATAACCGACGCCAATTGGAAACCCCAAGGGAGTTCAAGTCATCCTCCACCTGTTGTTTCCATCTCAGTCGAGGCCTCCCCCTTCCTCTACTGCCGAATTCAGGCAACGATAGGAAAACCTTCTGTGCTGGAGCTTCTTTGTCCATTCGCATAACATGGCCCAGCCAGCGGAGTCTTTGGGCTTTAATTCGCTGGACTATGGTTAGATCTGCGTAGAGCTCGTACAGCTCATCGTTAAATTTCCTTCGATACTCGCCGTTGGCATCACGGGAAGGACCATAAATCTTCCGGAGAACTTTTCTCGCAAATACTCCAAGGGCCATCTCATCTTCTCTTGACATTGTCCATGAATCTGAGCCATACATCAGGACAGGTATGATGAGAGACTTATAGAGCGTGATCTTTGTTCTTCGAGAGAGGACTTTACTTCTCAATTGCCTACTCAGTCCAAAGTAGCACTTGTTGGCAAGAGTGATTCTCCGCTGGATTTCTAGACTGATATTATTTTCGGTGTTAATACTGGTTCCCAAATAGACGAAGTCTCTCACAGTTTCAAATTTGTAACTATCAACAGTGACATGGCTGCCAAGGCGCAGGTGCGCCGATTCTTTCTTTGATGACAGCAAATACTTCGTCTTGTCCTCGTTCACGGCAAGACCCACTTTTTTCGCTTCCTTATCCAGTCCAGAGAAGGCAGCGCTTACGGCGCGGTTGTTAAGGCCAATGATATCAATATCATCGGCATACGCCAGCAATTGCACGCTCTTGTAAAAGATTGTACCATTGCGGTTTAGCTCTGCTGCTCGAATTATCTTCTCCAGCATCAGATTGAAGAAATCGCACGAAAGGGAGTCGCCCTGTCTGAAGCCTCGTTTGGTTTCAAATGGCTCAGAGAGGTCCTTCCCGATTCTGACGGAGCTGTTGGTATTGCTCAACGTCATTTGGCAAAGCCGTATAAGCTTTGCAGGGAAGTCAAATTCAGACATGGCGGCATACAGGCAACTCCTTTTTACGCTGTCAAAAGCGGCTTTAAAATCGACAAAGAGATGGTGAGTGTCGATTCTCTTATCATGGGTCTTCTCCAGGATTTGGCGTATCGTGAAAATCTGGTCGATGGTAGACTTACCAGGTCTAAAGCCACACTGATAAGGTCCAATCAGTTTGTCTACGATGGGCTTCATCCTTTCATACAACTCGCTAGAAAGAACCTTATATGCGATATTAAGAAGACTAATTCCGCGGTAGTTGCTGCGGTTAGCGGGATCGCCTTTCTTGTGGATTGGGCAAAGCACACTTAAATTCCAATCAGGAGGCATGCATTCGTCTGACCATATTCTGCATAAGAGCTGATGCATGCTTTTTACCAGCTCTTCGCCTCCGTGTTTGAACAGCTCGGCGGGTAGTCCGTCTTTTCCAGGCGCTTTGTTGTTTTTGAGCTGGGATATAGCTATCCTCACTTCATCATAGTCAGGTGGTGGGACGATTTTTCCATCGTCAGGGATTGGGGTATCGGGTTCGACGTCTCCCTCGCAATTTAGCAGTGAGGAGAAGTGCTCCCTCCATAATTTAAGTACACTTTGTACGTCGGTTACCAGGTCGCCATTATTGTCCTTACAGGAGCTTGCCCCGGTCTTAAAACCTTCCGTCATCCGCCGGATCTTTTCATAGAATTTTCGGGCATCATTCCTGTCAGCCAGCATCTCAAGCTCCTCACACTCACGCCTTTCGGCCTCACTTTTCTTTTTTCTGAAAAGGCGTCTCTCTTCCTTCTTTGCCTCACGATATTGTTGCCATACACTGCGGGTTGCGCCCGTTCGCAACGTCTCCTTATAGGCAGCGACCTTTTTTTTCGAGGCAGTTTTGCATTCCTCATCGTACCAGTTGTTCTTGCGGGCTCGCTGGAACCCTATAGTGGCCTCAGCGGCGGTACGCAATGAGTGAGAGATATGCTTCCATTGCTCGGTTACATCGTTAGGTCGAGGATTGCCCTCTGCTAGCAGGTGTGAGAGTCGAGTTGTGAAATTATCAGCTGTCTGTGTCATGCGCAGCTTCTCGACGTCAAACTTTCCTTCCGTTACTGTGCGCACTTTCTTCGTTGCACAGAGGCGTGTGCGTATCTTGGCTGCGACAAGATAATGGTCAGAGTCAATATTGGGACCACGCAGTGTACGCACGTCCAGAACGGTGGAGCTATGTCTGCCGTCAATCAAGACATGATCAATCTGGTTTCTAGTTCTTTGATCAGGGGACAGCCATGTGGCTTGGTGTATTCGCTTATGCTGGAACCTGGTACTACTGATGACCATATTGCGAGCAGCGGCGAAGTCAATCAACCTAGTGCCGTTGGGGGATGTTATATCGTGGAGGCTGAATTTTCCAACTGTGGGACCAAAGACTCCTTCCTTGCCCACCTTGGCATTAAAGTCGCCGAGCACGATTTTGATATCATGCTGGGGGCAGCGATCATAAGTCTGTTCAAGTTTATCGTAGAAGGATATGTATACTAACTATTTATATGCGCAAAAAGGAAAATTCAGGTATGTGCATATAGGTAATTATACGATGAACCAGGCTAAATAATCAGATGCAAATCGAAAAGAGTATATGTATAAAAGTGGGTTCGTAAGCAGGAGGGAGCTAGATTAATTGAGCGTCCCTCGTACTTGAATATTTATATAGATTAACATATGTTTATGCATTGGTAATAATTACTCAAAATAGAGCAGAACTTTTCCCTATGACTTATGCAAAAACAAATCCAATTAAATTTAACTAGCTTGCTCTTAAATATGCACGAACTCTTATGTTTCTTATGGCGTGCGAACACCAACAACAAAAGCATAAAGTCTTGCTCACTGCCTTTACTTATCTCTATTAGCACGAGCTTTACGAGATTAATGGCATTTAGGTATATTTATTTAAACATACGTATTAAATATTTTAACAAAGAGATCACTTACATCATTACTCCCACGACGAAAGATCTTTCGATGAGTTTGGCAGATGTATGCGTTGTTGCTGTAAACGAGAGAGATTTGTATACAGGGCATTAGGCAAGTTTAATCAAACGTGCTTTTGGGTTTTTGTTGTTGTTGTACGTCACTAAAATTCCATTTAATGTTGTTGTACAAACTTAAATTAAATTGTATGATGACGTCCCATGAAACAAAAATACATCACGTGCAGATAAAAATTGTAGATCACATTGAAATATGACAGCATGTCACCATATCATCTTCTGCTGTTAGATTAGGGTGGGTCAGCCAATTTTCCGACAATTGACTCTTATTCGGTAATTGTTGAGTTTTATGGAATTTTTTTTTGTGTAGCGCGGGTATTCTAGGCGATCATATTAAGATTTTCCCATAGGTATTGTACGGGGAGTTATATGGCCGCAATTTATTTATCCCTTGTTTCGGGTTGCCTGTGAAAATGGCTTCTCAAAATTTATAGATGAACCCTATTAGCCTGACCTCATTTGTCCGACTTCCTTTGCCAGAATTTGTTGATCGCAGTTATTTTAATGCGGAATGCAGCTTATTTTATTGCTGGCTACAATGTTTAATTGGTGCCACATCTATACCAAATAGAATTAAAACACGATATTACTGATATCGCATGGCCAAAATTTGGCAAAGAAACTTACCCGTAGAGGATATGACACCAAATCGGGAATAAAGGTGTGATTGCGGTGGATGTTGGTTTCGGTAGAGACTGTCCAGTGTGGAAAATACTGGTGCCTATAAATGCCAAAGAAAATCCTAAGATTTTCACATGGTTAGCGAACACACAATAAACTTTATTCAATTTTATTGAGGCGATCCTCACTTACTTTTTCTTTAATGGTTTGGGAACTGACACTTTGATGTGCGATAAAATGATTTCCAAATCGCTTTTGGAAAATAAAACTCTAATTAGGTTTTTACTTGAGAAAATCACTTGGTCGGCCAAAAATTATCGCGCACAACTTTTCTGCTCCACGTCCAAAAAGGAAAAGGTCGAGTCGGAACAGGAAAAACTAGCGGAAGGTTGGGAGAGAGAGTAAGAGCGTGTAGATTAAGAATGTCAGTAAAGCAATACCGGCAAAAACGATCTCTACACTAATTTGAACAGCTGACTGATGGTGCAAAGCAGTCGGTTAAGAACCGGGTATCTCCATTTGTTGGATATTTTAACGGGTACATATAGGGTATATAGATACGGCGACAAGCGATACTACAACTCTCGCTATATGCGGCATGTGCTGTCTTTGCATAAACTCCCGCTGAGTTCATTGTAACTAATTTGGGTAAAGTGTTGTTGTGTACATTCTTATTTGTTTATGCATTTTTGTGCACATGACAATTAAACGAAAAAGGGCGGTGTGTTTATGTAATGCTACAGTTCGTTAAAATTTTGTACAGTTTTACTGTTGCTTCAACAATTTTCTGTTAAGTGTTAAAAAGCGTGACAGTTGATTTGCCAGATTTTGCTGTCGATCACAAAGTGTTAGTGAAAAGATTTAGTTTTGCAAAATATTTTTTAAAAATTACCTTTATTTCAAAAGTTATTAACCATTGGACTTTTTATGTATGCTTTTTTTAAAGGGAGGATGGGATCGTGTGTAGAAGTCCAGGCAAGTGGTGAAAGTTTCTGACCGCTATTCAACTGGGAATGGCCAGAGCGATTCTTCTATGTGCGGTCGAAGCAGCTCACTACCTCCGAGTCGTATCCTCTGGATAGCCACTGAACATCCGTTCGGTGGTGAACTGATGTGAGAAGGCGACAACCTGACAAGGCCAGTCCGACATAATTGGTTTAAGGGCTTGCCAGGAGATTCCAACAGCAGCGTCTGTCATCATGAGGTGCGGCGGCAAGCGGGCGTCTGTCTTGGATCAAGCGGCTCGCTATATAAACGTGTTAATTAAATCCAACTCCCAGAGAAACGGGTTGTGCGTAGGGTTTAGAACCCACCACATAAAACAAAATTCCAATGAGATCTAACAGACAGGACTCGGGTATGATAACTCACTTTTAAAAAAAATACGACCACAACAAACTAACTACGACTACGATTAATGAAATCAGGACATGCACGTTGAGTGTCCGAAGCCTTACTAGGGAAGGTTGCGTTGTTGTTGTTGTTGTTGTTGTTGTTGTTAACAGCAAAACACTCCCCGAAGGTTTTGGGAAGTGATGCCGAAGTTGACAGTCCTTGGCCGGCTATGAACCCGGGACGCTGCGGTACTCCCTTGCGGTACTGCCCGACTGTCGTGGTAGCGATTTGGTATGACCAGTGGAACCTTCTAGGTCATGTCATCCCTCCATCCGTGAGGAAGGAGAAGATGGGTAATGAGAGGTGAGAGGCATCATATCCGTAGATCAACCATCGAGTTAGCACGTCATTACCTATGTACACATTAGTCGCCTCTTACGACCGGTATGCCTACCTCGGGCATATTCTAAACCCCTAACCCGCAGGGGAAGGTGACGATGCCCGCTTAGTTGAGGTCCCCAATAAGGCAAAAGCTGACATCACCGCTATATAAGAAATACGATGGACGGGGCAAGGCTATAAGACCATCCGAACCTGCACTGTCTACTGGAGCGGTCATACTAGTGGGCGCAGATTCGGCGTCTGTTTTGTGGTAGGAAAGAGACTTCTGAGACATGTAGTGTCCTTCACAACCGTGAATGAGCGTCTCGCCACAATCCGAATAAAACTACGATTTTTCACCATATCGTTTATCTGCTTGCACACACCGACCGATGACAAGGACGACGTGGAAAAAGATGCATTCTACGCGAAATTAGAAGAAACTTATGAGCGCTGCCCCCGTGATGATATCAAAGTCATGCTTGGGGACTTTAACGCGAGGGTGGGCAAGGAGGGTGTATTTGGCCCCACTGTCGGAAAGTTCATCCTCCATGATGAGACTTCACCAAATGGATTCAGACTGATTGACTTCACCGGTGCACGAAACATGGTCGTATCCAGCACCAGGTTCAAGCATAAAAAGATCCATCAAGCAACATGGCTATCGCCAGATCGGAAAACACGCAATCAGATAGATCAGTTTGTGATAGACGGACGGCCCGCTTCCAGCGTTATGGATGTACGTACGATAATGGGCCCGAACATCGACTCCGAAGTGCAAAAAAAAAGCTGGTACGATGATAGAGAGTGCAAAGAAGCAGTGAAATGAAAGGACGACGCCTATAAGGCTACGTTAAAAGCGAATGCAACGAGGAGCGTGTGTGAACACTACCGTGAGATGAAGAGAGTAACGAGACGGCTTTTCCGGGCGAAGAATATGGAAGGGGAAAAGCGTGAAATCGAAGAGCTTGAAATGCTAGCCAGCAGAAGCAATGCCCGAAAATTTTATCAAAAAATTCGACGAATGACAGAAGGCTTTAAACCCGGGGCAAACTCCTGTAAAAATGACAACGGCGACCTGGTGGCAGATGTTCAGAGAGTACTAAGGTTATGGAGGGATCACTTATCTGCCCTTCTAAACGGTGGAACAGAGCAACAATCCAGAGAAGAGGACGAACCCGACCCCACAATAGAAGTTCCACAACCCGACTATAACGAGGGGCGAATAGCTATGCCACGGCTAAAAAACAATAAAGCGGCGGGTGCTGGTGGCCTGCCCGCTGAGCTATTCAAATGCGGCGGCGATGTGCTGGTAAGGTGCATGCACCAACTCTTGTGCAGAATATGTCGGATGAATGCATGCCTGAAGATTGGAATCTAAGTTTTCTCTGCCCAATCCATAAGAAGGGTGATCCCGCAAAATGCGCCAACTATCGTGGAATCAGCCTTTTGAGTATCGCATATAAGGACCAATCAAGCGTATTGTGCGAAAGACTGAAGCCTGACGTAAACCTAGGGACTTGTAACGCGTTTCGGGTTCGGTTTATGTTACACAGCTTGCACCGAAACTGAAACAGAAACAAAAATCCTTTGTAACAAAACTCCGAAAAGGTTCCAGCAGAAACAAAACCTGTAACGAAACTAAATTAATTTTGTTCCTTGTAACAGAAACCGAAACAGAAACAAAACTCCTTTGTAACAAAAGTCGTAACAAAACTCCGAAACGGTTCCAGCAGAAACAAAACCTGTAACGAAACTAAATTAATTTTGGTCCTTGTAACAGAAACCGCAACATCAAAATTATATTTGCAGTACATTAGGATGGACTTATTAACTTCAGTCGACCTCTGAAACCTCGTGTGGCACATTTAACTTCTTGGCGTCACTGGACAGCTACATACTGGCGGGTAAGTACCACAATGGAACGTCGGTAGGAAAATTCGGCGCCTTGGAACAAACAAATGGAGTATCACACTTTAAGATCCGACAATAAATGCTGAAGATATGAAGAAAAATATAACTGCGCGACTATAGGGTTGTCTGTTTTATTTTTTTAAATCTATGTATATATGGGTCATTCCATATGAAATTTAGCACAAAAATTTAAAAATGCCCACTATATTTTTTTCTGCTGAGAATGGAAAATAAGTCGACACCTATTTTTTTATTTCAACCATAGTGTTAAATTTTTTGAGTTATGAATTTTTGAATTTTTGGCATTTTGAAAATTAAATTTTTTTCATTATTTTCTAGTTCGTGAACCAATTGACGGAATTGGATCAAATTTTAGGACTAGCCTAATGAATGCTAGATCTATCTAAAACAAAAACGTAAAATTAAAAATTAATTTCCTGTGTTAATTTTTTACACCATTTTTATAAACAATTTGTAATTGAGGAAAAATAGTATCTCTGAATTTGGTTTTTTTTATTTAATTATAAATTGGTCTTCTAATAATTTTCAGTAAAAATTTCAGAGTGGTCATTTAAACGGTTGTTGAGTTATACGAAGTTATGTATAATGTTACGTGAACTATTGATCGCAGGGTAGGCCAAAATGTATTCAACAAAGTGGGCTTGAATCTGACGTTGCTCTCAATGGGAACCAGGGTATAATGTCAAACGGAAAAAACATTTTAACCCACTTGAAAACAATTTTTTTCGTTTATAAACTTTTTTTTTTTGTAACGTTATACATAACTTCGTATAACTCAACAACCGTTTAAATGACCACTCTGAAATTTTTACTGAAAATTATTAATCGACCAATTTATGATTAAATAAAAAACGAAATTCAGAGATACCCTTTTTTCTCAATTACAAATTGTGGTAAAAAATTAAAAAAAAAAATTAATTTTTAATTTTAGGTTTTTTTTTAGATAGATCTAACATTCATTAGGCTAGTCCTAAAATTTGATCCAATTCCGTCAATTGGTTCACGAACTAGAAAATAATGAAAAAATTAAATTTTCAAAATGCCTAAAATTCAAAAATTCATAAATCAAAAAAATTGACCACTATGGGTGTGAAATAAAAAAATAGGTGTCGACTTATTTTCCATTCTCAGAAGAAGAAAAAATATAGTGGGCATTTTAAATTTTAGTGCTAAATTTCATATGGAATGACCCATATATAAAAATAAATTGGCGTTCGTATAACTCGCTAAAAGTCGAAATTGGAATGACCGATTTTGAATTTTTTTTTGTAATGTCTTCTATCTGATTCTGGTACCGTGTACATCACAAATTTGATTAAACCTTAATTAAAGAATGTTTTACCTATTACTCGAAAACGGCTTTACAGTCGACAACCTCGATTCTTGCCCCTTGGCAGATCTCACCCAGTCTTTCAGCTGCTGCCTTGTACAGTGCAACAGTTTTTGCATCCTCGCAAGCGAATACCTTGATTCGGCCCTGGTGCCATCCCGCATCAGAACCCATCGGCGTGGCACCCGGAGACTCGTCCGTAATGTCAAGAAGGGCAATACCGATCGCGTTCCGGACGTACCGGCACTGGTCCCGTGTCCACCTGTTGGGAATATATCCTAACAGCAGGGATGCTCTATATAAATTCGATAGGACTGTAGCTGTATAGTTGATTCCTTGCTGCAACAGACAAGGACAGACCCCATCCGGTGCTGGAGATTTGAAAGGACTAAAAGTCGATAAAGCCCATTGGACCTTGTTAACATTGGTTAGCTTTGTCGCCAGGGTCTTTTCTCTACCACTAATTGTTGGAAAATCATCTACTACGGGATGTGAGTGTTGATAGCCTGGTATACAGTCCGGAAAGTGAGCAGCAAGCAATAGTTTGCATGTTTCTTCCGGCTGCTTCGTGTAGCTCCCATCTGAGTTCTTCAGAGTACCAATGACGTTGCTATGGCCTCTCGCAAGGGCTTTTTGGAGCCACACTGCCGTAGGGGGATCTTTAATATTTTCGCAGTGTTCTCTCCACGTTGCCCTCTAGGATTTTCTAAGTTCTCTATTATAAGAAGTTAGAGCATTTCTATAGGATACCCAGTCTCCAGTGTCTTTAGATGCATTGAACAGCCTTCTGGCTTGACATCTTAATTGTGCAAGCTTTTTGTTCCACCAAGGAACATCACGTTGTATACGTTGTTTGGCTTGGGGACAACTCTCGCAGAAAGCTGTTGTGATATCTGAGTGAAGCTGTTCAGCCTCTCTCTCCGCCCCGTAATTATTGGTTAGTGCAAGCAATTGCCGCGTTCTTCCATGGTAAAGCGAAATAGTTCCCACTTCGTTTTCCTCGGATTTCTGAAAACGGACTCATGGTCAGAGAAGTGACCCATGTCGAATACAATATGTTTGTGGTCCGACATAGATTCCTCCCCCGAGACGTGCCAATTTGTGACAGCGAAGGCCATGTTTTGGCTGCATAGAGTAAGGTCAAGAACTTCACCTCTAATAGCGTTAACACAAGTGGGTTTATTACCACGGTTCGTTACACTGATATTGTGACTACTAATAAACTCCAGGAGATGCTCCCCCCTGTTATTTATGTTCGTACTACCCCAAGCTGTATGGTGGGAGTTTGCGTCACAGCAGAGGACCCATGGGATACCCTTCTGTTGGCAATACTCAATGAGATATTTGGGTTCAGCAGTTGGGACTGTTTCCTCCTCACCCGGAAAATAAGCTGATGTCAAAATGGCCCCTTTTTTCGCCTCTTGGGGTTGGAATTTTTTCCCAAACTGCAACCAAATCAGCCGTCATGAACTGTAGGAGCGGAACAAAATCCATTTTCTTGTTTAGAAGCATCGCCACCCTGGGACGGGAACCGGTGGCATAGATTAATTTACCGTCAGTACTGCTTAAACCTTTTACAGAACCATGTAAAATCCATGGTTCTTGAATGAAGGCCACCCCCAGACCTTCTCTGCTGAATCTTCTGCTAAAAACATCCGAAGCTGCATGGCATGGTGAAGATTCACCTGTAGGCATTTTAGACGCCTCGAACTGCGAGAGTTTGCTGACATTATAAAGATTTTTTGCGGTCCCTATCCGCCACCGATGACTTTAGGTTGTCGCTGGTCAAAGCATCCCCTTTAGATGCCTGACTTTGGCCCGTCTTTTTCGACTCCGGGTCTAGAGTTCTCACTATGTAATTGATTTGCTTGACCGCTTTGAGAGGGCGGTGGAGTCTCGATAATCGTAGCTTCTGCTATGGACTCCAACTGAAGCTTAGTTTGTACATCCTCCAAGCCTTGCGACACCTCTGCCGATTTTGAGCTGCAGGCTGTTTATTCAACAGCCTTCTTTTCTACCGCAACATTTTCATCACTGCCGCTAGCTTCATCAGCTACCCGGGGCAGAGACCGTTTGGTTTTAAACCGCAGTTTCACTTTGGCATACGCCAAACTGATTGTATTATTATGGTGACGGATTGTTTCAGCTGACACCGGATCTACAGCTATTGCGATTTCCGCCATTGTGGCCCTACTTGTCCGATTGAGGATTCTCCAGTATCTGGTGTCTAGGGCCGGGTTTTGAACAGAAATAACTCTGAGTATATGCTCGTTTGAGGGGCAATCGTCCTCTTTAAAATACCTGACAAAGATAATGCGACGGGGTACTTCCGCATCCGAGACTACCTCCAGTTTCGCCCCCTCCCAAGGAGTTAGTTTTGGGACGATGTCTTTTAACCACTCTGCAGTATTAGAATCATCGCAGACAATTGAAAGCCATCCTTGGCGAATCGAGCAGCCCGTGAAGCGGGCCAACTTCAAGTTTAAACACTTCATTCAAAATGGACTTCCTTATGATATTCAGTTGTTCAGAAGACCAGAGGGTACTAGGATAACCCTGTGGGATTATGTCCAGCTTAATAGTGGTCAGGGCATCTCTAAAAGATCCCGATGACACACCGTCAGGATGAGCCGCGGTTACTAAGGCACTGGCTGCCTCTCCATCAAGAGAAGGCATCTGCCTTGTCCTTTTTTGGAAATTTGGTGGGGTCGTACTATTCCCTCCCTTTGTGCCGGCCCTTGGGGCTATTTTTCCCATTTAATCGGTACATATAATTCCCACGAGTGGGAATTATATGAAGGTCAGCTGGGACATAACCCCCGATATCCCAGTAAGATTGATTACAACCAGAGGGCGCCAGGTACCTGGAGGCCACCGTTATAAGACACACTAACGTACATTCATCCACGATATAAATACTACAGGTAAAACCGTTAATGACACTAGTGACATTTTTAAGCAATTCTCATACTCATTTATTTTTGCCACGACGTGTCTGTTTGGTTTTTTCAATCAAATAAATTACAAATCAAAATAATTTCTTTTAATTTTTCTTCAATTTGCGATTAGAACTATTGCTAGAATTGTTAAAAATAAGGACTGTAAAAGCGAAGCGAATGTGCCCCTCTAGCAGGCTAATCTACCATCTCATTTACTGCCATTTTATAGTGTCCAAGCGCCACCTAAACGTGCAATGTAAATTGGAAAATATTTTCTTGATTTTTTTTTCAAATTTTTCTTATTTTAAATTTTTTGAATATTTTTTTTCTATTTGACTTATATAAAAAAAAAACTTATGGCGGCGATATACCAACAGGTTATCATAACCTCTAACGAGATTTTTAGCCGAGCTTCTCTTTCCAACTTGTGGTGTGTTGCTTTTGAGTTTTTCCCACAAGTTGGCGGGACCTACAGTTTTTTGCCGACTCCGAACGGCACTTGCAAAGCAAATGAATTTTTTGCTGAGAAGCTTCTCATGGCAGATATACACCCGGAGAGTTTGCCAAACTACTGCCGAGGGGCGACCCCGTTTAGAAAAATCGTTTTTCTAAACAATTTTTGATCTTACTTTTGCCGGGCATCGAACCGCCACGACTTGGTGTAGAAGGCCGAACACTTAACCGCTACACCACGGCGGCCGCCAATATACTTATGATGACTTATATACTGACACATTTTATATTGCTTAAAAACGTCAAAACAAAATCAAAAGAGAGAACGGTTTTACCTATAGTATTTATATCATGCATTCATCCCATGAGCACGGTACAGATCACACTCGGGATTACGGTTTTATTGAGTTGTGCTCTCTTTGGATTTTAGTCGCCTTTTACGACAGGCCTACCTACCGCGGGCATATTCTAGAACCCCCACCCGCAGGGTTTCAATTTGATTTTAGAAAGCATCATTTTGATTTTAGAAAGCATCAAATGTACTTTAGAATCATCAAATATACTATAGAAATCGTCAAATGTACTTTCGAATGTATCAAATGTACTTTAGAAAATTCTAATGTGGTGCAATTGATACTGGCGAAAGTACATTTCACCACTTTGAAAGTTAGGTTAGGTTAGGTTCAAGTGGCTGCCGCAGAGGCACACTTAGGCCAGTATTAAAAGGCCCGTTGTGATACCACCAACACTAGGAAAGTCAGTTCCGGGACCCTGCCATATGGAAAATCCCGGTATTAACGGAATTCTCCACATAGCAGAATCCCGGGACTGACGTTACTATACCGACACCGTTACTCCTCCTCGAACCATTTAGATGACTTGATGAAGGCCATCAGGTCCTTTATGTCCAGCTCCGTGACCTGGCGTAGGCTAACCAGGAAGGGAACTCCCAAAAAGCGCATTCTCGCGGGCAGTTGCAGATGTGCTCCGCTGTTTCCTCCTCCTCATCATCCTTACAACTCCTACAGCATCGTCGGTAGGGCACATCTAGTCTTTCTGCGTGCCTACCAATGAGGCAGTGCCCAGTTAATATGCCTATTAATATGGAGATTTCTCTTCTCCTTAGGGCATAAATTTGTCTTGATCTTTTATGATCCCATTTCGGCCAGGTTTCTTTGGACATCCGGCATCCTGGAGATTGCAGCCATCTTTCGTTGGCTTGGCGGAGTGTGTACTCCTTCAGCATAAGCTTGCATGTGGCAAACGGCATACCTAAGCGCTCTTTATCCCGAAGAACCTGCTTGATCGTGCCCTGCCTCGCAAGTTCATCTGCCCTACAATTGCCCTCAATGTCCCTATGCCCCGGGACCCTTGTGAGGTTCACGCGATTCTGTTGGGCCATCTTTTGTAGAGATCGACGACAGCTGAGCGTCAGTTCAGAGTTGAACGAATAAGAGCCAAGGGATTTGATGGCCGCCTGGCTGTCGCTGAATATAAAAATGTCCTGTCCGATAGTGTGTTGGCCGATCCAAGCCGCGGCGTCCATGATTGCTGAAACTTCAGCCTGGAAGACACTGCAGGGATCAGGTAGTCTGAAGGAGAGCTCAAGGTTCAGATCCTTGGAATAAACCCCTCCTCCAACTCTGCCGTCTAGCTTCGAGCCATCAGTATAAATGGAAGTGCCGCCATGAGTGGCGGGACTCCGATCCGTGCTCTCCCATTCTTCCCTGCTGGGAATGTTGATGTTAAAACCGCTATCTCCGACTGTTGTGGTCGCACAACGATCTGTGCTCAGCAGAAGAAATCTATAGGATCCCAAAATACAGGCATGTCCAGTAGTGCTTGCGCCCCAGCCGGACGTTTCCCTTAGACGCAGAGCCGATGCTGCTGCCACCCGGTGCCCTTCCAGATCGAGTGGCAAAATGCCAAGATTGGCCTGGAGTGCTTCATTGGGCGTTGTTCTTAACGCACCGCTTATACAGATCATGCAAGATCTGTGTACTTTACCTAGCAGATTAAGGTTTGTTGCCTTGCTCAGCGCAGGCCACCATACCACAACTCCATAGAGCATGATTGGTCGAATGATTGCAGTGTAGATCCATTTGCATATTTTGGGGCTGAGCCCCCATTTCTTTCCAATGGCTCTTTTGCACGTGTAGAGTGCAATACACGCTTTCTTCTGGCGCTGAAGAACATTCTCCTTCCAGGTTAGTTTCCTATCCAGAACTGTGCCCAAGAACTTGGCTTTGTCAGGCCAAGTTCAGGTGCACGTCATTCGGTTTTGGTAGTATTAGCGGTGGTATCTTATAGCGGTTGGTAAAGAGAACCAGTTCTACTTTTCCCGGGTTGATGCTCAGTCCGCAGAGCAGGCACCATGACGAAACCTCTCGCAGTGCTACTTGCATCAAGTCGCACAGGGTTTGTGGGAATTTGCCCCTATATACTGTAGCTAAGTCGTCTGCATATGTCACTACCTATCAGGTTGCTATCAATAGTAGAGGAGAGGTAGTCATTTATTGTCCTCTCGAAGGTTTTGAGCACAAAGGTATAGGTCACCATTGGTATAGTTGGGCAAGAGAAAGGCATTCAGCTCAGACTTAAGCAAAATACAGGCTCTAACCCTGCCCCCCTCGCTGGCTTGAATAAGCTTAAAACCCTTAGTCCCCAAACCGCAACTCCTTGAGCTGTTGACCCAGGGTTCTTGGATGAGGACCACATCTACGTCGCCTCTAGAGAGACGACTGATTAAAGCAGCCGAGGCTGCTTTAGATTTGTGCAGGTTTATCTGAATCACCACCAACATGAGAGCGCTCAGACTTCCCTGCCACCGCCGTATCGTCGAGTTCCGCTTCGTCTGGAGGCTTATCTTTCAACGACGATTTGTTCAGACCACGGTTTGGCGTGGCAGAGATCCTACTAACTGTGGCAGTGTCAACATTGGTGCGCTCAGGACTAGCTGCTATCACTGTGACGTTGAGGTCTTCCCCGTCCAGCAGGCTGTCTCCCATCTCCGAGCTGTCCACTGCTCCTTCGCCATTTGACGTGGCAGATACCATACTTTCCGAGTCGGACATCTCCGACTCCCCTTCCGGCACTGCGATGTCCGAGTCCTCCGGTGCAGCCGAAATAGCAGCGCGCTGTGCATCGCCGCGGTATACGTGAATCACGATCTGACCCATACCGTAGTGCACTCGTCCGTTGCACCGTTTAAGGGGCTCGAGTGCCTCCTTATTCAAGGTGAAGATCACTTGCCTATCAGGCCCTACCGCATCCTCGACCAGATTGACACCCCAGTCTTTCGTCGGGAGAGACCGGTTCATGATCCTCAGCATCCTGAGAATTCTCTCAGGTTCAGCAGGGATAGCAGAAATCCACGCTCTTGCCCTTGGCCGAGCCGGGATGTCCTTCCAGTCGACAACCTCGATTCCTAGTCTTGCAGCTGCTGCCTTGTACAGTGCAACAGTGTTTGCATCCTCGCAAGCGAATACCTTGATTCGGCCCTGGTGCCATCCCGCATCAGAACCCATCGGAGTGGCACCCGGAGACTCATCCATAATGTCGAGAAGGGCATTACCGATAGCATTCCGGACGTACCGCCACTGGTCCCTAGGGATGGCCCAGCTTTCATTACCTCGGTCAATGACGCCTATGAGGATCCTATCCTTAGTCACTTCAGCAAAGCCGAGTTTACCCATTACGGGGGCGTGTTGCTGCCGCTTCGGGTGAGGTTTTAAATCCACGTCCGATCTCTGGCGTTTGAAGGGGTTTCCATTAACCTTCTTTGGCGCGTAATCGCTTTGGAAGTTCGGTAAGATAGCTTCAGCCATCTCCACCGTCTTTCTAGCATTCGGCGATAGCGTTTCTTGTGAAATACCCTCGTATTTCTTCAGGATCCTCGCGGCCGCTCTTTTGTCCAAGTACTCAGAGCGACTGGGAGATGTCTTTTGGGGTAAATTTCGACCCGTAGTTGCCAGCGCGGTCGTTCCCTCATTTGGATCTCTGGGGCCAGGTCGTGAGACCACTGCCACAGACGTTAAAGACTTGGTTTCGGTACCGGCACTTACTGGAGGTTTAGCATCAGCCGTTGTTGGCTTCACTGTATTTGTACCGGTACTTACTTTGGGGATTGCCCCCTTATTATCCAGAGCTAATCGACCAGTAGTTGCCATCGCTCGATCTCTCGGCTGATATTGAAATGGAGTTTGTCCTCCGACGTTGCGTTTTCGCTTGCTCCAGCATTTTCCTCCTTTGCTGTGCAGTATACATGGTTGTATCTTGAGTTTCAGAGTTTTCATTACTATTTTTCATCTTGTTCGTAAGACCTCTCGCCGGCCAAAGCCAGCTTAGGGTCAAGGGAAGAGTAAGGGAATGTGTCGTCCGCCGCGGCAGAGCCCCATACCGTGGTAAGGCCATAGTTACTCTCCGAGGCGGCCCGGTATCAGAGAGGCTCCGTTCGATTACAGCCACGATTTGCCTCCCGGCTGTAAACGTCCAATGGGCACGTGGTCGCATAACACCCTGGATTGGGAGGGGGAAGATCTTAGTCGTCGCGCCAGAGAGGCTTGGCTTCTCTCGTGATGTAGTACCGGGCGGTGCTATGATCACAAGGGCAGCGTAGCCCTGTGGCTATCGACTTAAGCCCTCGTACCGCGGCAAGGTGTCCACCCTTCACGAGGGACTCCCTCTTAGTTTAAAGCTGATTTTTCTTTCGTCTAGCATAACCAGGACCCAGCGAGTGATCATTGGGCTTACGTCCTTGCTAATCATGGCTTCCTCAATGTCCTGGTACGTCTTATTATTGAAAGCGCCTGATATATCGATGAATGCACACAGGGCTATGTTTTTAGACTCTATGGCCCTTTCAATTTTTTCAGTAAGGCAATGGATAGCAGTCTTCGTGGATTTTCTGGGTTGGTAGGCAAATTGGTGTTTACACAGAGGGTGTTTCTTTAAGTTTACTTCACTAATGTGCTGATTTAAAATTTTCTCCATTCCCTTTAGAAGAGAGGAACTGAGACTTATTGGTGGATATGACGATGGCAGATTTTCCGGTTTCCCTGGCTTTGGTATAAATACAACCTTAACCCGTGTCCACCTGTTGGGAATATATCCTAACAGCAGGGATGCTCTATATAAATTCGATAGGACTGTAGCTGTATAGTTGATTCCTTGCTGCAACAGACAAGGACAGACCCCATCCGGTCCTGGAGATTTGAAAGGACTAAAAGTCGATAAAGCCCATTGGACCTTGTTAACATTGGTTAGCTTTGTCGCCAGGGTCTTTTCTCTACCACTAATTGTTGGAAAATCATCTACTACGGGATGTGAGTGTTGATAGCCTGGTATACAGTCCGGAAAGTGAGCAGCAAGCAATAGTTTGCATGTTTCTTCCGGCTGCTTCGTGTAGCTCCCATCTGAGTTCTTCAGAGTACCAATGACGTTGCTATGGCCTCTCGCAAGGGCTTTTTGGAGCCACACTGCCGTAGGGGGATCTTTAATATTTTCGCAGTGTTCTCTCCACGTTGCCCTCTTAGATTTTCTAAGTTCTCTATTATAAGAAGTTAGAGCATTTCTATAGGAGACCCAGTCTCCAGTATCTTTAGATGCATTGAACAGCCTTCTGGCTTGACATCTTAATTGTGCAAGCTTTTTGTTCCACCAAGGAACATCACGTTGTATACGTTGTTTGGCTTGGGGACAACTCTCGCAGAAAGCTGTTGTGATATCTGAGTGAAGCTGTTCAGCCTCTCTCTCCGCCCCGTAATTATTGGTTAGTGCAAGCAATTGCCGCGTTCTTCCATGGTAAAGCGAAATAGTTCCCACTTCGTTTTCCTCGGATTTCTGAAAACAGACTCATGGTCAGAGAAGTGACCCATGTCGAATACAATATGTTTGTGGTCCGACATAGATTCCTCCCCCGAGACGTGCCAATTTGTGACAGCGAAGGCCATGTTTTGGCTGCATAGAGTAAGGTCAAGAACTTCACCTCTAATAGCGTTAACACAAGTGGGTTTATTACCACGGTTCGTTACACTGATATTGTGACTACTAATAAACTCCAGGAGATGCTCCCCCCTGTTATTTATGTTCGTACTACCCCAAGCTGTATGGTGGGAGTTTGCGTCACAGCAGAGGACCCATGGGATACCCTTCTGTTGGCAATACTCAATGAGATATTTGGGTTCAGCAGTTGGGACTGTTTCCTCCTCACCCGGAAAGTAAGCTGATGTCAAAATGGCCCCTTTTTTCGCCTCTTGGGGTTGGAATTTTTTCCCAAACTGCAACCAAATCAGCCGTCATGAACTGTAGGAGCGGAACAAAATCCAGTTTCTTGTTTAGAAGCATGTAAAATCCATGGTTCTTGAATGAAGGCCACCCCCAGACCTTCTCTGCTGAATCTTCTGCTAAAAACATCCGAAGCTGCATGGCATGGTGAAGATTCACCTGTAGGCATTTTAGACGCCTCGAACTGCGAGAGTTTGCTGACATTATAAAGATTTTTTGCGGTCCCTATCCGCCACCGATGACTTTAGGTTGTCGCTGGTCAAAGCATCCCCTTTAGATGCCTGACTTTGGCCCGTCTTTTTCGACTCCGGGTCTAGAGTTCTCACTATGTAATTGATTTGCTTGCCCGCTTTGAGAGGGCGGTGGAGTCTCGATTATCGTAGCTTCTGCTGTGGACTCCAACTGAAGCTTAGTTTGTACATCCTCCAAGCCTTGCGACACCTCTGCCGATTTTGAGCTGCAGGCTGTTTATTCAACAGCCTTCTTTTCTACCGCAACATTTTCATCACTGCCGCTAGCTTCATCAGCTACCCGGGGCAGAGACCGTTTGGTTTTAAACCGCAGTTTCACTTTGGCATACGCCAAACTGATTGTATTATTATGGTGACGGATTGTTTCAGCTGACACCGGATCTACAGCTATTGCGATTTCCGCCATTGTGGCCCTACTTGTCCGAATGAGGATTCTCCAGTATCTGGTGTCTAGGGCCGGGTTTTGAACAGAAATAACTCTGAGTATATGCTCGTTTGAGGGGCAATCGTCCTCTTTAAAATACCTGACAAAGATAATGCGACGGGGTACTTCCGCATCCGAGACTACCTCCAGTTTCGCCCCCTCCCAAGGAGTTAGTTTTCGGACGATGTCTTTTAACCACTCTGCAGTATTAGAATCATCGCAGACAATTGAAAGCCATCCTTGGCGAATCGAGCAGCCCGTGAAGCGGGCCAACTTCAAGTTTAAACACTTCATTCAAAATGGACTTCCTTATGATATTCAGTTGTTCAGAAGACCAGAGGGTACTAGGATAACCCTGTGGGATTATGTCCAGCTTAATAGTGGTCAGGGCATCTCTAAAAGATCCCGATGACACACCGTCAGGATGAGCCGCGGTTACTAAGGCACTGGCTGCCTCTCCATCAAGAGAAGGCATCTGCCTTGTCCTTTTTTGGAAATTTGGTGTACTATTCCCTCCCTTTGTGCCGGCCCTTGGGGCTATTTTTCTCGGTATTTTCTCGGGGCTATTTTAATCGGTACATATAATTCCCACTCGTGGGTCAGCTGGGACATAACCCCCGATATCCCAGTAAGATTGATTACAACCAGAGGGCGCCAGGTACCTGGAGGCCACCGTTATAAGACACACTAACGTACATTCATCCACGATATAAATACTACAGGTAAAACCGTTAATGACACTAGTGACATTTTTAAGCAATTCTCATACTCATTTATTTTTGCCACGACGTGTCTGTTTGGTTTTTTCAATCAAATAAATTACAAATCAAAATAATTTCTTTTAATTTTTCTTCAATTTGCGATTAGAACTATTGCTAGAATTGTTAAAAATAAGGACTGTAAAAGCGAAGCGAATGTGCCCCTCTAGCAGGCTAATCTACCATCTCATTTACTGCCATTTTATAGTGTCCAAGCGCCACCTAAACGTGCAATGTAAATTGGAAAATATTTTCTTGATTTTTTTTTCAAATTTTTCTTATTTTAAATTTTTTGAATATTTTTTTTCTATTTGACTTATATAAAAAAAAACTTATGGCGGCGATATACCAACAGGTTATCATAACCTCTAACGAGATTTTTAGCCGAGCTTCTCTTTCCAACTTGTGGTGTGTTGCTTTTGAGTTTTTCCCACAAGTTGGCGGGACCTACAGTTTTTTGCCGACTCCGAACGGCACTTGCAAAGCAAATGAATTTTTTGCTGAGAAGCTTCTCATGGCAGATATACACCCGGAGAGTTTGCCAAACTACTGCCGAGGGGCGACCCCGTTTAGAAAAATCGTTTTTCTAAACAATTTTTGATCTTACTTTTGCCGGGCATCGAACCGCCACGACTTGGTGTAGAAGGCCGAACACTTAACCGCTACACCACGGCGGCCGCCAATATACTTATGATGACTTATATACTGACACATTTTATATTGCTTAAAAACGTCAAAACAAAATCAAAAGAGAGAACGGTTTTACCTATAGTATTTATATCATGCATTCATCCCATGAGCACGGTACAGATCACACTCGGGATTACGGGTTTTATTGAGTTGTGCTCTCTTTGGATTTTAGTCGCCTTTTACGACAGGCCTACCTACCGCGGGCATATTCTAGAACCCCCACCCGCAGGGTTTCAATTTGATTTTAGAAAGCATCATTTTGATTTTAGAAAGCATCAAATGTACTTTAGAATCATCAAATATACTATAGAAATCGTCAAATGTACTTTCGAATGTATCAAATGTACTTTAGAAAATTCTAATGTGGTGCAATTGATACTGGCGAAAGTACATTTCACCACTTTGAAAGTTAGGTTAGGTTAGGTTCAAGTGGCTGCCGCAGAGGCACACTTAGGCCAGTTTTGAAAGGCCCGTTGTGATACCACCAACACAAGGAAAGTCAGTCCCGGGACCCAGCCATATGGAAAATCCCTGAGTTGTTGGGATTTTCCACATAGCAGAATCCCGGGACTGACACTCCTAAACCGACACCGTTACTCCTCCTCGAACCACTTAGATGACTTTATGAAGCCCATCAAGTCCTTTATGTCCATTTCCGCGATCTGGCTTAGGCTGTCCAGGAACGGAACTCCCAAAAAGCGCGTTCTCGCGCCGCTTAAAGCCGGACAGTTGCAGATGAGGTGCTCCACTGTTTCCTCCTCCTCCTCTGGGCAAAATGCCCAGAATGACCTGGAGGGCTTCGTTGGGCGTTGTCCTTAGCGCACCGCTTATACAGATCATATTGGATCTATGGACTTTCCGCAACAGATTCAGGTATGTTGCCTTGCTCAGCGCAGGCCACCATACGACGACTCCATAAAGCATGATTGGGCGAATGATGGCCGTGTAGATCCAACTGCATACTCTAGGGCTGAGCCCCCATTTTTTGCCAATGGCTCTTTTGCATGTGTAAAGAGCGATGCAAGCTTTCTTCTGGCGCTGAAGAACATTCTCCTTCCAATTCAATTTCCTGTCCAGAACTATGCCTAGAAACTTGGCCTTATCCGACAAGCCCAGGCGCGTGCCATCTAGTTCTGGTAGGCTTAGTGGCGGTATTTTGTACCGGTTGGTGAAGAGGACAAGTTCCACCTTCCCTGGGTTGATACTAAGTCCGCAGCGAGAGGACCACGTCGAAACTTCTCGCAGTGCTACTTGCATCAGGTCACACAGAGTTTGTGGGAACTTGCCTCTGAATGCAATAGCTAAATCGTCTGCGTATGCCACTATCTTCCCGCCCCCCCAGCTTGTGTCACGTAGCAACGAGTTGACTGTGAGGTTCCATAAAAGCGGGGAAAGAACACCACCCTGGGGTGTTCCCCTTGTGACATAACGTGATAACTCAACCGTACCAAGTGAAGAAGCTATTTTCCTTCCCCTTAAAAGTTGGTCAATTAAATCAGTTAGAGGTCTATCTACGCCCAGATTAGTTAGAGCGGAGTTGATAGCCTCCGGGCTTATATTGTTGAAAGCAAGGACTGAAACCGAAACCGAAACCGTAACCGTAACCGATTAAAACCGATTCATTTTTCAAAACCGAAACCGAAACCGTAACCGTTATTTTTTTCTGAAAAAGAACGAAACCGAAACCGTTTCAAAAGCCGGAACCGGTTCCAAACGGTTTTGAATTTTTTTGTGGACACATACCTATTTTATTTTAAAAGAGGCTACCCTGAATAATTTTCATGAAAGATGATTAAGCAAGACACTTTTTGACCTCAATATCAAAATTTCGAAAGAACTGAACTATAGGCGAATGAAGCCATCGAAAAAATTTACGACAACCGAAAAAAAAAATGTTTAGTGGCCGTCTCAGAAAGCGTCATCATATTAACGTTCCATTTTAACATTTTTCTAATATAAAAAGTAGAGTTAATTTTTTAAACTTATCGGTCAAAAGTCCACCAAATTTTCAAAGATTTTCAAATTAATGACCACTAACTTATAACATACATACTTATATTAAAGAAAAAATTTTTCCATAAATAGCGAAAGTAATATTTATTACCATATATTGGAGAAAATTCTTCATGAAAACCGGAGTAAAGTTATAAAAATTCAGACTTATTTTGCATTTAGGTACATATTTGAGTTTTGTAGTAGCACAATTTTTTGGTGTTGGTATTTTTATTTGGAAACCGAAACCGGAACGAAACCGTAACCGAAACCGAAATAAATGTTGAAGAGCGAAACCGGAACCGAAACCGAAACACGTTACAAAACCGTAACCGAAACCGGAACTTTATTTTAATCGGTTTCATACCTTGGTTGAAAGCCCCCTCAATGTCTAGGAGGGCCACGAGACAGTAGTCCTTTTCACACAGCGATTTCTCAATGACAGACACTAGGCTGTGCAGAGCGGTTTCTGTTGATTTACCCTTGGTGTATGCATGCTGATAGCTAGAGATAAGGTTGCTATCAATAGTCGTTAAGAGGTAGTCGCTTAATATCCTCTCAAAGGTTTTTAGTACAAATGACGAGAGACTGATCGGTCTGTAGTCTTTTGGCTCGTAGTGGGATGCCTTCCCAGCCTTAGGGATAAACACTACCGTGGCGCTTCTCCAGGAGCCCGGAATGTGGTTGAGAGCCAGTCAG
This sequence comes from Campiglossa producta, assembly GCA_964058755.1. Classification (NCBI taxonomy): domain Eukaryota; kingdom Metazoa; phylum Arthropoda; class Insecta; order Diptera; family Tephritidae; genus Campiglossa; species Campiglossa producta. The sequence goes on from CAXKVI010000005.1 coordinate 46,123,229, forward strand.
GCTGTGAAGAGAAATACCAGCCATTTAGCTGATGTCTCCAACGTGTTTATAAGTTGCGCGGGGATAATCCCGTCCGGCCCGGCAGCCTTATACGGTTCAAAGCTCTTAACTGCCCACCTTACTCTTTCCTCAGTGATGGGTATATTTACTGCCAGGTTTGTTGCAGGTGCTAGTGGTGCATCATGCAGATTCCCCGGAAAATGTGTATTCAAGAGCAGCTCAAGGGTTTCCTCTTCCGTGCTGGTCCAGGATCCGTCAGGTTTTCGCAGATAGCTGATGGTTGTTTGACTTTTCGAGAGGACTCGTCTAAGTCTCGCTGTATCGTCGACCTTTTCGACGCCACTGCAGAAATTTCTCCACGAGGTTCTCTTCGCCTGTCTCAGAGCTTTTTTGTAGGCCCTTAGTTTAGCTTTATATTCGTGCCAATGAGGCTCAGAGCCGAAGCTCTTGGCCTTGTTAAATTGTTTCCGGCATGATATTCGGAGCGAGTCCAAATCGTAGGACCACCAATGTGGCCTGTGTTTACCGCGTGGTTTTGGCACTGGACAAGCCTGTCCTAGAGCATTTGAGAGCGCCGATGTAAATGTAGTAACAAGATCCTCCAGCTCCTCTACTGATGAGGGGGCTTGTGAGGGCAGTACTGGTAGGTCTCTGTCTAATATTTCATTGTGTAACTGCCAATCAGTGTTACGTGGATTGCGTTTCATGATTGGTTGTTCTACAATAAAGTCTAAAACCATTTCTATGTAACGGTGGTCGGAGAAAGAATGTTCTTCCAGAACCCGCCATTTTCTGACCCACTCATAAGCGCCTTCACTACAGATGGTGAGGTCTATGACCTCCCTGCGGGTCTTAGTGATAAAAGTAGGCTCATTACCCACGTTGCAAATCACCAGGTCGGTTGTTAAGAGGTAATCAAACAGAGACTCGCCCCTGGCATTGATGTCGGAGCTCCCCCATTGGACATGGTGAGCATTAGCGTCCGCTCCAATAATAAGATTACCCGTGCAGAAATTTGACACCAGGTCTTTCACCTCCGTTTGTGGTGGGGGTTCTTCGGCGTCGTAGGGCATATAGACCGAAGCCACCGTCAGGCGGGTGCTGTCGACCGTTAGACTGATAGCGGTAATATCCCCATTGGTGTAATTAGGTAGGAGAAAGGAGTTCAACTCAGACTTGACCAGAATACACGTTCTGACTTTGCTCTCCTCGCTGGCTCGAATGAGCTTGAAGCCCTTAGTCCCCAATCCGCAGATTCTCGAGCTATTGACCCAGGGTTCTTGGATGAGGACCACATCCACGTCGCCTTTAGAAAGACGACTACTTAAAGCAGCCGAAGCTACTTTAGATTTGTGCAGATTAATCTGAAGCACCACCAACATGAGAGCGCACAGACTTCCCTGCCGTCCCCATATCGTCGAGGTTTTCCCCATCCCGGAGGTTGCCTATCAACGACGAGTTGTTCCGATTAACTGCCCGATATGGCGTTGCAGGTGTCTTGCTGTCTGTAGCGTTAGATGTTAATCGCTCAGCGTTGGCTGCTACCACCGTGACGTCGAGGGCTTCCTCGCCCTGTAGGCTGTCCTCCATCTCCGAGTTGTTCACAGCACTATCGCCAAGGGACGTGGCGGATAACATGCTTTCCGCATCGGAATCCTCCGCTTCCTCTTCTGGTAATTCGTTTTCCGGTTCCCCCGGAGCAGCCGAGAAGGCAGCGCGCTGAGCATCACCACGATATACGTGGATAACGATCGGGCCTACGCTGTAGTGTACTAGGCCATTGCACCTTTTGAGGGGCTCGATTGACTCTTTATTCATGGTGAACACCACCTGTCTGTCGGGCCCTACCGCATCCCCGACCAGATTGACACTCCAGTCATGCGTTGGCAGGGACGGATTCATTAGCCGTAGCATCCCGAGAATTCTCTCGGGTTCGTCAGGGATGGCCGGAATCCACGCCCTTGCCCTTGGACGAGCTGGAATGTCCTTCCAGTCTACGACCTCTATCTTTGCGCCCTTGTAGACTTCACCCAGCTTAGCAGCTGCTGCCTTGTACAGTGCTACGGTTTTTGCATCCTCGCATGCGAGTAATTTAATCTGACCCTGGTGCCAACCCGCATCCGTTACCCGCGCCGAACTACCCGGAAACTCTGGAGCAACATTGAGAAGAATGTTGCCGAGTTCATTTCGCACGTAACGCCACCGGTCCTTAGGGATGGCCAGACGGTCATTGCCTCGGTCAAGGACGCCTATAAGGATCCTGTCCTTGGTTACCTCAGCAAAGCTTAGTTTGCCCGCTCCAGGGGTATTCTGATGCCGCTTGGGAGGGGGATTTAACTCCAGGTCCGATCTCTCGCGCTTGACAGGGTTAACTTTTAACCTCTTTGGCATGTACGAATTTTGGAAATCCGGTATCACAGCTTTCGCTAGCTCTACCGATTTACTGGAATTCGGCGACAGCGATTCCTGCGGTACCCCTTCATACCTCTTCAGGATCTTTGCAGCCAATCTTTTCTCGTGGTATGTGAAGCGGCGGGGAGATGTTTCCTGGGAGTGCGGACCCGTAGTTGCCATCGCGGTCGCTCTCCTTGCCGAAATCTCAGTTGCAGCGTCCTTCTCCTTCGAAACTCCGAGGCCAGGTCGTGAGACCGCTGCCACAGACGTAAAGATACTGGTTTTCATATCAGCGGTTGATGGGAGTTTAGCATCCGCCGTTGCCCGCTTAGTTGCGTTGGCAACCGCACTGGTGCTAGCTCCCATCAAGTCAATCTTAGTCGATAGAGGGTTGGTTGACCGACTCGTAGTTGCCATCGCTGTCGATCCCCCCCTTGATTGTGGAACGGAGGTTGTCCTCCGGCGTTGTTGTTGCTTTCTCGCCTGTTCCTCCATAGCTCTCCTTTGCTGAGGAGTGAAATTTGGCGTTGTTTGTTTGAAAGTATATTTGATGTTTGAAAGTACATTTGATGCTTTCTAAAGTACATTTTACGCTTTCTAAAATCAAAATGATTACTTCAAAGGTGCATCATTTTGATTTTAGAAAGCATCAAATGAACTTTAGAATCATCAAATATACTATAGAAATCGTCAAATGTACTTTCGAATGTATCAAATGTACTTTAGAAAATTCTAATGTGGGGCAATTGATACTGGCGAAAGTACATTTCACCACTTTGAAAGTACATTTGATGCTTTCTAAAGTATATTTGATGCTTTCTAAAGAATATTTGACCATCCTAAAGTACATTTGATGCTTTCTAAAATCAAAATGGAGCTTTCTAAAATCAAAATGATGCTTTCTAAAATCAAATTGATGCTTTCGAAAGTACAATTGGAAAGATGTACACTATTTTAATTCGAAACGCAAACTGAAATGTTAAAAAAAAAGACTTTGGTTTCTTTTACCTTAAGCCCCATATACACATCTTTTTGATCGTGAACGCGGGTGAGCGTGAAAAATTTTCTATTGTGTAATATGTTGATAGTACTACACTATTCCAAAAAAATCATGCGTAAGTGGAAAAACAACTAAAATATCTTTGATATTAGAGCATTTAAAATTAAGTGAAAGTGTTAAATATGCTTTGAAATGCTTATTTTACTATCTCACAGTGAAATGTGTGCGAACACAAAGTGACACAAACGCAAGTGAGTGTTGAAATTTGGCAATTACCAGGCTAAACTTTGATTTTTTTCACATTTTTTGGAGAATTGAACTCATTTGACAGATGTGCGTGAATGCACAAAAGAATTGATTTGGAATTCTTTTCCTTTGCGTACGCAATAGAAAGTCTCCACTCATTCACGCTCACGTTCACACAGAACTGTATGAGGGTCTTTAGGTCATTGATTGCTGCATGTACTTACAGCCTGCCATATGAACCCACTTTAAACTTGAAAGAGCAAAGGATTACGCATAAACGTGAACACTTGTGTGGTATCTTTACCTTGTTATGCACTTACACTGGGGGCTTGTAAACGAATAAATGAATAAAAAGGGCTTGGCAAGTGGATAGACTGGCGACGTTGCTAGAATAAATGAATACTAGTATGTAACCCCCGATAATCGGGTGTGCATTGCTTTTGTAGTCAAAGTAGCGCAAAATCAGATGTACTTACATACATATTTACATTTTTTTCAATGTTTGTCTATTTCGACTGAAATCCATGCGAGCATTGTATGTACATATGTATGGATATACATTTACAAAGCATGTTAATAGTGCCATATAAAGAGCTTGGGTACAAACTTTAAACGCTAATTTCTCATGAACAAATTAACCTATTGGAATTGTTATAATTTTTTGCAAACATGCTCATGATAAGCTTTCATCTGATATACATTTCTTTTATATACGTATTGTAGTTTAGTCTAGCTAAGCGCCGGGTTTTAGAATAATAATATAGAGTTCGCCCAGTGGTTGAAATTCAACCACAAAACCTTATTTTATTTTCCTACCTTTTTGCTATTTCTTAAATTTGCCTTTCTTTTCCATATTGTGTATATTTTTGGTTTCTATATATTCCTATTCATTTTGCCTTTTCCTCCCTCTTTACATCATTCAGTAATATAGTTTCAGTGTTGATAATTATTTATTCTTCTTAGGTCGTCTTCATACGTATTTCTTTCCTTTCCTTTCCTTAGCATTAATTTGCTTTTATTTCCTTTCCTTTCCTCTCCTTTCATCTCAATTTATTCTCTTTGCTTTTCTTTCCTTCTCTTCCCTTTTATTTCCTTTCCTTATCTTCTCCTTTCTTTTCCTTTTCTTTCCTTTTCTCTTCTTTCCTTTTCTTTCCTTTTCTCTTCATTCATTTCATTTTATTTCCCTTCTTTCTTTCTTTCTTTTTTGTTCTTCTCAGTTCTTTTTCTTTCTTTTCGTTTCTTTTATATTCTTACCTGATCCTTCTTTCCATTTCCATTACATTCCTTTTTTCCTTTTATTTTCTTTTTCTTTCCTTTTATTTCGTTTCCGTTGCTTTAGTTTCCTTTCATTTTATTCATTTTTTTTTTTCATTTCATTTCTTTTCTTTTATTTTTTTCTTACCTTTATTTTCTTTCACTTTTTTCTTAAATTTCCCTTCCTGTCATTTCGTTTCCTTACCTTTCCTTTCCTACCGTTTCCTTATTTTCTTTTGTTCCTTTCCGCTACTCCTTTGCTTTTCTTTTTCTTTCATTCATTTCCTTAACTTATTTTTTTTAGCTTTTCATTACCTTTCTTTCCTTTATTTTTCTTTCTTTTTATTTTCATTTATTTTCTTTCCCTTCTTTTTTTCTTCTTTCCCCTTCTTTGTCTTTCTCCTTTTGCTTTTCTTTTCCACTGCTTTACCTACATTACATTTCCTTTCTTCCCTTCCTTTTTTCTTTTCCATTCCTTTCCTTTCCCTTTGATTTTTCTGTCATATTTTCCGTTCCTTACCTTAAGTTACCTTAATTTTCCTTTTATCCATCCCTTTCCTTTCCTATTATTTTCTTAATTTAATATTTTATTTATTTCATTTTGTTTCAATTTTATTTATTTTATATTATTCCCTTTCCTTTCATTTCCAACAAATTTTATTTTTTTACTTTCAATCACTTTTCTATTTCTGATTTTACTTTTTTTTAATTTTATCAATTTTCCATTTTATTTTATTTCACTACGTCTAGCCACGAAGGGCCTTGTGCATGATCTAGCTTATTTGTGCTTTTTTTCAAAAGCATTTGCTTCTCTGAATCCCCACGCACAGATTTTGTTTTTGTAAACACTATTTGTACCTAAGCTCAATAAAGTTGACGCGCTGGCTCATGTTATCTTATTGCTGCCAACAAAACAACTCACCCTACTGCAATGAATGCAAACACAACAATGCAAGTGGTCATACCTACATACATACACCCATAACAGCGGCTCTATAAAGCGAATGCGTGTATATCACTTGTAGTGGTGTGATTTTCAAATCATATTATAATTAATTTTTTTAAATTTTTGCACGGCTAAAAAAATGAATCTAAATTTTAAACCCGTATAAAGTTTAATCAATTTCTCAAACTTTTTTGTACAATATTTCAAACCGTCCAAATACCTACAAAGATTTTCAATTTCTTTTGGTTTCGATATAAAATCTAAATGAAAAAGCTGTCTAAATTTTTTATTTTTGGTTTGTTTTAATGTAATTGAATTTTGCCCACAAAAATTTCATGAGCGTCATAGCTCAGCGGTAGAGCAGTCGGCTGTGACTCCTCAGCGTTTTCGTTCGAGTTCTGTGAGCTGCCACATTTTTTTTAGTTTTATTTTATTCTTAAAACTTTTCGGTCTAAAATTTAAACTTTTGGGTTTGAAAATTCAAATTTATTTTTGAAAGCTTATTCAAGATTGAATTTTGCCAACAACATTTATGTGTGCGATGTAGCTCAGTGGTAGAGCAGACGGGCATGATGCGGGGAGTCTTGGTTCGAATTCCCGCCAACGGACAAAAAATTTATTTTATCTTTAAAAAATTGTTAAAACATTTCTTGTTTATAATTGAAACCCGATTCATTTAGCCAATTTTCATGAAAACTGGTATAGATTGAATTTGAATCCAAATTTGGTTTGGTCATATATGTAGTCCAAAAAAGTTTAAAATTTAGGTTCGAATTTTTAGCCGTGTGGTTTGTTGTCGAACACCCTGCTCGGCGAGACATATCGATACATACCAAATTTTATATACCTTAGAATTGTGGTTATTGCAAAAAAGGGAGAAACCTGTTATGTTTGCGCATTTATATATAATAGATATTCGCAGTAAGTTTTTTCCGAAAAAAGTATCACAAATATAAAAATATGTCTTATGAAATTTTAATGAGCTTATAAAAAATCAAGATTAGAAATACTCATATACCTAACGATGTTTTAAAAAGGAAAAAACAATTTTCAATGAAAAAAAAAAACTTGAAGCATGGAGCTGTTCTCGAACCTACAACAGTTCGCTCGCTATCCGATGCGCTAACCACTGCTCTACTGCTTTATCTACGAATTTATTGTCAAAGCACCAATTCAAGCTGTATGGGCAATGAGCGAGAGAATGAAAATAGTTTCTCTAATAAAAGGAGGAACTTGTTGAGTGAAAGATTGAAAGGTTCATTTTGCAGAAAATTAGTTCTTTTTATAGAAATTTATTATACAGGCGTATTTTTAAATCTTTTTAGAGGGGTAAATTACAAATTCTGGTTAGGTCAAAAAAAGTTTGAGGATTTTCTAGCTTTTATTTTTAACCATAACTTAGCAATATTTAAGACAATTTATATGGATTTTGTTTTATTTAAAGAAAAAATATATATTAATTTTTCTATTCAATTTGGTCTAGCCTTGTTTGGGGCTCGGGTTGCAAATCTGCCCTTTTAAAAGTTAATACATATGTACATATGAATAGAAATCAGTTGTTGCCTTCAGTAAAATTTAAGACGACCGCTAACCACTTTATTAGTTCAAAATTTAAGTACATATTAAATATGTTGTCGATTTTTATATTTTAAATTGGGAGTCTATCAGCAACTTTGTCTCAAACGGTAGAAATCACTAAAATTTATAGAACTAATCTACCGAAGTCCGATAAATAGACTACTGTGTTTGAAAAAATTTCGCAACTTCGATCTTATATCATCAAAAATTAGACAAAAAACCCAAATTGAATAAGCGGTTATCGCATTTCTATAATGGGTAGTATGTATGCATACACAGAGCCAAAAATGCCTAATAAAATTAATAAGATTGTCTTCATGATCAGTTTTTGGGCAAAGGGGTACTCGCAACGGTGGAAACGAAGAAAAAACTATAGGGAAATCTTTTTGGTTTTAAGAAGAAATTCTTATTAAAAAAACTATACATTTAGTACAAAGGTGTAGTTAGACGCTGGCAATTATTAGTATTCGATGGCCGGATGGTTAGCAGCTGGGTTTAGCATTCGAAAAATTGTAAGTTCCATTCTCTCTCTTTTTTTTCCTAATTAGAAATGTTAAAAAGAAATCTTCTCAATTATATTGATGAGATTTTCCTTTGAAACATTAACAACTATACACATATCAGTAATTAGATGCTAGAATACAAAAGTGAGCGATGGCCTGATGGTTAACAGCTGGGTTTATCATTCCGAAAATTGTAAGTTCGATTCTCGGTGAGGGCGATATCATTTTATTTTTCATTTAAAATATTAAAAAGAAAATCTTCTTAATAAAATTAAAAATACGGTCTCTACAATAGTAAGAAGCACATCTTCTTGAAGAAAATCTATAGAGATATCTTATGACTTTTGTTCTATTTTATTAGGCATTGTTGGCTCTGTGTATGCTTTCCGTCAACTAAAAATATTCAGCAATTTTTTTTTCTCGAAAATAGCGATCACAAACATAAAATTTTTAAAAAAGTCAAGATAAGAAATATTTATATATTGAAAAAATAAAAACAATTTTCAATGACAAAAAATAAAAAATAAAAATGTGGCCGATAGCTGTACTTAAACCATTAACCGCTCGACCACTACCCCCGACGCTTCCCACTGGGCTATCGCTTTATGTACAAATTGATTGTCAGATAACCAATTCAAGTGGCATGAGAAATTTTCATTCGCTTATTACAGATAAATGAAGCAGGATTGGTTATATATTAGATAATTGTGCACTGCCTTAGAGGTATGCCAACAAATCCATATGCATTTCATAAATATTTATGCATATTTATTATGGGTTTAAGCTTGGCAAATATTTATATGTAAAATTTGTAAGCCTATTAATATAATAGATTATTGCGATAATGTATACAGGGTGACCTCAATGTTGTGTCGAAAAAAAGTAAAGAATATAAGAAGATACCCTTCCCGGCAGGGCCGGATTAAGACCTTCGGGGGCCCTAGACAATGCATTTTTTGAAGAAACCATATGGATGAAAATGGTATATTTGTAAAAAGTAACATTTTGGCATTTATTGTGGTGAATGCACCTATAGATTTTTCGACGGTCAATCGTAATCTACGCCGACTTATTGGTGGTTATTTATGTCATGCTTACTTTCGTAAACTGACATCCCCTTTTCGAAGTGGTCGAAATTATATGAAAATACATATGTATATGCCACGTACGGACTTCTCAGGATCTTTAGTTTGCGTAGAAAAATTTTGTTTTACCATTTATTTGTCACGAACTTCCCCATCGACAATGAAAATAGTTATTTTATAAAGCTTATAGTTCTCGAGCTAGAGCCACCTTTTCCCCAGACTAGTATTTTTTTATATTATTCATGGAGAAAAGGTGGATCTAACGAGCGCAGGCCACCATACCACCAGTATAATTGGACGGATAATCGCATTTTTTGCCAATGGCTCTTTTGTATGTGTAAAGTGTAATGCACTCATTCTTCTGGTGCTCAATGGCATTTTCCTTCCAGTTCAGCTTTCTATCCGGACTGTGCCTATGGATTTTGGCTTTTTCAGCCCAGTTCTCGTAGGTTTAACGGTGGTATTTTGTACCGGTTGGTATAAAGGACAAAAGGCCAAGCTCCACTTTTCGCTGGTTGATACAAAGTCCGACGCGAGAGGTCTATGAGGAAACTTTCCCCTGTATGCAAACGCCAAATCTTCTGCATATGCCACTATCGCCCCCCTCCAGCTTGTGTCTCGTAGCGACGAGTTGACAGTGAGGTTCCATAAAAGGACACCACCCTGAGGCGTTCCCCTTGTGACATAGCGTAATATATCAACTGTACCCAGTAATGAAACTATTTTCCTTCCCTTTAGTAGTTGATCAATTAGTGCAATAAGAGACCTGCCTATGACCAGATTTGTTAGAGCAGTGTTAATAGGCTCTGGCCCTGTATTGTTGTTATCCTTTTCATAAAACGACTTTTCCGCTGATTTACTTTAGCCGTATGCATGCTGATAGCTAGAGATAAGGTTGCTGTGGTAGTGGAGATGTAGTCGCTTATTATACTCTCGAAGGTTTTGAGTAGAGCTGCAAAACTATCGATGGTACTTTCGATAGTTTTTTTGAAGCTAACTTCTTAGGCGGCGATATGAAGTTTTGATTGAGAGTAAAATTTGAGAAAATGGATGACGATGAAACGGAAGCACGGAAATAGAAATTATAGCCGACTTTCAGGCGTATGTTGCAGACTTTCAGGCGTAGGCGTTTTCCTTATATCTCGGGAACCGCTCAACCGATTTGGATAAAATTTACATTGTAGATAGTATGATTCATTCTAAGATTATATGCGTGGATAAAATTTTACATTATAGATAGTATGATTCATTCTAAGATTATATGCGTGGGTGTTGCCACTTGGGACAGTTCACAGGGTTGCCACTTATCTCAATTTTTTTTTTTAATATTGAGCAAGATATGCCAATATTGGTATCAAATGAAAGGTATTTTCGACCGTATTCCAAATATGTAAATCTCAAGCAGGGTCGCCACCTAGGGTTACCACCTAACAGCATTTTATAAATTTTTCTCTATATTTTTTTTTAATATTGAGCAAGATATGCCAATATGGGTATCAAATGAAATGTATTATCGACCGTATTCCAAATATGTAAATCTCAAGCAGGGTTGCCACCTAGGGTTGCCACCTAACCGCTTGACCGATGTGGATAAAGTTTGGCATTATAGATAGTATGATTCATTCTAAGATTATATGCGTGGGTGTTTCCCCTTGGGGCGGTTCACAGGGTGACCACCTATCTCAATTTTTTTTAGATATTGAGCAAGATATGCCAATATGGGTATGAAATGAAAAGTATATTCGACCGTATTTCAAATACGTAAATCTCTATTTTTATTAATATCTCCGGAACCGCTTGACCGATGTGGATAAAGTTTGGCATTATAGATAGTATAATTCATTATAAGATTATATGCGTGGGTGTTGCCACTTGGGGTGGTGCACAGGGTTGCCAAATGTCTAATTTTTTTTTTTAATATTGAGCAAGATATGCCAATATGGCTATCAAATGAAAGGCATTTTCGACCGTATTCCAAATATGGAAATCTCGAGCAGGGTTGCCACCTAACCGCATTTTATTTATTTTTCTCTATATCTCGGGAACCGCTCGACCGATTTGGATATAGTTTGACATTATAGATAGCATGATTCATTCTAAGATTATACGCGTGGGTGTGGCCACTTGGGCCGGTTCACAGGGTTGCCACCTATATCAATTTTTTTTTAAATATTGAGCAGAATATGCCAATTTGGGTATCAAATGAAAGGTATTTTCGACCGTATTCCAAATATGTAAATCTCAAGAAGGGTTGCCACCTAGGGTTGCCACCAAACGGCATTTTATTTATTTTTCTTTATATCTCGGGACCCGCTCGACCGATTAGGATAAAGTTTCGCATTATAGATAGTATGATTCATTCTAAGATTATATGCGTGGGTGTTTCCATTTGAGGCTGTTTACAGGGTTGCCACCTATCTCAATTTTTTTTAAATATTGAGCAATATATCCCAATATAGGTATCAAATGAAAGGAATTTTTGGTCGCATTTCAAATATGACAATTTCAGGGTTGTCAGCTAGGGTATTTTATTTATTTTTCCTTATATCTCGGGAACCGCTTTGCCGTTTTGTATTAAGTTTGGCATTATTAGTGGTATGATTCATTCTAAGACATTGGTCGGCAAACCTAACCCGTGCGGGTATTACGCTCTTCACATATATCCTTACACTCTTCTGATGAGAGCGAAAAAGCACTTGCGGCACAGTGGTACCTACTGTCGCTTTGTTGATTGTTTTATGTGATAGTAAATTTTTCGCGATTTAAAATGAATGAAAGAGCAATTCTAAATATTTTTTCACTGAGAACCAAGCGAGTGAGAAAATCCTCAATATGAAGAAATGTTTAGAATTGCACTAATTCTTTTACGATTTCAGATACTTTCGCTAAAATAAAAAGAAAAGAAAACAAAGGCTAAGGAGGGAATTTCAGTAAAGGTAATACCTAAAAAAAGATAAAGTTGAAACAAAATCTGCTAAGCAGAGTTACATAATTAAGCAAAGGAAACAAATTTTAGGCAATTTTTGTTGTTGAAATTTTAGAAAAAAATGACAGCCCAATAGATGTTTTCATTGAAAAAGTATAGGTATCTATGAGCCAAAAGATTATCTCTTTCCCCACACTCATAAATGTCAAAATCTTTATGGAAAATATTATAATGCCTCTCCATGTTACACTCCCGGTTCACAATAGAAGCATAGCATTGCATTTTTCCAAAGGCATCGGAAATCATGAAAAAATGTTTGGCATTGATTTTAAGACGCGCATAAATATTATCATTCAAATTTTGCATCAAAGCGATAGCGTTGTTACTTCCTTGCTGTCGGTTAAGCAACTGACACGAAAATTCTATTCTTAGCACCACTGTAGCAAAGTTACTCTCGCATTTACCAACACATACTAAAAAAAAAACGCCGACCACTGTTCTAAGCATTGTGTATCAATATTGATACACAATGGTTCTAAGACTATATACATGGCGGTTGCCACTTGGGACGCACAGTGGGAAATAATTGAAGTTTACTGTTCATAATCCTCTACAGCCTTCATTTTCTATCCAATTTTGATAATTTTTTTTTTTAAATGAAAGATTTTGAAATTTGCAAGAGCATAGCTGAGCCCGATTTTGGAATTTCGGTTTGTTTACACTTTGGTTTTTTGGAGCAATGTGCGGGAAAACGGAAAATTTTGAAAAAACGATATTATCCTGCTTCAGTTAGCAAAGCTTATTTTGAAAAACCTGTTTCAAAGTGAAGGTTAGAGTAATATGAAACGAAAAAAATTATAATTTGGAAATTTTGAAAAAGTTAAAAAAAAATTTTTGAGCAAATTCTGGACTATTAGTAAAAAAAATTTAATTATGTTTTTTTCTATAATTTGAGTATGCAGTTTTATAGGTCATACATTTTGAGTATAATTAAGTGCAATTTTTAGGAAGCTAGCTGTTACCGTTGAATTAAATTTTTTTTTTTTTTGTTTGACATCCTCGTATAAGACACCTTTGGGATTTTTTTTAACTTCTCCAAAATTTTCAAATGATAATTTTTTTTGTCTTGTATTACTCTTACTATCATTTTGAAATAGTTTTTTTTTTTTAAACTTGGCTAACTGAAGCAGGGTCATATCGTTTTTGCAAAATTTTCCGTTTTCCCGCACTTTGCACCAAAAAAACATAATGCAAACAAACCGAAATACAAAAATCGGGCTCAGCTATGCTCTTGGAAATCTCAAAATCTTTCATTTAAAAAAAAATTATCAAAATCGGATGAAAAATGAAGGCTGTAGAGGATTATGAACAGCAAACTTCAATTACTTCCCACTGTGGGGCGATTCAAATGGTTGCCACCTATCTATTTTTTTTTTTTTTAATATTGAGCAAGATATGCCTATATGGGTATCAAGTGAAAGGTATTTGCGACCGTGTTCCAAATATTTAAATTTCAAGCAGGCTTGCCACCTAGTCTTCCTATCTTTCTTCGTACAACTCTCTTTCCTATCTCCCTCCCTTTTGCTCTTCATTCCTTCTACCACGCCCCTCTTCCTCTATATACCATTCGTATTGGCCCCTGTTAATTTAGGCCTAAATCTACCCATGTACCAAATTTTAAGGAAAACTCACCATATATAAGATATTTTCGAATGGATCGTTTCCCTGGTCCACTTCCCGGAAGTAAGATATTGTGAATCTAAACCATTCTCGAATACATCTTATTCATATTTCGTCATTTCTCAACTTAAGAAGTTAGCTTCATACATATTATTAAAGTAAATTGGCTGCTGAATCCGAATTCGATATCAGAATTCAACAACGGGCCCAAGGTTCGGCCCTAACCTTGCAAAAAAGTCCAATATTATTTTGTGATGGTTTTTTTTAGGTTAGAGAAGAACTGCGACCTGTTAGGCTAATTCTGAGCACGGATTTGGATTTAGCTCGCCAAAATACATTACAATTAATGTACTGAGTTCACAGATCCGTCAACTTCTTCTTTTTTGTGGCTGCGCCGTTTGAAGACTGTAAAACTGCACCCGCACAGAGAAAGCATATATTAAGCAAAAATATGTTTGAACGTATATGAGAAATGTATATTTTTGGTTAAAATATTGGTTATATAATGATAATTAAACATATAGAATATCAATAAAAAAATTTAGTAAAAAATTGGATCAAAAACACCAAAAAAAGACGGAAATGTGATTTTTTTTAAACTCTTTGTTGCTTTTGACTTGTAGTCTATTGCTGTAAATACCGACGGTATTGTGAAGCAATTTTCGAGATTGTATGAAAATGTGTTTTTTGAGAAAAATTTACCCACGCGCTGCAGGAACCAGATAAGCCGAATAATGTTTCGATGATACTGGAGTTACATCTCTTCAAGGACTTTTTCTTCCCGGCGTTGTGAGAGTCGAACTCACAACACTGTAGTGACTTGTATGCTAGAAGGTCTAACACCTTAGGCCACTACCCAGCTTGAAGGTAAACCCTTCTCAGTGTCCATTTATGCATATATTTATACTTCCATATAGAACATTTTTCTGTAATTTCAATGCTAACTTATATGAAAGATTTGCGAATTTTTAGGACTTGGTGTGAAACCTATGAAAGAATTTTCTAATGCACGAATATTTTTTCATTTATAACATTTAAACTCTTTGTTGCTTTTGACTTGTAGTCTATTGCTGTAAATACCGACGGTATTGTGAAGCAATTTTCGGGATTGTATGAAAATGTGTTTTTTGAGAAAAATTTACCCACGCGCTGCAGGAACCAGATAAGCCGACATATGTTTCGATGATACTGGAGTTACATCTCTTCAAGGACTTTTTCTTTTTAATTTAATACTAAATAAGTTTTGAAAAAGTGACTTTACAAAAAAAAGTTTTTAACCTTTTTTGTAGCCCACTCAATTTCCTTTAAGAATCTGTATCTATCTTTGTTGTACATGGATATTTGCATTTTTGACAATTTTTGAAAGAAAAAATGGGAAATCGAAAAATCATGCTAATTTTTTAGGCTAGAATACTAGAAAACGGATAGTCTGAGAAAATTTTGGTCAATGCAACTTTTGTAGGGTATTAGATTTCCTTCAAATATATGTTCAGGTAAATGGTGTTTACAACAATGGTTTGTCGGTTTTTATACCAAAAATAAAGAAAAGTCTGTAACATCCAAACTAGCGATGATAGACCTCTAGATTTAAATTTAACAATCTGAAAAAATTACAGCAATTTTTTCATCTTTCTTAAAAAGAGAATTAATATAATTTTTGAAAAAAAAAAAATAAATATTTTTTTTTTGCCGCGTCTAATGGAAATGTTCGGAGTTGAAGTTCCTCTACACTTAAATTACGAAAGTATACAATAGTTTCGAACAATCGATGGTATTTTTGCAACTATCGAAAATATCGAATGGCGCCACTATCGATAGTTTTGCAGCTCTAGGAATAAACACTACCCTAGCGCTTCTCCAAGACTACGGAATGTAATTGCGAGCCAGGCAGAATGTATAGAGAATTACCAGCTATTTAGCTGATGTCTCCAACGTGTTTATGAGTTGCGCGGGGATGATCCCGTCTAGACCGGCAGCGTTGAATGGTTGAAAGTTTTTAACTGCCCACTTTACCCTTTCCTCCGTTATGGATATGTTTACAGTCAGATATGTTGCAGGTGCTAACGGTGCATTATTTCAGTTCCTTGGAAACTCTGTGTTCAAGAGGGTCTTTATTGCCACAAATACCTTAATGCGACACTAACCACAGTTGACCTACTGTGTTGAATTTCCTGGCACACAAACCAATACCAAAGAGGGTAGAAATATTATTTCTACCCTCTTTGGATGACATGTTTGGTGACGGTTATCAAACAAAGCACTTTAGCTTAAAGTGAATAGTTTGATGACACTTCACCTGTTGCTGTTCCGTGACCGTCATCAAAGTGCCCACCGATCCTTTTGGAAAAGAAAAACAAGTAAGGACGGGCTGTTTCATGAAGTAAATAATTTTTATTTGAGGAAAAATATAAAATTCTCGTATCTGAACGATCGGTTGTATAGGATATTTATATATATATATATAAGAAAGTTCAAACGCTCATAACTCCAGAACGCCTGCATCGATTTGGATGATTGACACCAATTCAGATTATTCTCTGACCAGAATAGGAGCATATCCTAGAAAATTCCCGAAAAATCCTGGCAGCACCAATCAGTTTTGTCATATTTTCTTAAAGAACGTGATGGTAAATCTGATATTCATACCCAGCAAACATGGCTCAACTTTTTCTCAAACCTTTGAAAAACTGTACAGTTCTCAAGTTGATATCCAAACAATTCTCCAATTTTTCTCCAACCTTGGAAATATTGTGATAACTTTGTAGTTCTTAAGTTGATATCCAACATCATTCTCCAAGTATTCTCCAGTTTTGAGCTATTTTGATAATTGAATAGTTCTCAAGTTGACACCCAACATCATTCTCCAAGTATTCTCTAACCTTTGATTCATTTTGATAACTTTATAGTTTTCAAGTTGATATCCAACATATTATTCAATCTCAAGCTTTTAATACTCAAATTAAATTTGAAGAGCTTAGACTGAAATTTGTGTAAATAAACATTTAGGGCCGCTTGCATAAAAGCCGATAACGCCTAACCGGAGTTTAATTGACGTATTTTGTATGGTTAGCTGTCAAATTAATCACCGATTAGGCGTTATCGGCTTTTATGCAAGCGGCCCTTAATGTCAACTAGTTAATGGCGTTTTAAATTATAAAAATCGGGGTTTATATTTTTCGGTATTTATATTCAAAGTCGCATTCATACCCTTGAGTCCAATTAGAGAATCCCCTTTGAACCGCCCCAAGTGGCAACACCCACACATATTGTCTTAGAATGAATCATACTATCTATAATGCGGCAACCCTGCTTGAGATTTACATATTTGGAATACGGTCGAAAATATCTCTAATTTTATACCCATATTTGCATATCTTGCTCAATATTTTAAACAAAATTGAAATAGGTGGCAACCCTGTGGACCACCCCAAGTGGCAACACCCACGCATATAATCTTAGAATAAATCATACTATCTATAATTCAAAACTTTATCCACAAGGGTCAAGCGGTTCCCGAGATATCAATAAAAATAAATAAAATGCGGTTAGATGGCAACCTGTAGTATGTATATTTGTATATACATACATATGTATGTACTGTGTTACATATTTTAGTTTTATATTTAAAGCAGAAAGCTTTGTTTCAAATAATCAAATGAAGTTAACATTTTTCCAGCAATGAAATGTTTGTGTGTATGTAAATATATAAATGTATGTCATAATGTATATTTTCAATTTGTAAAATATTTATGTTTCAATTATTATGTATGTATGAATGTTTTCAAGAGAGACACTTGTTGAACTCGTTACATATTTTTGAAAAGAAAATAGGTGTACGTGACTCGTTGAAAAAATATGTAAACGAGTTGTAATTTTGAATTTGTAAAAATGAAAATTTGAAAAATCAGAATAAAATATTTTGTTGAATGAACAAGACGTGTTCATATTTCTGTTTTCGGCATCCTACAATTATTCAGAAGTGGTGCTGATCCAATTTTAATTCGAATATCCTTTGATATTGGCGATATGTATAGCATTTATAAAGCACGAGGGAAGTTAGATATTTTTGGTAGTTTTAAAGGAAATTAAGGAGAAGAGATTGGCTTTACAAATATTTGGTGAAAATTATTGGCAGAAATTTGGAGAAACCGATCGTTTGGTAGTTGGTATTGACAGTTGAGCATTTTGGTGTTCGGTGATATTGAAATACATTTATTCGTGAGAGTGACTGGCAGGATGATTTGTATTGTAACTTCTTAGGCGGCGATATGAAGTTTTGATTGAGAGTAAATTTTGAGAAAATGGATGACGATGAAACGGAAGTTATGGCATGGAAATAGAAATTATAGCCGACTTTCAGGCGTATGTTGCAGACTTTCAGGCGTAGGCGTTTTCCTTATATCTCGGGAACCGCTCAACCGATTTGGATAAAATTTACATTGTAGATAGTATGATTCATTCTAAGATTATATGCGTGGATAAAATTTTACATTATAGATAGTATGATTCATTCTATGATTATATGCGTGGGTGTTGCCACTTGGGACAGTTCACAGGGTTGCCACTTATCTCAATTTTTTTTTTTAATATTGAGCAAGATATGCCAATATTGGTATCAAATGAAAGGTATTTTCGACCGTATTCCAAATATGTAAATCTCAAGCAGGGTCGCCACCTAGGGTTACCACCTAACAGCATTTTATAAATTTTTCTCTATATTTTTTTTTAATATTGAGCAAGATATGCCAATATGGGTATCAAATGAAATGTATTATCGACCGTATTCCAAATATGTAAATCTCAAGCAGGGTTGCCACCTAACCGCTTGACCGATGTGGATAAAGTTTGGCATTATAGATAGTATGATTCATTCTAAGATTATATGCGTGGGTGTTTCCCCTTGGGGCGGTTCACAGGGTTGCCACCTATCTCAATTTTTTTGTAGATATTGAGCAAGATATGCCAATATGGGTATGAAATGAAAGGTATATTCGACCGTATTCCAAATACGTAAATCTCTATTTTTATTAATATCTCCGGAACCGCTTGACCGATGTGGATAAAGTTTGGCATTATAGATAGTATAATTCATTATAAGATTATATGCGTGGGTGTTGCCACTTGGGGTGGTGCACAGGGTTGCCAAATGTCTAATTTTTTTTTTTAATATTGAGCAAGATATGCCAATATGGCTATCAAATGAAAGGCATTTTCGACCGTATTCCAAATATGGAAATCTCGAGCAGGGTTGCCATCTAACCGCATTTTATTTATTTTTCTCTATATCTCGGGAACCGCTCGACCGATTTGGATATAGTTTGACATTATAGATAGCATGATTCATTCTAAGATTATACGCGTGGGTGTGGCCACTTGGGCCGGTTCACAGGGTTGCCACCTATATCAATTCTTTTTTAAATATTGAGCAGAATATGCCAATTTGGGTATCAAATGAAAGGTATTTTCGACCGTATTCCAAATATGTAAATCTCAAGAAGGGTTGCCACCTAGGGTTGCCACCAAACGGCATTTTATTTATTTTTCTTTATATCTCGGGACCCGCTCGACCGATTAGGATAAAGTTTCGCATTATAGATAGTATGATTCATTCTAAGATTATATGCGTGGGTGTTTCCATTTGAGGCTGTTTACAGGGTTGCCACCTATCTCAATTTTTTTTAAATATTGAGCAATATATCCCAATATAGGTATCAAATGAAAGGAATTTTTGGTCGCATTTCAAATATGACAATTTCTAGCAGGGAACCGCTTTGCAGTTTTGTATTAAGTTTGGCATTATTAGTGGTATGATTCATTCTAAGACATTGGTCGGCAAACCTAACCCGTGCGGGTATTACGCTCTTCACATATATCCTTACACTCTTCTGATGAGAGCGAAAAAGCACTTGCGGCACAGTGGTACCTACTGTCGCTTTGTTGATTGTTTTATGTGATAGTAAATTATTCGCGATTTAAAATGAATGAAAGAGCAATTCTAAATATTTTTTCACTGAGAACCAAGCGAGTGAGAAAATCCGCAATATGAAGAAATGTTTAGAATTGCACTAATTCTTTTACGATTTCAGATACTTTCGCTAAAATAAAAAGAAAAGAAAACAAAGGCTAAGGAGGGAATTTCAGTAAAGGTAATACCTAAAAAAAGATAAAGTTGAAACAAAATCTGCTAAGCAGAGTTACATAATTAAGCAAAGGAAACAAATTTTAGGCAATTTTTGTTGTTGAAATTTTAGAAAAAAATGACAGCCCAATAGATGTTTTCATTGAAAAAGTATAGGTATCTATGAGCCAAAAGATTATCTCTTTCCCCACACTCATAAATGTCAAAATCTTTATGGAAAATATTATAATGCCTCTCAATGTTACACTCCCGGTTCACAATAGAAGCATAACATAAGAGGCATTGCATTTTTCCAAAGGCATCGGAAATCATGAAAAAATGTTTGGCATTGATTTTAAGACGCGCATAAATATTATCATTCAAATTTTGCATCAAAGCGATAGCGTTGTTACTTCCTTGCTGTCGGTTAAGCAACTGACACGAAAATTCTATTCTTAGCACCACTGTAGCAAAGTTACTCTCGCATTTACCAACACATACTAAACAAGTAAGGAAGTCTAAGTTCGGGTGAAACCGAACATTACATACCCAGCTGTGCACATAAAGTGGGCGTGATCGTTCACCGATTTTTCTTATTTTCTGTGGTAGTACTCTACATAAACATAACATGCCTGGTACCTAGTTTCGTAAATCTATCTCACACCGTTCTGAAGTTGTTAGCAGTCGAACTTAAAAATTGCTTGACTCATAAGTGGGCGGTGCCACGCCCACTTTCCAAAATTTTGAAAAAATTATGTAAAGAATATGAAAGTTGATGTATGTACCAAATTATATTATTATAGCGAAATCAGTTAATTAGATATGGACTTTTCAATATTTCCACCTCCTTTCAATATAACTTTTATGAAAAAGTAGGCGTGGTCGCGAAGCGATTTCGTTTATTTTCTATAGCTGAATTTACCACAACAATAGTATGTCCTCTACGAAATTTCGTTATACTAGCATAAACTGTTCTGAAGTTATTAAGAGTCAAAATTTTAAAATTTCTTCAAATATACGTGGGCGGTACCACGCCCCCTTTTCAAAAATTTTTATAAAATCGGCCTTAGAACATCTAAATCAATACATATTGCAAATTTTATCATTGTAGCTGCTTTTAATATTGAATTAACCCATTTTATACGTTTTTCGAAATTTTCGATATCGAAAAAGGGCGTGGTTATGGTCCGATTTTACCCATTTTCAATAGCAATCTATTCTGAACCCAAATAAGTACGCATGCCAAATTTGGTGAAGATATCTCATTATTTGCTCAAGTTATCGTGTTAACGGACAGACGGACGGACGGACGGACGGACGGACGGACGGACGGACATGGCTCAATCAAATTTTTTTCGATCCTGATCATATTGATATATGGAAGTCTATATCTATCTCGATTCCTTTATACCTGTACAACCAACCGTTATCCTAACAAAGTTATAATACCCTGTGTACAAGTACAGCTGGGTATAAAAAAAAAACGCCGACCACTGTTCTAAGCATTGTGTATCAATATTGATACACAATGGTTCTAAGACTATATACATGGCGGTTGCCACTTGGGACGCACAGTGGGAAATAATTGAAGTTTACTGTTCATAATCCTCTACAGCCTTCATTTTCTATCCAATTTCGATAATTTTCTTTTTAAATGAAAGATTTTGAAATTTGCAAGAGCATAGCTGAGCCCGATTTTGGAATTTCGTTTTGTTTACACTTTGGTTTTTTGGAGCAATGTGCGGGAAAACGGAAAATTTTGAAAAAACGATATTATCCTGCTTCAGTTAGCAAAGCTTATTTTGAAACCCCTGTTTCAAAGTGAAGGTTAGAGTAATATGAAACGAAAAAAATTATAATTTGGAAATTTTGAAAAAGTTAAAAAAAAAATTTTGAGCAAATTCTGGACTATTAGTAAAAAAAATTTAATTATGTTTTTTTCTATAATTTGAGTATGCAGTTTTATAGGTCATACATTTGGAGTATAATGAAGTGCAAATTTTAGGAAGCTAGCTGTTACCGTTGAATTAAATTTTTTTTTTTTTGTTTGACATCCTCGTATAAGACACCTTTGGGATTTTTTTTAACTTCTCCAAAATTTTCAAATGATAATTTTTTTTTGTCTTGTATTACTCTTACTATCATTTTGAAATAGTTTTTTTTTTTAAAACTTGGCTAACTGAAGCAGGGTCATATCGTTTTTGCAAAATTTTCCGTTTTCCCGCACTTTGCACCAAAAAAACATAATGTAAACAAACCGAAATACAAAAATCGGGCTCAGCTATGCTCTTGGAAATCTTAAAATCTTTCATTTAAAAAAAAATTATCAAAATCGGATGAAAAATGAAGGCTGTAGTGGATTATGAACAGCAAACTTCAATTACTTCCCACTGTGGGGCGATTCAAATGGTTGCCACCTATCTATTTTTTTTTTTTTTAATATTGAGCAAGATATGCCTATATGGGTATCAAGTGAAAGGTATTTGCGACCGTGTTCCAAATATTTAAATTTCAAGCAGGCTTGCCACCTAGTCTTCCTATCTTTCTTCGTACAACTCTCTTTCCTATCTCCCTCCCTTTTGCTCTTCATTCCTTCTACCACGCCCCTCTTCCTCTATATACCATTCGTATTGGCCCCTGTTAATTTAGGCCTAAATCTACCCATGTACCAAATTTTAAGGAAAACTCACCATATATAAGATATTTTCGAATGGATCGTTTCCCTGGTCCACTTCCCGGAAGTAAGATATTGTGAATCTAAACCATTCTCGAATACATCTTATTCATATTTCGTCATTTCTCAACTTAAGAAGTTAGCTTCATACATATTATTAAAGTAAATTGGCTGCTGAATCCGAATTCGATATCAGAATTCAACAACGGGCCCAAGGTTCGGCCCTAACCTTGCAAAAAAGTCCAATATTATTTTGTGATGGTTTTTTTAGGTTAGAGAAGAACTGCGACCTGTTAGGCTAATTCTGAGCACGGATTTGGATTTAGCTCGCCAAAATACATTACAATTAATGTACTGAGTTCACAGATCCGTCAACTTCTTGTTTTTTGTGGCTGCGCCGTTTGAAGACTGTAAAACTGCACCCGCACAGAGAAAGCATATATTAAGCAAAAATATGTTTGAACGTATATGAGAAATGTATATTTTTGGTTAAAATATTGGTTATATAATGATAATTAAACATATAGAATATCAATAAAAAAATTTAGTAAAAAATTGGATCAAAAACACCAAAAAAAGACGGAAATGTGATTTTTTTTAAACTCTTTGTTGCTTTTGACTTGTAGTCTATTGCTGTAAATACCGACGGTATTGTGAAGCAATTTTCGAGATTGTATGAAAATGTGTTTTTTGAGAAAAATTTACCCGCGCGCTGCAGGAACCAGATAAGCCGACATATGTTTCGATGATACTGGAGTTACATCTCTTCAAGGACTTTTTCTTCCCGGCGTTGTGAGAGTCGAACTCACAACACTGTAGTGACTTGTATGCTAGAAGGTCTAACACCTTAGGCCACTACCCAGCTTGAAGGTAAACCCTTCTCAGTGTCCATTTATGCATATATTTATACTTCCATATAGAACATTTTTCTGTAATTTCAATGCTAACTTATATGAAAGATTTGCGAATTTTTAGGACTTGGTGTGAAACCTATGAAAGAATTTTCTATGCTTAATGCACGAATATTTTTTCATTTATAACATTTAAACTCTTTGTTGCTTTTGACTTGTAGTCTATTGCTGTAAATACCGACGGTATTGTGAAGCAATTTTCGGGATTGTATGAAAATGTGTTTTTTGAGAAAAATTTACCCACGCGCTGCAGGAACCAGATAAGCCGACATATGTTTCGATGATACTGGAGTTACATCTCTTCAAGGACTTTTTCTTTTTAATTTAATACTAAATAAGTTTTGAAAAAGTGACTTTACAAAAAAAAGTTTTTAACCTTTTTTGTAGCCCACTCAATTTCCTTAAAAATCTGTATCTATCTTTGTTGTACATGGATATTTGCATTTTTGACAATTTTTTAAAGAAAAAATGGGAAATCGAAAAATCATGCTAATTTTTTAGGCTAGAATACTAGAAAACGGATAGTCTGAGAAAATTTTGGTCAATGCAACTTTTGTAGGGTATTAGATTTCCTTCAAATATATGTTCAGGTAAATGGTGTTTACAACAATGGTTTGTCGGTTTTTATACCAAAAATAAAGAAAAGTCTGTAACATCCAAACTAGCGATGATAGACCTCTAGATTTAAATTTAACAATCTGAAAAAATTACAGCAATTTTTTCATCTTTCTTAAAAAGAGAATCAATATAATTTTTGAAAAAAAAAAACTAAATATTTTTTTTTTGCCGCGTCTAATGGAAATGTTCGGAGTTGAAGTTCCTCTACACTTAAATTACGAAAGTATACAATAGTTTCGAACAATCGATGGTATTTTTGCAACTATCGAAAATATCGAATGGCGCCACTATCGATAGTTTTGCAGCTCTAGGAATAAACACTACCCTAGCGCTTCTCCAAGACTACGGAATGTAATTGCGAGCCAGAAGCACATGATTATTTTTGTTGTTTTCATTTTTGATTATTTTAACGAAGTTGTTTTCATGGAGCATACAATTTGTGCCAAAGACTATTCAGTCACTCAATTGCGTGAGTGGCTTAGACAATTGAAATTACCTACATCAGGGTCTAAGGCTACCCTTGCTTCGCGAATCAATGAAGTACCTTTTGATCAGCGTGGAGTTTGCCCTAATGACGTTGAATCAGATGATTTTATTGAAGAGGAAGGTTTGCAATTTCTTTCTAAGCAGCAAGAAAACAATACACATACTGGTTCTTGTGATGCTGCAACAGTTGAAATTTCACATATTCAGAGAGAAGCTGACTTATTGAGGCGAGAAAAAGAGTTTCTTGAAAAGGAAAATGAATTTTTAAGGCAATTCTCAGGTGTTGGTGTCTTTAGGGATACAAGATTACCGAATCAGGTATCAGATAACACTTTAAAAATGAATTACGAAAATTTAAGAGGATTATTACCGGATTATGATGGTAATGGTGATGTAGATCAAAGGCCGGCAGATATTTTCCTGGGAGTCGAAGTATGTTCGGCCATCTCACGTACACAGTTCGTAATTACACGCACACAGCACGAACGTCAACAAGCAGAGCAGAAAAGAATCTAATTTTATTCAGTTTTATGCACAGTATAGACAGTAATTGCACTCACTAACACAAACGTACTTATATTCACCTCCATGGAGAACTTCGGGTTGCAGTCAACTATTTTCAGCCATTTCAGGGTGTTGTGTTGCAAATTTTATGAGGTAATAAATTACTTTAAAAGAGGAGGAATATTCAAATTTAGGATTTTGCGTTTTAAGTAAAACTATATATGTATATATTAGGTTATATTTCTAAAAAAAAAGAAATTGCTATTTTACAACTCAACCAAGAACCAATGCACAGCGTTTTTTCTCACGCATAGGAGTATTCAGGCGAAAACAAATACAGCTTTATTGCGTTGCGTGACATTTATAACTTTGACAAATACGCACAAAACCAAAAAATATACAAGGAAAAATCAGCTGATTATGTCATCGTACCCAAAAAGATAAAACTAGATCAAGTCTGCTTTAACGCGTGTTAAAACGCGGTTATAAGACAGGTTGCCTTTGTCTACGTGCATTTATGTCAGCTGTCAAAATTAAATGTCACAACGAGACGCTACAGTTGTTTCTGTTTTCAGAGTACTTTGCAATGTATTCCAATGTTGTTACTCCTTGGAGTATCTATTGTCAGAGCGATCGTGTCGTGATTTTGGTCAATAAAGCATGAGCAATGATCGGCTTTCAATAAGCTGAAGGTGGTCCGCTGAGGTATTAGAAAGTATTACAATTGAAGTACTCCAATATCACAAAATTGAAACACATGATCCAATGATTTTTGCAAAATTTTACGCAAAACAAATTTCGAAATTTGAGAATTTTTCGACAAAAAGCTTATCGTGCCAATCTAAATAAATTTCACTAGTGAACCTTTTTCATACATTTTCGCTCACAAATTATATGAGAGGGAGAAAATCCGCAAAGTAAGAAATTATTTAGAATCTGCCTGTATATTTTATTGTGGGTTAGAGTGTAAAATGTATTTTAAAAAACGTAAATGGTTGTTAATATTCGCAAAATTTGCTACGAAGAAGCCCATTGTATTCGAGAAACTGTAAAATGTATTCCAGAAAAATCAAATGTACTTCAGAAACATCTTCTGGATTGGAATTTGTTGTTTCTGAAGTAGAACTGATTATTTTGGAGTACATTTTTAAGCTTCTGAAGTCTAATTTACGGTCTCGAGTACAAATTACATTTTATGAAGTACAATTTATAGTTTTTGGAGTACAGTTGATTATTCTAAAACATATTTTACAGTTTTTAAGATACAATTGACTATTCTGAAAATAATTGTATGGGTCTTGGACTACCATTCACTATTCTTAAATGCATTTAACCTTATCTAAAGTATTTTTACGGTTTTTGAAGTACGAGTGAAAAAGGTGTAGAAAAAATAGTTCTATTATAAATTTAGTTTTTTGATTATTATGTGTTATCCGTCATAATTTGTAGGATGTTCTTGAGCAAGCCCATTTAGTCTTGTATATTTATCTGTCTCTGTCCAACAATCTGAACGAAATAAAGTAGGTACTAAATTTAGCGTCAGATAGACCCTTGGAAAGGGTATCAAAGGGTTGACGCTAACTTAAGTACCTACCTACTTTATATCGATTATGAACATGCCCAAATTGTTTTAACCGTTTTAAACTGAAAGGAAAACCAGTTTGCAGGTCAACGTGAAGTATTAGAGAAAAAATCACTATCTAACAAACACTTCAACAAAATGCAGCCCTGAGTGATTAAACACAACCCTATCACGCGTGGTGAAAATCAAATGGAAATAAAAAAAGTTGTGAAAATGATGAAAATTTATATTAATTTGTTTCATTTATAACAGATTTGATTTTAGCTGCCCCAAAAAGGAGCATAAACGCAGAGTGCATAAGATTAATTCATTCATTCAAGATGCAACAAAAAAGGCCTTGTGTAGCAACTGCCGTATGGGGCGACTGTTATGGTACCCCCTGGCCTCCGGCGGCAGCCACGATTACGTGCAGCTTGCAATGCTCCATCGCAACTTGTAGTTCATGGTTTTTGTTCACAATAACAATAGTCCTCATTTGCCAGGTACTGGAAATAACTATCCGGTTAGTAATAAGTATTTCAACTTCGAAAAGTCCTAAGCCCCTGGTTCAATGAGGATTGGTTTTCCAGCTAATATTTAGACTGGACACTCCTAAAACAAAAACACATTAGTTTTTATATATAAGATGACTCATAGTTCATTAACACGGTACCTTGACATTAAAGATACCAAGATAATCGTATATTACTATTAAATAAATAGTATAAATAAATATAAAACTGCAAGCAAAATATTTTCTTTATTTTGTTTTGGAAAATTTCTAAGAATTTCAAATTCACCTCAATGTCCTCAACTAACAGGGGAGCTTTTTTGCGCAAAACTACTATTTAATAGCATCGTTCATAAAGAGCCGATCATCAATATGCATTTGTACGAAATTTTAGAATATGGCCTTTAATATACATTTTTTATACTTCTTGTAGTGCAGTAAATTCATGATATTATATTAATTCATGGAATATATACATTAAATTCATTTTTTTTTCTTGAAATATTTCTAAAGTTTTTTTTGTTACTGAAATGCAACCATGCATCCGCGAAATTCTATACTAGCATGGATTTCAACTCTGAAAAATTCACCTCCATGGAGAACTTTCACCACAGTGCAAACACTGGTTATACTGTGGTTTTATGCTAGCATTGATTCAAGCAGGTCGATACCGCATTGCGTCTATTATTTCTTGCTTATTTTTGTACACTGAGCATAAATGCAAAATATATTTTATTAATAAGATGGAGGTACAAAACGATTTTTTTCCGTAAATATTTTCAATGATGCTGAGTGTCTTGTATGCGGCCAAGTTTTAAAATGCAAAGATCAAAAAAATTCTGCTAATATTTAGGTTATGTCGTCAAAATTTATTTGTTCAGTTATACCTAGTACAGGTACTTTTCGTATTACAGGACATACATAAATTTATAGTGCTTGAAGCACCCGTTTATTTCGATGAAAACCAGCATTTTAATTTTTAAAACAAATTCTTATTCATTCTTAAAAAACTTAAAAGAAAAATCAAATAAACACAAATCGTGTTTTTTTTAATTTACATTTTAAATTTTGAAATTAAATTCATAGTGCTTGAAGCCCGTTTGCTTGATTTCGTTTAAAACCTTCTGAATTTAATAAAAAAAAAAATGTTCACTCTTCAAAAATCTTAAAAAAAATTCAAGTATACACAAAACATAAGATACATATATACATATGTATGTTTTCTTATTAAATATAAGTTTAGTGGCCGTCGTCAAGATTTGTGTTAAGTTATACAACATACAAATTTTTTCCAGTGCAATACCACCAACACACAAGCATTTTTGAGCGTAATACACTAATACTCCCACATATTGCGTCCTCTCTGTTTGCCGGCTACTGATGTAGATACATGGGTGATGCAGATAGAAAGTATCAAAAGCATAATATGCTTTATATAGTGCTTTATATAGTGCTTTATATAGTGTTAACGAAAACATTATGAGGTTGTTGTTAATAGGCAAATTAAAGGGCAAAGCTCAGCAATGGTTACATTCAAAGCCAAATTTTGTAGCTGAAAGTTGTATGCAGTTGGTAGAGGAATTGAAAGTGGTGTTTGGTACTACTCATAGTAAATTAATTTTACGTAAGAAGTTTGAAAAAAGTAAATGGAAACTAACAGAAAGTTTTGCAGAATATTATAATGATAAAATTATGTTAGCAAACCCGTTGAATTTAGAAGAAGAAGAGTTGATTGAGTATCTCATAGATGGTATAATGGATGAGCAGTTACGCTTCAGGCATATTTGCAATGTTATAATAGTAGAGCACAGCTGATGCAGGCATTTTCAAAAGTTAAGCAACGAGAAGTTGTAGCAAAATTTTTGAACTCAGCTACCAGTAAAGCAAATATAAGATGTTACAATTGTAACTTAATGGGTCACTATGCTTCAGAATGTGGAAAGCCTTTGATAGAGAAAGGAGCTTGTTATGGTTGCGGAAGCAAAGTTCATCGGATCAATGAATGCCCAGATCGTAATAAGACCGTACATCATCTAGAGGGAGATGAATATGTCATAGTTCGACATTTTGGTAATTTTTCTTTTTCTCTAGATTGCCTGATAGATTCCGGAAGTCCAATTAGTTTTATTCGGAAGTCTAATATTCCCAGTGGAGTTGATGTTAGTTTATTTTTAAATGTTAATTCTGAATTTTATGGATTAAATAAAACAAGTGTTCAAATTTATGGAAAGCTTTTGTGTTCTATTTTGTTGGATGAAGAGGAGTTCAGTATAACTCTTTTTGTGGTTGCTGATAGGACAATGGGTTACGATGCTGTATTGGGTAGAGATTTTTTGAAAGTTGGAGGGTTTAAAATTTTGAGGGAAAAACGTGAAGTTAAAATAAATTTTCAGAATAATGCGGTATTAGAAATTCCAAATAAACGTGGTAATATATGTACTGATAATTGTAAAGATGTGGTTAGTATAAATTATCATGGGAAGAATGATGATAGTTTGTCGATGAATTTTAGTAGTGAAGATGTGGTGTCCAGTTTTGAAAACCAAAATAATAATGAAGTTTTGTTTGATACAGCATTGTTGGCAATTTCTCCAATTGATAATGATGATATAAATCTTAAGGTGGGAGATGATGCTAAATTTACGGATCAAACAAAACTTTTTGGTTTATTTAAAAAATATTATGTGAGTTGGCCACGTCCGATGGAACCAAAGGTGAAATGTCTAATGAAATTGACGTTAAGTAGTATCAAGCCGTTTAGTTGTCCACCTCGACGTTTGTCTTACAGTGAAAAAAATGAGCTCCAGAAATTATTGGACGATTATTTAGAGCAAAATATTATTAGGCCAAGTGAGTCTGAGTTTGTGTCACCTATGTATAGTATTGGTCCGAAAGAAAACTGGGGATCTAAGGATGTGTGTCGACTTTAGAACTCTTAATAAAGTTTGATTGATGATTTACTTGATAGGTTGGTAAATAAAAAGATTTTTACAAAATTAGATTTAAAAAATGGATTTTTCCATGTTTATATGGATCCGGATTCAATTAAGTTTACGTCGTTCGTTACCCCACTTGGACAGTTTGAATTTTTAAGAATGCCGTTTGGGTTAAAGAATGCTCCGTCAACATTTCAAAGATTTGTAAACAAAGTGTTTGCAGATATGATCAAACAGGGGAAGGTTATCATATATTTGGATGATATAATGATAGCTACAGAAACTATAGAAGAACATTTAGAAATTTTATCGGAAGTTTTTCGAAATCTTGTTGAAAATAATTTGATGCTTAGGTTGGATAAGTGTGAATTTTTAACAAGTCAAGTAAAATATCTGGGTTATACTATTACAGAGAATGGTATACGAGCAGACAATAAGGGACTAGAAGCAATCAAAAATTTTCCGGTTCCAACAAAGTTACAATCCGTACAGAGTTTTCTTGGACTTTGTTCGTATTTCCGCAGGTTTGTTAAAGATTTTTTTTTACTCGCAAAGCCATTGTATGATTTAACAAGAAAAGATAAAAAGTTTCAGTTTGGGGAAAATGAGTTGTTATGTTTTGAAAATCTCAAAGAAAAACTATTAGCGTCGCCTATTTTAGCTTTGTATGATCTTAATGATGAGACAGAGTTGCATTGTGATGCAAGTAGTTTAGGTTTCGTAGCGATTCTAATGCAGCGGAAAAAAGACGGGAAATTGCATCCGGTATTTTATTTTTCTAAACGAACAAGTGAGGTTGAATCAAAATATCATAGTTTCGAACTTGAAACTCTTGCAATCATTTATGCTCTTAAAAGATTTAGGGTATATTTGCAAGGTTTGAAATTTAAAATAGTTACAGATTGTAATTCGTTAACGTTAACTTTGAATAAAAAAGAATTAAATCCAAGGATAGCTAGGTGGGCATTACAACTTCAAAATTATGATTATATACTGGAGCATCGTTCTGGAAGTCGCATGCAGCATGTAGATGCATTAAGTCGCTGTAATAATATTTTAGTAATAGAAACGAATACGTTTGAAGATAATATGATTATTTGCCAAAATAATGACCAGAAAATAAAAGAATTGCAAAATTTTTTAGAGAAAAAAGAGCATAACTTATACGAAATGCGTAACGGTGTTAGGTTAGGTTAGGTTAGGTTGAAGTGGCTGCCGCAGAGGCACACTTAGGCCAGTTTTGAAAGGCCCGTTGTGATACCACCAACACAAGGAAAGTCAGTCCCGGGACCCAGCCATATGGAAAATCCCTGAGTTGTTGGGATTTTCCACATAGCAGGATCCCGGGACTGACACTCCTAAACCGACACCGTTACTCCTCCTCGAACCACTTAGATGACTTTATGAAGCCCATCAAGTCCTTTATGTCCAGTTCCGCGATCTGGCTTAGGCTATCCAGGAACGGAACTCCCAAAAAGCGCGTTCTCGCGCCGCTTAAAGCCGGACAGTTGCAGATGAGGTGCTCCACTGTTTCCTCCTCCTCATCATCTTTGCAACTCCTGCAGCATCGTCGGTAGGGCACACCTAGCCTTTCTGCATGCCTACCAATGAGGCAGTGACCGGTTAATACCCCTATCAATATGCAGATTTCCCTCCTAGTTAGGGCATAAATGCGTTTAGACCTTTTGAGATCCCATTTTGGCCAGGTTTGTTTCGATATGCGACACCCTGGGGATTGCAGCCATCTTTCGTTGGCTTGACGGAGTGTGTGCTCCTTCAGCATTAGTTTGCATGTGGCAAACGGCATACCTAAGCGCTCTTTATCCTGAAGAACCTGCTTGGTCGTGCCCTGCCTGGCAAGCTCGTCTGCCTTACAGTTTCCCTCAATGTCCCTATGTCCCGGGACCCATATGAGGTTTACGCGGTTCTGTTGGGCCATCTCCTGAAGAGATCGACGACAGCTGAGCGTCAGTTCAGAGTTGAACGTGTATGAGCCAAGGGATTTGATGGCCGCTTGGCTATCGCTGAAAATAGCGATATCTTCTCCGATAACACGTTTGCTTAACCAGGCCGCGGCGTCCAGGATTTGCCAAGACTTCCGCCTGGAAGACGCTACAATGATCAGGTAGTCTGAAGGAGAGCTCAAGGTCCAAATCCCTTGAATAAACTCCTCCTCCAACTCTGCCGTCCAACTTCGAGCCGTCGGTGTATATGGAAGTGCCACCATTTGTTTCGGGACACCAATCCGTCCTCTCCCAGTCTTCTCTGCTGGGAATGTTTATTTCGAAACAGCTATCCCCGACTGTAGTAGTCGCACAACGATCTGTGCTTAGAGGGAGAAAGCTGTAAGATTCCAGAATACTGGAGTGTCCAATAGTACCCGCAGCCCTACTGGAGGTTTCTCTTAGGCGCAGAACTGATGCCGCCGCTGACCGAAACCCTTCCAGATCAAGTGGCAAAATGCCCAGAATGACCTGGAGGGCTTCGTTGGGCGTTGTCCTTAGCGCACCGCTTATACAGATCATATTGGATCTATGGACTTTCCGCAACAGATTCAGGTATGTTGCCTTGCTCAGCGCAGGCCACCATACGACGACTCCATAAAGCATGATTGGGCGAATGATGGCCGTGTAGATCCAACTGCATACTCTAGGGCTGAGCCCCCATTTTTTGCCAATGGATCTTTTGCATGCGTAACGGTGTAGTTTATAGAAAAAATCAAAAAGGTTCGGTTTTATTTTATGTTCCAGAAAATATGGAAAATCATGTTTTATTTAAATATCATAATGACATGGGGCATTTGGGTATAGACAAAACAATGGATCTTATTTCGAAAAGTTATTGGTTTCCTCAAATGAAACAAAAAGTTATTATTCATATTCAAAATTGTTTGCAGTGTATAACGTTTTCAGCTAAACATGGTCGGGAAGAGGAATTTTTACATAGTATTCCTAAAGAGAGTATACCTTTTGAAGTAGTGCATATAGATCATTTTGGCCCAGTTGATAATTCAAGACCAGTAAAATATTTGTTAGTTGTGGTGGATGCGTTTACAAAGTTTGTAAAGTTATATCCAACGAAAACAACCAACACCAAAGAGGTTATTTCTGCTTTAAAAATTTATTTTCGATCGTATAGTCGTCCTAAAACGATAGTTTCTGATAGAGGTAGTTGTTTTACTTCGGGTGAGTTTTTTAATTTTTATGGCTCCTTTATGAAGCTTTTCAGAT
This sequence comes from Campiglossa producta, assembly GCA_964058755.1. NCBI lineage: Eukaryota > Metazoa > Arthropoda > Insecta > Diptera > Tephritidae > Campiglossa > Campiglossa producta. Next base: position 46,156,390 of record CAXKVI010000005.1, read on the forward strand.
GCATTTATGACTCTTACAAAAGTCATCTTACAAAAGTCATATGCTACACATTTTGGCGCCATTTTGGGATTGGGATGGGAGCACTGGAATTGGGGAAGCATACATGAAACTCGGGCATTATACATATTCGTGGGGAGAGTCCTGGAAATGTATATATCTCCTGTGACAACAAAACCAAGTAAGTGGCTTTCCCGTGACACATGCAAAACTCAAGTACATAAGACCAATTTTCTTTGAATGTAACGTTAGCAGCGCTCTTCAATAGCTCATAGTGCATGTTTCCCTTTTATTCCCGAGTTGACTTAAAATGCAAGCTTCAGTTTTTCGTACCTCAAATAATGGCTGAGTTATGAGCATTTGAATAGCACTGCTAACGTTACATTCCCAGAAATAAGTAGTTGGGAAAATAACTGGGACTTGGTTTTGCATTTGTCACCGGAGAACTACTTACTTGGTCTTTTGTGTCACTGGAGATATGTGGTACAATGCGGCAAAGAATCACTTCTCTCTTGGTAGGTATACTTATGCCATCCACCAGGAAAAATCTGCAACATACCATAATATAGGTGTCCAGAAACAATTTCAGAATTAAATCCGAGAAAAGTGTATATTTATCAGGAACAGTCCGCACGTGATGTATTGTGATTGAATTTTTATTTGAAATAAAAAAATGTTCACAAACAAAATATGAATATTTGTTCAAAAGCTGTTTTGTTAAATGAAAACTCTCGGAGTAAAATCATATTTTTCATCAAATTGGAGTCATAAAAGACTCCTATATGATCTTGTTTCGGAGGCTCATATTTTTCACATATTTAGGACTCTGATCGGACTCCTAACTTATGAGCACTCCGAGAATGTTTTAGGGGACTATCTATAATACCAAACTTTATTCAAATCGGTCGAGCGGTTCCCGACATATATAGAAAAATATATAAAATGCGGTTAGGTGGCAACCCTGCTTGAGATTTACATATTTGGAATACGGTCGAAAATACCTTTACGTTGATACCCATATTAGCATGTCTTGCTCAATGTTTAAAAAAAAATTGAGATAAGTGGCAACCCTGCAAACTGGCCCAAGTGGCAACACCCATGCATATTGTCTTAGAACGAATCATACTATCTATATTTCCAAATTTCATCTACATAGGTCAAGCGGCTCCAGAGATATCAATAAAAATATATAAAATGCGGTTAGGTGGCAACCCTAGGCGGCACCCCTGCTTGAGATTTACATATTTGGAATACGGTCGAAAATACCTTTACGTTGATACCCATATTGGCATGTCTTGCTCAATATTTAAAAAAAAATTGCGATAAGTGGCAACCCTGTGAACTGCCCCAAGGGGCAACACCTACGGATATAATCTTAGAATGAATTATACTATCTTCCCTTCCCTTCCCTTCCCTTCCCTTCCCTTCCCTTCCCTTCCCTTCCCTTCCCTTCCCTTCCCTTTCCTTCCCTTCCCTTCCCTTCCCTTCCCTTCCCTTCCCTTCCCTTCACGAAATCAATAGCTATCTCTCCAATCTCCACAACGACATTGCTCACGAAATGGAATAAACAGATGAGCCTGGAGCTGGACGTCCACGTCGATTGTGTCACACTACCGACCGCCTTTTGTTCTAAAATCTTGGGAGTGACGATCGACAACAGCCTCACCTTTCATGCATATTTCAGTATTTTCGCGTAGAACACCTTTCTACATTGGCCGCGCTTCCAAACAATATCCCTTCCTTTCCTTTCCTTCTCCATTCCATCGCTTTCCTGTCCTTTCCCTTTCTTTCCTTTCTTTTTCGTTTACCTCCCTTTTCTTCCTTACCTTTCCTTTGCTCTCCTTTCTTTTCCATTCTTTGGCTTTCGTGTCATTTGCTTTCCTTTCCTTTACTTTCTTTTCCATTATTTACATTTCCCTTCCTTCACTCTCCTTACCTTGCCTTTCCTTTAATCTCCTTTCCTTTCCATTCTTTTCTTTCCATTCCCTTACTTTCCTTTCCTTTCCTTTCCTTTCCTTTCCTTTCCTTTCCTTTCCTTTCCTTTCCTTTCCTTTCCTTCCCTTTCCTTTCCTTTCCTTTCCTTTCCTTTCCTTTCCTTTCCTTTCCTTTCCTTTCCTTTCCTTTCCTTTCCTTTCCTTTCCTTTCCTTTCCTTTACTTTCCTTTCCTTTCAATTCCTTTCCTTTCCTTTCCTTTCCTTTCCTTTCCATTCCTTTCCTTTCCTTTCCTTTCCTTTACTCTCCATTCCATACCCTCCGTTCCTTTCCATTCCTTTTCCTTTATTACTTTTCCGTTCCTTTATTCTCCTTTCTTTTCTATTCCTTTCCCTTCCCTTCCCTTTCCTTCCTTTCCTTTCCGTTTACCTCCCTTTTCTTTCTTTACCTTTCTTTTGCTCTACCTTCCTATCCCTTACTCTCCTTTCTTTTCCATTCCTTGCCTTTCGTTTCATTCCCTTTCCTTTCCTATACTTCCTTTTCCTATATTTACCTTTCCCTTCCTTCACTCTCCTTTCCTTACCTTTCCTTTCCTTTACTTTCCTTTCCCTTCTTTCCTTTCCTTTCCCCTCCTTTCCTTTCCTTCCCTTTACTTTCCATTCCATACCTGTCCCTTCCTTTCTTTTCCTTTCCCTTTATTACCTTTCCTTTCCTTTACTCTCCTTTCTTTTCTATGCCTTTACCTTCCCTTCCCTTCCCTTCACCAAATCAATAGCTAACTTCGTCACCGACCAAGTCCACGACGACATTGTTCATGAAATGGAATATACAGATGAGCCTGGAGTTGGACGTCCACGTCGATGGTGTCACACTACCGACCGTTTTTTGTCCTAAAATCGTGGGAGTTACGTTGATGCGAGGCCAATCCGCCAAGCTCCTCGAAGTGTTCCCTTGGCCAAACGCCAAGTGGTAAGAGAAATTATACAGGAAATGAGAGAGAGCGGTGTGATCGAACCATCAGCTAGTCCATGGATCTTACCGGTAGTGCTAGTGAAGAAAAAGGATGGAAAAATGCGGTTCTGCGTTGATTAATAAAAAAAAGAAAAAGGACAGCTATCCATTACCGAGAGTTGACGATACTCTGGACTCACTATCTAGTACGAAATGGTTTTCTACACTGGACTTGAAAAGTGGCTATTGGCAAGTGGAGGTTAAAGAAGAGGATAAGGAAAAGACAGCCTTAGCGTTGGGGAGGGGCTGTGGCAAATTACGGTAATGCCCTTTGGACTATGAGAGACTAATGGATCAAGTATTGAAAGGACTGCATTGCAAAACATACTTGGTGTACCTGGACGACATCATCGTGCTGGGAAAAAGCTTTGAGGAACACCTTAAGAACTTGGAGGAAGTTTTCCAAAGGATAGCTGGCGCCGGTCTGAAATTAAGTCCCAAAAAGTGTGCATTGTTCAAGAAGGAAGTAAGTTACTTGGATCACAAGGTAACTACGGAGGGAATTTAAGGAAAAGACAGCCTTCAGCGTTGGGGAGGGGCTGTGGCAAATTACGGTAATGCCCTTTGGACTATGAGAGACTAATGGATCAAGTATTGAAAGGACTGCATTGCAAAACATACTTGGTGTACCTGGACGACATCATCGTGCTGGGAAAAAGCTTTGAGGAACACCTTAAGAACTTGGAGGAAGTTTTCCAAAGGATAGCTGGCGCCGGTCTGAAATTAAGTCCCAAAAAGTGTGCATTGTTCAAGAAGGAAGTAAGTTACTTGGATCACAAGGTAACTACGGAGGGAATTTGCACGGCCAAAGAGAAGATCGAAGCAGTAAAGGATTGGCCAAGACGGAAAAATTTACATGAGTTACGAAGTTTCTTTGGACTGCGCACGTATTATCGCCGATTTGTACCGAATTTCGCCAGCGTAGCCAGTTGCCTTCATGAGTTGACCAGGAAGAATGTGTCATTTGATTGGAAGAAGGAACATGAAGTGGCTTTCCAAAACTTGAAAGAACGACTGTGCACAGCGCCAATGTTAGCGTATCCAATCCCAGGTTCAACATTTATTTTGCAGTTTTGTTACAGATTGTCGATGGGCAGGAGAAGGTAGTGGCGTACTATAGCCGCACAATTGGAAAACCCGAAGGGAACTATTGCGAAACACGAAGAGAACTGCTGGCATTGGTGGAGTGCATCAAACATTTCCACAAGTATCTCTATGAACAGCGATTCCACGTCAGGTCAGACCATGCAGCGTTGAAATGGCTCTTGCAGTTCCGTAATCCGGAAGTTCAATTGGCACGGTGGATAGAGCGACTACAAAGTTATGACTTTTCCATAGACCATCGCAAAGGCAGCAACACGGGAATGCTGATGCAATGTCCCGGCGACCATGTAACCTGGAATGCAAGCATTGTTCGAAAGCTGAGGCCAAGGAAGATGTTATAGATGTACTGCTGATGAATGGTACATGCATCAACTAAGGAAGTATCAGCTATAGGGTCCAGATCTTGTACGGGTGATGCGGGGGATCGGGAAAAACGAACGATCAACAAAAGAGGAGATGTCAGCAGAGAGTCCTGTTGCCAAGTCATATTGGGCACAGTGCAACAGTCTCAAATTGGTATCCGGTTGCTTACATAGAGTATTGGAAAGCGAAGATGGTCAAAGCGCTCGGAAGCAGATAGTTGTCCCAAGGAAGAAAATCTCTAATGTTTTGAATGAGCTACATAATGGTCCAAGTGGAGGTCATCTAGGAGTCACAAAAACATTGGAGAAAGTCAAGCAGAGTTTCTATTGGGTTGGTTGCCGGCAGTGGATCGCGGAGTGTATTGCCAACTGTGAGGTGTGCATGAAAGCAAAGGGTCCGAAGTCGAGAAGCCATGGACAGATGAAGCAGTACAACACAGGTGCACAGATGTAACTAAATACCAGGCAGTCGTTGCTCGTTTGGATCAAGAGACACTCATTATCGTAGAACACGTCATCTTTAATCCTCCTGAAAATGATAAGTATGCTACAATCAAACAGGTTCTGGTAAACCATTTTTAAATCGTGGGAGTTACGTTGATGCGAGGCCAATCCGCCAAGCTCCTCGAAGTGTTCCCTTGGCCAAACGCCAAGTGGTAAGAGAAATTATACAGGAAATGAGAGAGAGCGGTGTGATCGAACCATCAGCTAGTCCATGGATCTTACCGGTAGTGCTAGTGAAGAAAAAGGATGGAAAAATGCGGTTCTGCGTTGATTAATAAAAAAAAAGAAAAAGGACAGCTATCCATTACCGAGAGTTGACGATACTCTGGACTCACTATCTAGTACGAAATGGTTTTCTACACTGGACTTGAAAAGTGGCTATTGGCAAGTGGAGGTTAAAGAAGAGGATAAGGAAAAGACAGCCTTAGCGTTGGGGAGGGGCTGTGGCAAATTACGGTAATGCCCTTTGGACTATGAGAGACTAATGGATCAAGTATTGAAAGGACTGCATTGCAAAACATACTTGGTGTACCTGGACGACATCATCGTGCTGGGAAAAAGCTTTGAGGAACACCTTAAGAACTTGGAGGAAGTTTTCCAAAGGATAGCTGGCGCCGGTCTGAAATTAAGTCCCAAAAAGTGTGCATTGTTCAAGAAGGAAGTAAGTTACTTGGATCACAAGGTAACTACGGAGGGAATTTAAGGAAAAGACAGCCTTCAGCGTTGGGGAGGGGCTGTGGCAAATTACGGTAATGCCCTTTGGACTATGAGAGACTAATGGATCAAGTATTGAAAGGACTGCATTGCAAAACATACTTGGTGTACCTGGACGACATCATCGTGCTGGGAAAAAGCTTTGAGGAACACCTTAAGAACTTGGAGGACGTTTTCCAAAGGATAGCTGGCGCCGGTCTGAAATTAAGTCCCAAAAAGTGTGCATTGTTCAAGAAGGAAGTAAGTTACTTGGATCACAAGGTAACTACGGAGGGAATTTGCACGGCCAAAGAGAAGATCGAAGCAGTAAAGGATTGGCCAAGACGGAAAAATTTACATGAGTTACGACGTTTCTTTGGACTGCGCACGTATTATCGCCGATTTGTACCGAATTTCGCCAGCGTAGCCAGTTGCCTTCATGAGTTGACCAGGAAGAATGTGTCATTTGATTGGAAGAAGGAACATGAAGTGGCTTTCCAAAACTTGAAAGAACGACTGTGCACAGCGCCAATGTTAGCGTATCCAATCCCAGGTTCAACATTTATTTTGCAGTTTTGTTACAGATTGTCGATGGGCAGGAGAAGGTAGTGGCGTACTATAGCCGCACAATTGGAAAACCCGAAGGGAACTATTGCGAAACACGAAGAGAACTGCTGGCATTGGTGGAGTGCATCAAACATTTCCACAAGCGATTCCACGTCAGGTCAGACCATGCAGCGTTGAAATGGCTCTTGCAGTTCCGTAATCCGGAAGTTCAATTGGCACGGTGGATAGAGCGACTACAAAGTTATGACTTTTCCATAGACCATCGCAAAGGCAGCAACACGGGAATGCTGATGCAATGTCCCGGCGACCATGTAACCTGGAATGCAAGCATTGTTCGAAAGCTGAGGCCAAGGAAGATGTTATAGATGTACTGCTGATGAATGGTACATGCATCAACTAAGGAAGTATCAGCTATAGGGTCCAGATCTTGTACGGGTGATGCGGGGGATCGGGAAAAATGAACGATCAACAAAAGAGGAGATGTCAGCAGAGAGTCCTGTTGCCAAGTCATATTGGGCACAGTGCAACAGTCTCAAATTGGTATCCGGTTGCTTACATAGAGTATTGGAAAGCGAAGATGGTCAAAGCGCTCGGAAGCAGATAGTTGTCCCAAGGAAGAAAATCTCTAATGTTTTGAATGAGCTACATAATGGTCCAAGTGGAGGTCATCTAGGAGTCACAAAAACATTGGAGAAAGTCAAGCAGAGATTCTATTGGGTTGGTTGCCGGCAGTGGATCGCGGAGTGGATTGCCAACTGTGAGGTGTGCATGAAAGCAAAGGGTCCGAAGTCGAGAAGCCATGGACAGATGAAGCAGTACAACACAGGTGCACAGATGTAACTAAATACCAGGCAGTCGTTGCTCGTTTGGATCAAGAGACACTCATTATCGTAGAACACGTCATCTTTAATCCTCCTGAAAATGATAAGTATGCTACAATCAAACAGGTTCTGGTAAACCATTTTTAAATTTCCCAGGAACGACGATTCAAAATGCTTCTATATGGGGTAGAACTAGGTGACCAAGGCCCGTCGGACCCACACTCTGGTACCAGCAGCTTGGGCACATACGCCGCAGCCCCCATCACGTCCATAACAGGTCTCACCGACAACACCGAGTTCGCTAGTTTTCTTAAACAATTTCCTAAATTGCTGGGTAATCCCTCAAATCGTTTAGCAGCCAAGCATTCAGTGAAACACTATATCCCAACTAGTGGACCACCATGTGTTCAGAGAGTCTGGCAGCTCTGTACGGAACGGTTACGGGTAGCTAAAGAGGAGTTTCAACTTATGGTCGACCTGGGTCACGCAAAACCTTCTAAGATTCCATGGGCCAGCTCATTACACATGGCTATAAAGATTTTTTTCTTGAAATTTTACAGCGCGAAAAAACAAAGGTCAGCAATATCCGTGAAATCGTAAATTTTTTTAGAGAAAACAAATGTTATATGGATCTTATTCCGGAATTTGTGCGATTCATTCGATTGATAATTACGATTCCTGGAGGTGGCGTGCAATAAAGCCGTCCCTCTCACGTTTAGTTGGTGGAAAACGAATTCGAACGACGGCGTATCATCCGGCAGCTAATGACCTTGTGGAAAGGTGGCACCGCACATTAAATGCAGCAATCATGTGATATGAATACGGTGACCATCCGTTCTGTTTTTGGCAGAACAGTTCTGTTTTTAAGGAACTTGTTCTGCGTATTTTTTTTGTAAGGAAAATAACAGAAATGTTCTGTTTTTAAGCAAATGTTCTGTTTTTGTTCTGCTTTTTTGTGCCGGCAACCTCTTTTAACAAATGTAATGAGTGGCCCTTAGTTGGTTTGCTCAATAATTTCAAAACTTTATGGAAAATTTAAAATCTTTCAAAATATTTAAAAAATAATTTAGTTCATGTTTAACGCGTTCAAGTGCTTCAGTCAAATCAAAAATTGAGTACGTTAAAATGCAAAAACGTACCAAATTTGGAAGTTTCGTTCCCGGAAAAAATTCGTACCAAAAATTTTACATTTCGGCCAAAACGGCAACCGTGGTTATGGTAGATTTTAAATTAACAAAGAAATGTCTCTCACCATCAAGAAATACCCTGCTAGACAGTGCTTTGACATTCAGTCAGCTTTGTAATGTTGCCTTTGAAGACGTGATAGAAAGTCATGATGTAAATATAAAACAGCTGATATTTACATCAAGATTTTCTACCACGTTTGACTACGTTTTCAAAGGCAACATTCAGCTGACTGAATGTCATAGCACTGTCTAGCAGGGTACTATTCACAAAAATGAAAAATATACTTGAAAAAATGACTTTAAATTGATGCACTTTGGTTGAAATTATTTAAGATTGCAATTTTAATGTTTCGAAGACGTTGGCGACATTTTTTACTGCAAAGAGATGATTACGAAATGAAAAACACTATTTTATTCCAAATATTGAGAGTGTAACCCCAAATAGTTTATAGCCGGGTACCGAAATTTTCACGTGAAGGCAAGACCAAGCGTTAAGTAAAAAGAGTTCTGTTTTTTGAAAAAACATTTATGGTCACCGTAGATATGAAGTACATCAATGGACACAAGTGCTACCTTCGTTTTACTAAGGCTTAGAACTTGCTATAAAGAAGACCTAAAAGCCTCCTGGCGGAATACCTATACGGAACAACTTTGCGAGTTCCTGGCGAATTTTTCATGCACGAGAGCTCACCGGCAGATCCGCTCTACTTCTTAGAAGAGTTTCGCACGCACATTCAAAAGATCAGACCAGCTCCAACAGCATTGCCGCAATAAGACTTGCCTGCCCTCACGTTTTTATCAGAATTGATGCGGCCAAACGATCTTTTGCGCACTCTTACTCCGGACCACACAAAGTCATCAGCCGAATCGACGAAAAGTATATAAAATTGAAGAAAACGGAAAATCGGTGAATGTTAATGTGGAACGTCTCAAGACAGCTCATCTAGCCAGTGACGATGTTTGGGATAGCGCCCCACAAAGCAGAGTTCTAGCCAGACTCGACGCATCACATACTCCTTATACATCAACAAGCCTACCGACTTAAGAGGAGTAAATTCGGGTACTCACCCAAACCCTCATTTAGGGGGAGTATTGTGGGGACTCAACACTGCTGTTACATGTGGCATCACGATTCGAACATGGGATTTTTCAGTTCCTTTCTACTTCGACATTCGTTTAGTTTTTCCTGGCCGTTGCAACTCAAAACTAAAAATATTTCCCTAGCTGGACAGAGACGATTTTTGAGAAAAAAAGAATCAAGTCGCATATCTTTTGAAATTAACTCTGTAACTTCTTTTAATTAAATAAATCAGTCACTTCATTTGTATTAACACACACAGTATCTGAAAAATCTAAACTGCATTTTCAAGAGAAATAATTGCTCTTTCAGAAGATATATGCAGGTTTAAATTATATGGGTGGAGCACCAAAGGAGCTGCAATCTCTCTGCTGGGGCTGGTAAACTATGGGCAATTGTCAAATCCGACAAAACTCTGTCGCCAATTATCTGAGTGATCGTCAGGCGTCGGTGCCTTTTTAGGCCCAGAAGGGTTCCACATTGTGGTGTCCTTTCCCAATTATTGTTTAACTTCTACATATCAAAGCTCCCTTTCCCACCAGAACGAGTCACCATCGTTTCCTACGCCGACGAATATACGATAATGAGCTAGTAGACGAAACCAATATCTCCCCAATCTTCCCGGTTTCTTCACCGCACGCTATCTAACTTTGTCACTGACCAAGTCCACGACGACATTGTTCACGAAATGGAATAAACAGATGAGCCCGGAGCTGAACGTCCACGTCGATGGTGTCACACTACCGAATCGCTTTCCTTTTCTTTCCTTTCCTTTTCGTGTACCTCCCTTTTCTTTCCTTACATTTCCTTTGCTCTCCCTTCCTATCCTTTACTTTCCTCTCTTTTCCATTCCTTGCCTTTCGTTTCATTTCCTTTCCTTTCCTTTACATCATTTTCCTTTCCATCGCTTTCCTTTTCTTTTCGTTTACCTCCCTTTTCTTTTCTTACATTTCATTTGCTCCTCCTTCCTATCCTTTACTTTCATTTCTTTTCCATTCCTTGCCTTTCGTTTCATTTCCTTTCCTTTACTTCCCTTTCCTTTCTTTTCCTTTATTTACCTTTCTCTTCCTTCACTCTCCTTTCCTTTCCTTTCCTTTCCTTTCCTTTACTTTCCATTCCATACCCTTCCCTTCCTTTCCTTTACTTTCCATTCCATACCCTTCCCTTCCTTTCCTTTCCTTTCCCTTTATTACCTTTCCTTTCCTTTACTCTCCTTTCTATTCTATTCCTTTCCCTTCCCTTCCTTTCCTTTCTTCTTTTCCCCCTTTCTTTTCCCTCTCTCCTTTCCTTTCCTTTAAATAACTTTCCTTTTCTTTCTCTTTCCTTTCCTTCTCATTCCCTTCGCTTCCTAACCTTTCTGCCTTTCCTTTCCTTTCCGTTCCCTTCTTTTTCTTTCCTCTGCTTTCTCTAATTTTGCTTTCCTTACCTTTACTCTCCTTTCCTTTTCTTTCCATTCCCTTAACTTTCCGCCCCTTCCATTCCCTTCATTCCTTTAATTTCCATTCCTTTACTTTCCTTTTCTTACTTTTCCTTTCCTTACCTTTATTCTCCTTTCCTTTCATTTCCGCTCCCTTCTTTCCTTCCCTTTCCAATAATATCCTTTATTTTCCTTTCATTTCTTTTCCTTCCCTTTCCTTCACCCTCCTCCCCCTCCTTTCCTTCCCTTGCCTTTCTTTTCCGTTCCATTGTTATCCCCTACTTTTCTTTCTTTTCGATTCCTTTACTCTACTTTCCCTTCCCTTTCCTCTCATTTCCTTTATTTACCTTTCCTTTTGTTAAAGCAGATGATAAAAATAAGTAATGTTACCTGAAATGTGAATTAAAATGAAATGTAAATTAAAATGAAATGTAATTATTATACTTACCTGAATACTTAAAATAGAATTACCTTATACTTACCTTATATTTTTCTATTACTTACCTCATACTTACCTTATAATTAATTTACACTTACCTTATTTTCCCTTTTTAATGACTTCAACTTACAAATTTACTTACCTTAACTTTTTAGCACCATCCTAATGTAAGTAAATGCATGATTACAGTCTGTATTCTAATGTACCTATGTGCATACGGTGTGTGTATACCTACTAGCTCTTGTACACATACACACATACGTAGGCTCATAGGTACAGGCGAAGAACTTACCGCTTATTGGAATTGGAAGTTGACAAACTGTAAATTAGATGTAAGAAAAAATTATAAAAAGAAGAAGTTGAAGATTAAATGTTACAGTCTATGAGTAATCGAAAAGCGGCGTGTATTCTTTTTAATCGACAGGCAAATCGTTCAAGTTTTTTAGTTTGTGCTCCCATAAAAAATAATCACCTAGTGTAGTGAAATTTATATTTGCTAAAAAACATTAGCAATTTTTCATGGCGCCCGAGCAGGGACTAAGTGCAAATTAAAAAATTAAAACAATTAAATACATTATTAAGAAACTGAAAAGTGCAAGTGAGTGCTTAAATAAAGAACTAAATAAAAACCTAAAGGTTAACTTTCCAATAAAGTTTTAAAAAAAGATTTAGTTCGAAAACAATTTTAAATAAAATTAAATAAATATTTATGATATAAATATATCAAAAAAAAAAAACCAACAACAAAACAATTAAAACATTTAATAATTAATTGCCTGTCGCGGTCGTGTGTGCAAAAACAAAATACATACCTACTTAACTTCAGTGTAGTGCAGTGGCTACAATAAACAAAAATATAAAAAAGCTTGTAAAAAAGAGCAAAATAAAGTGTGAACGAAATTATAAAAGGTTTAAAAAGCTTATACATACATACTTACCAAGTTTTTAAAAGTTAAAAAGTTCCACATACATACTTACCTTAATTAAAATCTAGGTTAAAATACTTACCTTTGAAAAAATATTATTTAAAATAGTGGTGAAATTCACATATTCAAAAGGTGATTCGAAAATTACAACAAATACAAAGTTTCTTTTTTAATAGTGCAAATAGCAACAACTTACCTGCGCTCATATTCGCCACAAGGTTCGTTACAGTGATGCACAAAAATATAGTAGTGAAACCTAAAAATAAAATTAATTGAAACAGTAAATGGTACTTACCTAATATTCAAACAGGAATTTTAAGAGGTTTTACTTACCCACAAGTGCGTTATTCAAAAGTTTGATACTTACTTGCAAAAGGCGCAAAGTAAAAAAAAAAATTTTTTTAAATTTGATTGAAAGCTATTTGCGCTATAAACTGTGCTGCACACACATACGCATACACAATAATACTGCTGCTGATTATCCAGTGCCATTTGTGCTCAATACTGCGGTTGTCATCAAGAAAAAGGCCAGTTAAGTTTCCTCCAGGAATGCGGTGCAGTTGCCCATTATGCAAAAGGGAAGGTGAAGCTGGAAACGAACCAGTCCATGAACAATAGGTATTGAGTGCTAACAATTAAAAGCTGTTGAGGTTGTTGTTATTGTTAAATTGCTGCAAGGGTGTCTTTTATGGGGGTGTTCGCGCCTTGCACACACCAGCGCCACCTCAAACCGTCGACTCGTAGGTGCATGCACCCTCCTCCTCCAAGTGGGGGTGGAGCCTCCACGTGGTGACACCCGGTAACGCTTCGGCGGCTAATTCGAGCGGCGACCTCTCCCCCCCCCCCCCTTTTACCCGATTTTCCTTCCGCTACTCGTAGCCTCTATCACAGTCCACTCCCTCCCCTTTCCTATCTTCCCTCCTTGAAATGGGCTGGATCAAGGTGTCATACGACCCGTGCCGAGGATCAGCCTGGCTGGGGGCCCTAAAATAGCCCAGTCGCTAACGGAGTGCTTCGGATACCTGGCGACCTCCGATTCTAATTAGCCTTACCCTGGGTATGCGGATCTCTGCCCAGGGTGGACCTTCCCCTTTCTCCGCAACTCGTGGGTTCAAATATGAACAACTTTCCCAACAACAACAACAAAAATAAGGAGTCTGGGTCTCCTCAAAAAAAGCCAACAGGAGTTCGCTCCGTTAAAAAGGTCACGGCCAAGCCGGACCTTAGTCAAGCTGAGAGGACTCCCCAGCGTTTCATTGCTGCTGCTGCAGCTCGACGTAGTAGGGCCGAGTGTAAAACCGGTCTGAGTAGTCCGATGATCGGTGCCTCCTCCAGGGGTTCCGATCGGGAGGCCAAAAACGAGGCTATCAACCCCGTAGCCTCCACAAGTGGTCTTGCCTTTCAGCGTAAAGCGTCTGGTGAGCCCTTGGCTGGGGGCTCCAGGAATGTTGGTGCTGTCGTTAGGGTCGAGGACCTGGCGGGCAGGCAATCCACCAAGCCCAACCACAATGACAAGCGGTCGGCAGCCCGGATCCTGTTTAAGAACGCGACCTCACCGATAAGGGAGGAAGACGTTTCGGCAGAGGCCTGGGCGAAGCTCCAGCGCGATCTTGCGTGGGCTCGGCGGATATTGCCGGATTTTAAGGTTGAGCTGTATGGCGCTAACAACAAGGGGGAAACCTCTAAGCGAAACCGATCGCTGGAGGAAACCATCCCTACGGCACCGAAAAGGGCCAGAATAGGAGGACCGACGAGGTCCTTCGCTGACATTGCCAAGGATCGCAAGATCATTGGAGTAATAGATGAGAGCAACGTAGACGGCAGGATCCCCAAGCAGCAGTGGAAGTGGATCAGGGCCGCGCTCGCAAAAGTGGCTGTACAGGTCAAACGTGACAACCCTGGTCCTCCACCCAACTACGCCGATGCGGGTTGGTACCAGGGCAATGTGAAGCTGATCGCTTGCGATGACAGCAGGTCCGTGGACCTGTACAAAATTGGCATACAGCGCATAGGAGAAGTCTATCCCGGCGCGCGAGGGCAGTGGACGCGGTTGATATCCCGCAACGCCCAAGGGCTAGAGTTTGGATTCCAGTTGGTTGCACGGAACCAGATGAGATTTTAGATGTGCTGCAGGAGTACAACCCTGAGCTGCCTACATCAAACTGGAGGGTGGTGAACGTGGATAAGACCGATAAGGCTACCATGCAGATCGTTCTGCTTCTGGATGAGGCAAGCATCGAGGCTCTGGCCCGATGCAAGTACGTAGTGAGGTATGGCTATGAAAAGGTGGTCCTCAAGGTATATAAGTCCGACACCGTGGCCCTAGCCAACCTCACCTCTAATCCGGAGGTGGGTAACAAGAAACCGAGAGGAAGTCCTCGATATAACGTTGGTCACTGACTCTCACAGTCACCTCATAGAATCATGGAGGGTGTTAGGCGAGCACTCCTTCTCAGACCATAGATACATTAGCTTCTCCTTAGTAGATATACATACAAGTCCGAAATATATACAAATATTAGGAAAACAAATTGGGGTTACTACCAAAAGCTTATTCGCAAATATTTGTCAAATCAGCTGGTAACACCTAGAAAGGAAGAGGAGCTAGACGACCTCGTCAGCTCCTTCAATCAACACTGCAAGATTGCTCTAGACAAGGCGTGTCCGCCTAAAAAGTTAACTGAAACCCACAGACCACCCTGGTGGTCGTCCGATCTAGATAATCTCAGAAGGACATGTAGGTCGGCCTTTAACAAAGCCAAACGCAACATCCTGGGCACTTCACAAAACTAAATTAAGTAACTACAAGAAAGAAATTCGCAAGGCCAAACGGGCCTCCTGGGTGAATTTCTGCAACAATATCGAATCAACATCTGCAGCTTCGCGCCTGAGGAAGGTGCTCTCAAAATCGCCAGCGACACTGAGCCACATACAAATGCCGGATGGGAATTGGACCGATTCGAGCACTGACACAATGAATCTGCTTCTGGATGCTCACTTTCCGACATGCACAGTCACGGCTACTACTACGGTCGGGAATGAAATGCTTTCGGATCAGCTGATAAAGGAAATAACCGATGATAAAAAGCTGGACTGGGCCTTGGCCAGTCTCAAGCCCTACAAATCGCCAGGACCGGACGGAATATTCCCGGCCCAGTTACAACAAACAGCCGAGCTTATTAAGCCCTGGCTGAAGACCATGTTTGTTAGTTGCCTCAGGCTCAACTATGTACCTGCATCATGGAGAGAGGTTAAGGTAGTATTTATCCCAAAATCCGGGAAACCATCCCATTCTAAACCTAATGATTTTAGGCCAATAAGCCTATCTTCATTTCTACTTAAAATTATGGAAAGACTTTTGGAGGACTATGTCAGAAGATCGATAGACTCAACTCACATGTCGCGGGCTCAACACGCCTATAGTAAAGGTAGATCGACTGACACTGCCTTGCATTCTCTGGTATCTGTTATAGAAAAGTCAATTGACACAAAGGAATATACACTGGTGGCTTTCCTTGATATAGCAGGTGCCTTCAACAACGTTCTACCGGAAGCCATCACCTCGGCGTTAACGGGTCTGCGGGTCGATGCCTGCCTTGTGGAGTTTATCCGCAAATTGCTTATTAGCAGACGGATTACAACGGAGCTAGGCGGTAATTCGGTTCACAGACTCGTTAACAGAGGTACCCCGCAAGGAGGTGTTCTCTCTCCGCTCCTGTGGCTGGTTACTGTAAACCAACTTCTACGTCTCATGGAAGCTGAAGGCTACCAAGTGATCGCGTACGCCGATGACATCTGCGTTATCATTCGGGGAAAATTTCCTCAAACCCTCTGCAATTTAATGGAAAATGCTCTGACTAAAGTATGCGACTGGGCGAACGCTTCAGGTTTGGAGGTTAACCCCGAGAAAACCGAACTTGTCCTCTTCACTAGGAGGTACAAAATACCGAACTTAATACCACCAAAAATTGGGAATACAACTTTAGTACTCAGTGACAAAGTCAAATATCTAGGAGTTATTCTAGACAGGAAACTACTCTGGAGCGACAATATAGCGGAACGAGTTAAAAAGGCAACATGCGCGTTGTTTACTTGCAAGAGAGCAATTGGTATATCGTGGGGGTTCTCTCCCAAAGTGGTGCACTGGATATACACAGCTATTGTTCGTCCAATTTTACTGTACGGTGTGCTGGTCTGGTGGCCGGCACTAACCAAGAACACGTACCTCAAGCAGATACAAAAAGTCCAAAGGAGTTCAGAACTATGCATAACCGGGGCCCTCGGCTCCACTCCGACAGAAGCACTCAACACGATGCTGAATCTTCCACCACTCGATCTGGTGGCTAAAGAAATGGCTGTGATTACAGCTCTGCGACTAAGGGAGACCGACGTATGGAAGGGCGGTACACGTGGTCACGCCACAATTTTAGGCTCCCATGCACCTGTGAGCATACCATTACATACTGACTATTGCAAGCCAAGCAACGTGTTCGTTAGGAACTACGAGGTGAAAATACCCACAAGACAAGAATGGGATTACCGACCGCATACTGTGCGGAATGCCATGAACATATTCACCGATGGCTCTAAGCTTGAAGGGAAGGTGGGTGGAGGTATCTTTTCACCGGACCTGGGACTAGAGATCTCCTTTCGTCTTCCCGACCACTGCAGCGTGTACCAAGCAGAAATGCTGGCAATACACGGTGCAGTGAAAAGCCTAGCGTCTACGCCCCAAAACGGCAAACGGATATTTATCTTCTCAGATAGTCAGGCCGCGCTAAAGGCACTGAACTCATATGTCTACAACACAAAGTCGCTAACTGAATGCCGCAGATCTCTTAACGAGATGGCTCAGCACTTCAGTATCAGCCTTATTTGGGTACCGGGTCACAGGGATATTGAAGGCAACTGTATAGCGGATGAGCTGGCCAGAAGAGGTACCACCACTCATCTCCTTCCAGGAAATGATCTGGTAGGCATTCCCATGGCATCTTTCAAACTCCGAGCTAGCACAAATACCTTACAAAGGGCAAATGAGCTCTGGTCAGGTCTCTCGACGTGCGAGATATCAAAGCTAACTTGGCCTTCGTACAACAAAGGACGCACTAACTGTCTGCTGTCACTTAATAAATCCGGTGTCTCATCACTGATAAGGGTGTTAACAGGGCACTGCTTAATAGGCACACATGGTGCTAGGATGGGCGTAATAACTCACGATTACTGTCGCAGTTGCAGATGTATTGAAGAGGAGGAGAGTGTTCAACATCTGCTGTGTCATTGTCCTGCACTCAGCAGAAGACGATTGGCTATTCTCGGCCAACCGTTCATCGATGAACTCACGGAGGTTTCAAAAATGGATATTAGGGCTCTATCGAAATTCATTGATTCCACGAGCTGGTTTGATCCTCTAATCCAAGTGTGAAAATGTGAGAGTGTTGATGTTTGTCTCTCGGATATGGGGTGGGTCTTAAGACCGCATAGGGTATCACAATGGGCCAACTTGACTGGCCTAAGTGGTGGGCAGGGTCCTGCACTCTGTCCTGCCCTCGCAACCTAACCTAACCTAACCTAAATTGCTGCAAAGATCACCCAACAAGCTTAAATTTTTGGCATCTCTTGTATTCACTTTGAAATTAAATTGTTTATATACAAATTTCGTGAAACAAGATTTCGGGATTGTTTAGTGAAGAACTACTACCTCGTACAATTTCCGACAAGGCTCCGATTACCATTCTGTCAAATATTTTTCGAAAGCTATACAGCTTTAAGTGTTTTGTTAAATCGTGGACCATATTTTGCTCACGGTTAGGCCCTTAAAAACTTTCGACATTGCGTCTAGTTTTCCTAAGTAAGGGATTATAAGATTCTACCTCTTGATTTGCACCATTTTTTCGATAGTTTAGTGAAGTTTCAGCAATTTTTTTTCGTTTTCGTATTATTAAGTTGAAAACTTCCAAACTATAATTTTGTACAAAGTTACTGTGCATAGCGAATCAAGATGAGTAAAAGTGAGAATCAGGTGGAAGACGCCACATCTTTAAAAAGACATAGGACAATTTTAAAAAGAAGCATAGCTAGAATAAAAACGGGGATTCTCGATAATTCAATTTCATCAGACCCGTCGGAAGTTGAGTGTCGACTCGAAATGCTGAACGGTTACAGCGAAAAGCTTCTGGCGTGTCAGTCTGAAATAGAAGAGATCGATGAAGATGATGACACTCGTGATAGCCTGGAAGATTTAATTGTTGGAACCAAGGCTATGTTAAAGTCCATATTGTCAGAGAGCAACAAATCAAAAGCTCTTGACAGCTCCTTCACAGCTCCTCACAGCTCAAGACTTCCGAAAATGTCGCTGCCCAAGTTTCGAGGGCAGTATTCAGAGTTTAAACATTTTATGAGTTTGTTTGAGAGCCTCGTTCATAACAACCCTGCTCTTCCAGACATTGAAAAATTTACACATTTAGTTTCGTGTTTGTCTGGTGAAGCTTTAGGAACGGTGAAGGCCTTCCAAATGACGGAAGAAAATTAACCGAAGGCGCTGGCAAGCCTGAAAAAGGTATATGACAATAAATGTCTAATATTTTCGAGCACAGTTTCAAAACTGTTGGAGCTGCCGAAAATCCAAAAGCCATCGTCGCTTTCGCTGCGGTCGATGACCGACACCGTATCAGCTGTTTATGACTCTTTATTGTCGTTGGGTGATGACAAAAATATTTCAAATGCGATGCTGATACATTTAGTTATGTCGAAGGTTGATCCCATTACGCGGTCAAAATGGGAGGAGCAACTTGACTACGACAAGCTTCCGCTGTGGAGTGAGTGCGAAGCGGCTCTCAATAAGAGATACCAGCACCTCTCGTCTGAAGAAGCGTCGACATCGTCAAAATCGCAAGACACCCAAAGGCAAAGCAACAAGAGTGCTGAAAAGCCAAAGTCGTCCTTTGTGGCTGCGAAAGCGAAGCCAACTACGTGTTTTCACTGCAACTCCAAAGACCACTTTTTGACCACCTGCCCTAAATTTAAAACTCTCTCTCCTCAGCAGAGATTCAATTTCGCGAAATCGGTCCCATTGTGCATAAATTGCTTACGCAAGGGACATACGGTTTCTAAGTGCAAATTAGAACGGTGTCGAGTTTGTAACCGGTCACATCACACCATGTTACATCAATACCCAATATCGTTCGAAACAACACCACAACCTTCGACCTCACAAGCTATGCACACAGTGAGCGTGCCTGATCGCGTTATGCTAGCGACAGCAGTGGTCAAGGTAAAAACGTGCTCCGGTGATTTTGTGTCAGCTCGTGCTTTACTTGATTTCGGGTCTCAAGTTAATTTCATGACTGAAGAGCTGGCACAAAAGCTGCGAATTCGGCGAGAGAAGGCGACATTAAATGTCATCGGGATTGGCAATGCCACCCAAAAGGTTAGGTCAAAAGTGAGTGCAGTCATAAAATCCCGAGTTAACAATTTTGAGTTTCTCGCAGATTTTTGGGTAATGGGAGCGATTTCGGCAAATCACCCAGATCGGTTAACACCACAGGTTGGAAAATTCCAGCTAATATTGTATTAGCTGATCCTGGTTTCCATAAGTCCTCAAAAGTCGATCTTTTGTTGGGAGCCGAGACATTTTTCGATCTTTTGTCGGTTGGTCAAATTAAAACCGATCCAAGGTTTCCAACACTTCAAAAAGCACTTTTGGGTTGGGTTATTTCAGGCAGATACGTCTCCCACCAAAGTGAACATTCCGAAGCTAGCAGTGCTTTATGCAAAGGCGAAGATGATTCCGAAGCAATTGATGAAATTGTCCAAAGATTCTGGGCAATGGAAGAAATCGCTTCGAAATCACAGGCTACAAAGTACACTGCCGAGCAAATGGAATGCGAAGACTACTTCGTTAAGACTACTGAAGTCTTACCGTCGGGACGGCTTCAAGTAAGATTGCCGTTCAAAACTGACCAAAATGCATTGGGTCAGTCATTTGAAACCGCAGCTCGGCGGTTTCAGGCGCTGGAGAGACGTACGTTGAAAGATCCAGAACTTCGTCAAATGTATCTGGACTTCATGGATGAGTACTTGGTATTGGGCCACATGAGCCCCACTAATAACAAAATCCCGAGTGAAGCCCACTATTTCATTCCGCATCATTGTGTCTTAAGACCACAAAACACGTCGACGAAACTCCGCGTTGTTTTCGACGCGTCGAGTAAGACGTCAACACAAATTGCGTTGAATGACATTTTGGTGGTTGGACCGACCATTCAAGAAGAACTTTTTTCGACGCTACTTCGCTTTCGTATGCATAAGTATGCTATTACAGCGGACATCACTAAGATGTACCGTCAAGTTCTCGTAAATGAAAATGATAGAAATTTTCAATTAATAGTGTGGAGAAAGCATCCATCCGAGCCTCTGCAAATTTTTCGTTTAAACACCGTAACGTATGGCACTGCGCCAGCTCCATTTCTCGCAACACGGTGTTTGCAGATGCTAAGTGATGTGAATGCACAAGAATATCCACTCGGTGCCAAAGTAATAAGTACCGATTTTTACGTTGATGATCTGTTAACCGGATCTGAAGATTTTGAATCCCTCGACAGAATTCGCTGTGAGGTGATTGACGTCTTAAAGTCGGCAGGATTCCAGCTTCATCATCATCATTTATTGGCGCTTAACCGCCTAAGCGATTTTGGCCGTCGCCTATCAAAGCACGCCAGTCATTCCTTTTTAGCGATAACTGACGCCAATTGGAAACCCCAAGGGAGTTCAAGTCATCCTCCACCTGTTGTTTCCATCTCAGTCGAGGCCTCCCCCTTCCTCTGCTGCCGAATTCGGGTGACGATTGGAAAACCTTCTGGGCTGGAGCTTCTTTGTCCATTCGCATGACGTGACCCAGCCAGCGGAGCCTTTGGGCTTTAATTCGCTGGACTATGGTCAGATCTGCGTAAAGCTCGTACAGCTCATCGTTAAATCTCCTTCGATACTCGCCGTCGGCATCACGGGAAGGACCATAAATCTTCCGGAGAACTTTTCTCTCAAATACTCCAAGGGCCATCTCATCTTCTCTTGACATTGTCCATGCATCTGAGCCATACATCAGGACAGGTATGATGAGAGACTTATAGAGCGCGATCTTTGTTCTTCGAGAGAGGACTTTACTTCTCAATTGCCTACTCAGTCCAAAGTAGCACTTGTTCGCAAGAGTGATTCTCCGTTGGATTTCTAGACTGATATTATTTTCGGTGTTAATGCTGGTTCCCAAATAGACGAAGTCCCCCACAGTTTCAAATTTGTAACTATCAACAGTGACGTGGCTGCCAAGGCGCAGGTGCGCCGATTCTTTCTTTGATGACAGCAAATACTTCGTCTTGTCCTCGTTGACCGCAAGACCCACTTTTTTCGCTTCTTTATCCAGTCCAGAGAAGGCAGCGCTTACGGCGCGGTTGTTAAGGCCAATGATATCAATATCATCGGCATACGCCAGCAATTGCACGCTCTTGTAAAAGATTGTACCATTGCGGTTTAGCTCTGCTGCTCGAATTATCTTCTCCAGCATCAGGTTGAAGAAATCGCACGAAAGGGAGTCGCCCTGTCTGAAGCCTCGTTTGGTTTCAAATGGCTCAGAGAGGTCCTTCCCGACTCTGACGGAGCTGTTAGTATTGCTCAACGTCATTTGGCAAAGCCGTATAAGCTTTGCAGGGAAGTCAAATTCAGACATGGCGGCATACAGGCAACTCCTTTTTGCGCTGTCAAAAACGGCTTTGAAATCGACAAAGAGATGGTGTGTGTCGATTCTTTTATCATGGGTCTTCTCCAGGATTTGGCGTATCGTGAAAATCTGGTCGATGGTAGACTTACCAGGTCTAAAGCCACACTGATAAGGTCCAATCAGCTTGTCTACGATGGGCTTCAGTCTTTCACACAATACGCTAGAAAGAACCTTATATGCGATATTAAGAAGGCTGATTCCGCGGTAGTTGGTGCGGTTAGCGGGATCGCCTTTCTTGTGGATTGGGCAGAGCACACTTAAATTCCAATCTGGAGGCATGCACTCGTCTGACCATATTCTGCATAAGAGCTGATGCATGCTTTTTACCAGCTCTTCGCCTCCGTGTTTGAACAGCTCGGCGGGTAGTCCGTCTTTTCCAGGCGCTTTGTTGTTTTTGAGCCGGGATATAGCTATCCTCACTTCATCATAGTCAGGTGGTGGGACGACTTTTCCATCGTCAGGGATTGGGGTATCGGGTTCGACGTCTCCCTCGCAATTTAGCAGTGAGGAGAAGTGCTCCCTCCATAATTTAAGTACACTCTGTACGTCGGTTACCAGGTCGCCATTATTGTCCTTACAGGAACTTGCCCCGGTCTTAAAACCTTCCGTCATCCGCCGGATCTTTTCATAGAATTTTCGGGCATCATTCCTGTCAGCCAGCATCTCAAGCTCCTCACACTCACGCCTTTCGGCCTCACGTTTCTTTTTTCTGAAAAGGCGTCTCTCTTCCTTCTTTGCCTCACGATAGCGTTGCCATACACTGCGGGTTGCGCCCGTTCGCAACGTCTCCCTGTAGGCAGCGTCCTTTTTGTCCGAGGCAGTGCTGCATTCCTCATCGTACCAGTTGTTTTTGCGGGCTCGCTGGAACCCTATAGTGGCCTCAGCGGCGGTACGTAATGAGTGAGAGATATGCTTCCATTGCTCGGTTGCATCGTTAGGTCGAGGATTGCTCTCCGATAGCAGGTGTGAGAGTCGAGTGGAGAAATTGTCAGCTGTCTGTGTCGTGCGCAGCTTCTCGACGTCAAACTTTCCTTCCGTTACTGTGCGCACTTTCTTTGCTACACAGAGGCGTGTGCGTATCTTGGCTGCAACAAGATAATGGTCCGAGTCGATATTGGGACCACGAAGGGTACGCACGTCCAGAACGGTGGAGCTATGTGTGCCGGCAGGATTCCAGCTTGCTAAGTGGTTTTCTAACCACCCGAGTTTTTTCGACAGTCAGAGTCTGGAAAAATCGTTAAGTTTCAACGATTCAGACTCCACTAAAACGCTAGGAATCCACTGGTCGCCAAAAGACGACTTATTTCGGTTTAAACTGGATGATACATTTGATGAGTTACGGGCTACAAAACGAAATATTTTATCGGTATCTGCCCGACTCTTTGATCCTCTTGGTTTGCTGGCCCCACTAGTGACCACAGCTAAAATCTTATTGCAAGAGCTGTGGATTAAGAAACTAGATTGGGATGAGTCGATTCCGTTGTATCTCAACAGCAGTTGGCAGAATTTCAAAGCGAATTTATTGCAATTGCCTTCAATCAGCATTCCTCGGTTTGTTTTTACTGAGTCGAGTGCCAATTGTCAAATACATGGCTTCGCCGACGCCTCAATAAGAGCGTATGGTTGTTGTATTTACATTCGAAGCCAATTCGCTAATGAAGTTAAATGCATTCTGCTAACTGCAAAATCCAGGGTTGCTCCGCTGAAGACTAAGTCTCTTCCTCGTTTAGAGCTCCTGGCCAAGTTATGGTCACGTATTGCGCCGATGTTGAGTCGACCCATTGACAGCACAACATTCTGGACAGACTACGAAATAGTTTTGCATTGGATAAAAACACATCCATCAACTTTGCAAACATTCGTTGCTAATAGAGTGTCCGAGATTCAAGAGTTGACTCAAAGTGCTTCGTGGCGACATGTGCCAACTAAACAAAATCCTGCGGATCAAGTGTCTCGGGGTTGTAGCGTGGATGAAATACAGAATTCAATATGGTTTTCTGGCCCACAGTTCCTCTTAGAAGACCCCGCAAGTTGGCCTATAAATACCCATTTCGAATTAACGCCTGAAGAACAAGCACTGGAAAAGAAGAAAAACGCCAGCGCCTTAGTAGCTGCGAGTGACGAACGTAATCCACTCGTAACTGTGATTGAAAAATATTCCTCTCACAAAAAATTATTACGAGTTTTTGCCTATATTCTGCGATGGGTTTTAAAGGTGAGAAACCGATCCACCAAATATGATCCAACACCATCAGCACAAGAGTTGCAATTAAGCTTCTTAAAAATTGTTCAAATAATCCAATTTGATGAATATAGCCAAGAAATAACCAAATTGTCAAAAAATCTTCCACTACCGTCGAGCTTGCAAAAATTGAATCCATTTTTGCATGAGTATTCAGAAAAGTCCTTGTCGTTGAAATTGTTACGAGTAGGCGGCCGTTTATTAAATGCGCCTATCCCGTACGATGCCAAATTTCCTCTATTATTGAGTAAAAATTCGCAGTTCGTCAAATCGTATATACGGTTCCAACATTTGCGCAACCATCATGCAGGTGCCAAAGCATTGGTTGCAATTTTGCGAGAAAAAATTTGGCTAGTTAACGCTCGAGAGGCATGTAGTGGAACCGTGCGAAACTGCATACATTGCTTTCATTATAAGCCAAAATTAAAAAGCCAAATTATGGGCAGTTTACCAGCCGACAGGCTACGTGCCCTACGACCTTTCATGGTTTGTGGGGTAGATTTTTGCGGTCCAATTTACGTCACACAAAAGATACGGGGTCGCCCCCCGGTAAAAATGTACATTGCGGTCTTTGTGTGTTTTACCTCAAAAGCTGTCCATTTAGAACTTGTGTCTGATTTAAGTTCTGATATATTTATTCTCGCCCTTAAAAGGTTCGTTGGACGCCGGGGAATACCAGCGACGATTCACTGCGACAACGCGACGAATTTCGTAGGAGCCGATCGCAAGCTCAAGGAACTGAGGGAAGAAGGCGATACTCCACCACGCAGCAGACGAAGGGTTCAGGTTCGTCTTTATACCTCCCAGGGCTCCGCACTTCGGCGGGTTATGGGAGGCGGCAGTGAAGTCGGCGAAGCACCTGCTCGTGCGAGCCGTCGGCAACGCGAGTCTCACCGCCGAAGAAACAGGAACGCTGCTCGTCGAGGTAGAGGCCGTACTCAACTCGCGTCCAATCGCTCCACTCAGCCAGGATCCGAACGACGGCGAGGCTCTAACTCCGGCGCACCTGCTAATCGGTTGCCGGCTGAGGGAAATGCTCGAGGAAGTGGAGCTCCCGGAACCCAGCACTCAAGCGTCGGTTTTGGCGAACGTGGTCCAGGAGCTACCTGCTGAGTCTGCAGGAGCGCAACAAGTGGCAGCACCCACAACCCAACGTAGAGGTAGGAGAGCTCGTCGTCGTTCACGAAGACAACGCCCCACCCCAGCAATGGGTCCTAGGCCGAGTGACAGGCACGATAGCCGGCCAGGACGGAAAGGTGAGAGTGGCCGACATCCAACCAAAAACTGGAACAATTAGGCGTCCAATCCATAAGCTTGCCGTGTTACCCATAGCAGATGGTTGAAGAATCCAGATTCCTTCAAGGTGGCCGGTGTTAAAGCAGATGATAAAAATAAGTAATGTTACCTGAAATGGGAATTAAAATGAAATGTAAATTAAAATGAAATGTAATTATTATACTTACCTGAATACTTAAAATAGAATTACCTTATACTTACCTTATATTTTTCTATTACTTACCTTATAATTAATTTACACTTACCTTATTTTCCCTTTTTAATGACTTCAACTTACAAATTTACTTACCTTAACTTTTTAGCACCATCCTAATGTAAGTAAATGCATGATTACAGTCTGTATTCTAATGTACCTATGTGCATACGGTGTGTGTATACCTACTAGCCAGCGCGGCTTGTCCACGCTCTCTTGTACACATACACACATACGTAGGCTCATAGGTACAGGCGAAGAACTTACCGCTTATTGGAATTGGAAGTTGACAAACTGTAAATTAGATGTAAGAAAAAATGATAAAAAGAAGAAGTTGAAGATTAAATGTTACAGTCTATGAGTAATCGAAAAGCGGCGTGTATTCTTTTTAATCGACAGGCAAATCGTTCAAGTTTTTTAGTTTGTGCTCCCATAAAAAATAATCACCTAGTGTAGTGAAATTTATATTTGCTAAAAAACATTAGCAATTTTTCACCTTTCCTTCACTTTTCTTTCCTTCACTCTCCTTTCCTTTCGTTCCCTTCCCGGTCCTTTCCACTCATATCCTTTATTTTCCTTTCATTTCATATCCTTTTCTTTCCTTTATTTTCCGAAAACATGGTGTTAAGCTCCTCCATTGGATGTTTTTTATTTTTATTTTTTTATAAAATTTAAATGTTGATCCACTTCTGCAATTGAAAGTTCACTTTTTATTAGTATTATTATATTATATGTAAATCTCGAGCAGGTTGCCACCTAGGGTTGCCACCTAACCGCATTTTATTTATTTTTCTTTATATCTCGGGAACCGCTTGACCGATTTGGATACAATTTGGAATTATAGATAGTATGAATAATTCTAAGATTATTTGCGTGGGTGTTGTCAAATATGTAAATCTTAAGAAGGGTTGCCACCTTACCGCATTTTATTTATTTTTCTTTATATCTCGGGAACCGCCCGACCGATTTGGATAAAATTTGAAAAAATGAAAGGTATTTTCGATCGTATTCCAAATACGTAAATCTTAAGAAGGGTTGCCACCTTTGGGGACCGCTCCACCGATTTGGATAAAATTTGGCATTATAGATAGGATCTAAGATTAATGGTTTGATTTTATAACGCGAAACGCGACGCGAAGAGTAACGTTCACCCAAGTGAAACCCAATTCGTAGTTTATAAATCACTTCGTGACTGTCAGTGACTATGGTTGAATATGAGTACGTTTCATACGTTTTTTCGTAACATATAAGAACGCGAACTGACGCGAACAGTCATTTTAGCTGTCAAACTAAACACTTGCTTTTGGGCCGCGTTTGCTGGAATCACTTTATTTATTTCTTATATTTTTTTAGCAATTTAAAACAAATTAACAAACCAAAAGGAAAATAATTTGAGGCATGGGTAATTTGATGATAACAAAGCGTATACTTGTGAAAAACACCAAAATTACGACAGAATTGATTTTTTTTTTTTCGAAAAATGTCCTGAGACAAAGTTGTAGATCAGAAAATTCTCTACAAAAATTATCGTTTAAACATATTCTAGGTGTTCGGGGAAAATCCTGAAACGTCTATACATGGCATGTATGGTATGCGCATAAAATAAGTAGAGCTAATGTCACAATCGCGTTATTTCATTATTGGAGACTCATAGGGAAATTCAGGGCTTCAACTTTGTTTTAGTTAATTTTTAGAAAAAACTTACCGTTTTCGAGAAAAATCAAAAAACTTAAAATTTGGACTTTTGACCCGAACAACTTTTTTTAGAACACATGGATCGATTGGTCCAAAGCGGAGATTTCATTTAACCGCGGGCCTACACCATCTATCACATAACACCCTTATATTACATACAACAATTTGCAAATTGGTTTGCAAATATATATGTACATATTTCACATAAAATAATTATGTCTCCTGACATGCTTCAGCGCGCTTTGGCACTCGGTAGCTGCTGAGATGCTGAAGTTTTCCAATTTCATCGAAAACGAAGCGAATAAACAGTCACAAATGCAAACAAAACACTCAAACGCAAACAAACCATCACTATAACACTATTTTCACAAAATTTTATAATTTCTTGCTTTATTATCACTATTCAACAATAAAAATAAGGCAAGAGCACTAACACATTTTATTTTATTTTATGGCTTGTTTACATTTTTGTTTGTGTTCGCTTCGGAATTGCCAACTACCGCGAACGCAGCCCTGTCAAACGCAGTGACTGCGCCGTGATAACGTAACTGGATGAACGCGAAAACTTACGTGCTTATAAATTACGAACTTGCGGGTAATGGTGAGCGTGAGTGATCGCGTCGCGTCTAGTCACCGTGATTTAGAATATCAGGACATAAATGTGTGGGTGTTGCCACTTGGGGCCCTTCACAGGGTTGCCACCTACCGAATTTTTTTTTTACTATTGAGCAATGCGACCGTATTCCAAATATGTAAATGTCAAGCAGACTTTTCACATAGTACAACTCTCCTTCCTATCTGTCTTCGCCTTCACACTATCTCCCTCCCTTTTTCTCTTTATTGCCCTCTTTTCCTTTACCACGCCCCTCCTTCTCTATATACAATTCGCCAAACACCTTATTATAGCAAAATAAAATGGGCTACAAAACATTCTAAAAATTTTGAGAAAAACCTTTAAAATTTTCATGGAAATTCGTCAAATTTTGCATAACTTTTTCAAATATATTTTACAATTAATCCATTAGATCTTGATCCATACTTGTATAGGAAATTAGCTAAACTTATTCTACTGAGGCTAAAGTTGGTAAAAATTGCAAAAAACCTTAAATATAAACGACAGATAACAAATGGTCAATATTGTGACATATTTCATACAGTGTCTTCCAAAAGTATTTTGCTTTTGATGGTGTTCAAGAAATCTGCTGACTATTTATATATTTCGCAAACATTTTTTTTTAAGTCTTCATTTA
This sequence comes from Campiglossa producta, assembly GCA_964058755.1. Taxonomy (NCBI): domain Eukaryota; kingdom Metazoa; phylum Arthropoda; class Insecta; order Diptera; family Tephritidae; genus Campiglossa; species Campiglossa producta. The sequence continues at coordinate 46,184,873 of CAXKVI010000005.1, forward strand.
TTCAAGCATGTTCTTAAAACTATGTAAATCAAATTAGCTACAATTATTCTACTGAGGCTAAAGTTGGTAAAAATTGCAAAAAACCTTAAAACCTTAAAACAGATAACAAGTGGTCATTATTGTGACATTTATCATGTATAAATTCGTCGAATTTTTGCGAATTTTGCATAACTTTTTCAAATATATTTTATAATCAATTCATTAGATCTTGATCCATACTTGCATAGGAAATTAGCTAAACTTATTCTACTGAGGCTAAAGTTGGTAAAAATTGCAAAAAACCTTAAATATAAACGACAGATAACAAATTGTCATTTTTGTGACATTTATTATATATAGTTATCAAAATGATCATGTTACATAATAATTTTTATGGAAAAACATATGTGAGATGGTCATTTTTATAACACTATATATATATTTTTAGAAAAAATATGTAATATGGTCATTTTCATGACACTATATATGATATATATAGTTATCAAAATGACCACGTCACATATTCAATTTTTAAAAAATCGGTTCCAATCCCCTCATATAACCTATGTATAAAATCCTTTTTGATATAACTGTTGTATTTTAAAAGTTATATTAGTTTTAATGAGGCATGGTCATTGTGGTGACTCGAAAAATTATATATATAAAAATTGAATATGTGACGTGGTCATTTTGATAACTATATATATCATATATCATTTCATCATTTATTGGCGCTTAACCGCCTAAGCGATTTTGGCCGTTTCGTATCAAAGCACGCCAGTCATTCCTTTTTAGCGATAACCGACGCCAGTTGGAAACCCCAAGGGAGTTCAAGTCATCCTCCACCTGTTGTTTCCATCTCAGTCGAGGCCTCCCCCTTCCTCTGCTGCCGAATTCAGGCGACGATAGGAAAACCTTCTGTGCTGGAGCTTCTTTGTCCATTCGCATAACATGGCCCAGCCAGCGGAGTCTTTGGGCTTTAATTCGCTGACTATGGTCAGATCTGCGTAGAGCTCGTACAGCTCATCGTTAAATTTCCTTCGATACTCGCCGTTGGCATCACGGGAAGGACCATAAATCTTCCGGAGAACTTTTCTCTCAAATACTCCAAGGGCCATCTCATCTTCTCTTGACATTGTCCATGAATCTGAGCCATACATCAGGACAGGTATGATGAGAGACTTATAGAGCGTGATCTTTGTTCTTCGAGAGAGGACTTTACTTCTCAATTGCCTACTCAGTCCAAAGCAGCACTTGTTGGCAAGAGTGATTCTCCGCTGGATTTCTAGACTGATATTATTTTCGGTGTTGATACTGGTTCCCAAATAGACGAAGTCCCTCACAGTTTCAAATTTGTAACTATCAACAGTGACATGGCTGCCAAGGCGCAGGTGCGCCGATTCTTTCTTTGATGACAGCAAATACTTCGTCTTGTCCTCGTTCACGGCAAGACCCACTTTTTTCGCTTCCTTATCCAGTCCAGAGAAGGCAGCGCTTACGGCGCGGTTGTTAAGGCCAATGATATCAATATCATCGGCATACGCCAGCAATTGCACGCTCTTGTAAAAGATTGTACCATTGCGGTTTAGCTCTGCTGCTCGAATTATCTTCTCCAGCATCAGATTGAAGAAATCGCACGAAAGGGAGTCGCCCTGTCTGAAGCCTCGTTTGGTTTCAAATGGCTCAGAGAGGTCCTTCCCGATTCTGACGGAGCTGTTGGTATTGCTCAACGTCATTTGGCAAAGCCGTATAAGCTTTGCAGGGAAGTCAAATTCAGACATGGCGGCATACAGGCAACTCCTTTTTACGCTGTCAAAAGCGGCTTTAAAATCGACAAAGAGATGGTGAGTGTCGATTCTCTTATCATGGGTCTTCTCCAGGATTTGGCGTATCGTGAAAATCTGGTCGATGGTAGACTTACCAGGTCTAAAGCCACACTGATAAGGTCCAATCAGTTTATCTACGATGGGCTTCAGCCTTTCACACAACACGCTAGAAAGAACCTTATATGCGATATTAAGAAGACTAATTCCGCGGTAGTTGGTGCGGTTAGCGGGATCGCCTTTCTTGTGGATTGGGCAAAGCACACTTAAATTCCAATCCGGAGGCATGCATTCGTCTGACCATATTCTGCATAAGAGCTGATGCATGCTTTTTACCAGCTCTTCGCCTCCGTGTTTGAACAGCTCGGCGGGTAGTCCGTCTTTTCCAGGCGCTTTGTTGTTTTTGAGCCGGGATATAGCTATCCTCACTTCATCATAGTCAGGTGGTGGGACGACTTTTCCATCGTCATGGATTGGGGTATCGGGTTCGACGTCTCCCTCGCAATTTAGCAGTGAGGAGAAGTGCTCCCTCCATAATTTAAGTACACTTTGTACGTCGGTTACCAGGTCGCCATTATTGTCCTTACAGGAGCTTGCCCCGGTCTTAAAACCTTCCGTCATCCGCCGGATCTTTTCATAGAATTTTCGGGCATCATTCCTGTCAGCCAGCATCTCAAGCTCCTCACACTCACGCCTTTCGGCCTCACTTTTCTTTTTTCTGAAAAGGCGTCTCTTTTCCTTCTTTGCCTCACGATATTGTTGCCATACACTGCGGGTTGCGCCCGTTCGCAACGTCTCCTTGTAGGCAGCGTCCTTTTTTTTCGAGGCAGTTTTGCATTCCTCATCGTACCAGTTGTTATTGCGGGCTCGCTGGAACCCTATAGTGGCCTCAGCGGCGGTACGCAATGAGTGAGAGATATGCTTCCATTGCTCGATTACATCGTTAGGTCGAGGATTGCCCTCTGCTAGCAGGTGTGAGAGTCGAGTTGTGAAATTATCAGCTGTCTGTGTCATGCGCAGCTTCTCGACGTCAAACTTTCCTTCTGTTACTGTGCGCACTTTCTTCGTTGCACAGAGGCGTGTGCGTATCTTGGCTGCGACAATATAATGGTCAGAGTCAATATTGGGACCACGCAGTGTACGCACGTCCAGAACGGTGGAGCTATGTCTGCCGTCAATCAAGACATGATCAATCTGGTTTCTAGTTCTTTGATCAGGGGACAGCCATGTGGCTTGGTGTATTCGCTTATGCTGGAACCTGGTACTACTGATGACCATATTGCAAGCAGCGGCGAAGTCAATCAACCTAGTGCCGTTGGGGGATGTTATATCGTGGAGACTGAATTTTCCAACTGTGGGACCAAAGACTCCTTCCTTGCCCACCTTGGCATTAAAGTCGCCGAGCACGATTTTGATATCATGCTGGGGGCAGCGATCATAAGTCTGTTCAAGTTTATCGTAGAAGGAGTCCTTCTCTGCGTCGTCCGTCTCCTCAGTCGGCGTATAGGCGCAGATAAATGTTATGTTGAAAAACCTCGCCTTGATGCGGATCGCAGCGAGACGCTCGTTCACAGGAGTGAACGCTAATACTTGGCGGCGAAGTCTCTTTCCCACCACGAATCCTACACCACGCGCTTTGCCGCGTGTCTGGCCACTGTAGTATACGTCACAAGGGCCGATGGTCGTCTTTCCTTGCCCCGTCCATCGCATTTCCTGCAGGGCGGTGATGTCGGCTTTTGCGCCTACGAGGACATCAACCAGTCGGGCAGCGGTACCGTCCCTTGAAAGGGTCCGGACATTCCCGGTACATGCCCTAATATCCAAATCATTATGCCTTATTCGTTTTGCCGGGTCGTCAACATTAAAGGGGGTTCTCATCCGAGGCTTTGCAATTGTTTTCATTGGAATTAAGTTTTTTACGTGGCGGGTCCCAAACCCAGCGCACAACCCGTTTCGGGGTTTTGGAAAATATTTACACATTTATATAGCGAGCCGCTTGCTTCAAGACAGACACCCGCTTGCAGCCGCACCTCATGGTGAACAGACGCTACGCAAAGACCTCGGTGAGCCCTTAAACCAAGTATGTCAGAGTGGCCCCACCGGGGCTCCCTCTCTTTCTGCCGCGAGCCTAGGTAGCTCCCGTTGCCCAGAGTGCACGAACGAGGACGCAAGAGTCGGGATTGAGCAAGGTCACTTAGCAACCACACTCCATTACACTCCAATATATCATATATAGTGTCATGAAAATGAATCTTACATATGTTTTTCGGTTTATATATTTGTTTATGTTATGTGGTCATTTTGGTGACTATATATATCATATATAGTGTCATAAAAATGACCATATTACATATTTTTTCTAAAAATATATATATAGTGTTATAAAAATGACAATCTCCATACAAATTATTATGTAACATGATCATTTTGATAACTATATATAATAAATGTCACAAAAATGATCATTTGTTATCTGTCGTTTATATTTAAGGTTTTTTGCAATTTTTACCAACTTTAGCCTCAGTAGAATAATTTTAGCTAATTTCCTGTGCAAGTATGGATCAAGATCTAATGGATTAATTGTTAAATATATTTGAAAAAGTTATGCAAAATCCGCAAAAATTCGACGAATTTATGTACAGTGTCTCACAAAAGTATTTTGCATACTTCTGCATACACTGTGTGGACTTTCTTCATTATTGAAATACAAACTCTACTCACTACACATTCCTTCAACAAATTGTCCAAACAGCAATTAAAAATTGCATACCGCTATGTTGCTACAACAAAAAACCGCTACACGACGCAGTTGTTATCTCACAAAAGTATTTTGCCTATTGCTTTGAAAACCGGTTGTCGCTGCGATTTGTTTGCTTTTTTTAGTTTTCGCGAAGCGGGTGGCTGCAGACACGTATTCTTATCACTATTTTACTTTCTTTGATGCATTTCAGTTTTTATTCTGGTACTGTGAGCATCAAAAATGCCAAAAGCTAAAGAATTAAGTACATCTGAGAAAAAAGTTATAATGTATCTGCACAATAAAGGAAAAAGTGTTAAATACATTTGTGAAATGTTTAGTAGGTGTCGTCAAACAATTGAAAATGTGATAAAACGATGAAAAGATCGACGTAATTTAGAAAATATTACAAGATGCGGCCGACCAAAAGTACTAACGGTGAGAGAAAAACCTGAAATTTTAAAAGAAAATCGAGATAATCCCCATATCTCAGCTCCCAAAATTAATGCCAAGCTTCAGGCAACATTAGAAACCCAAATATCGGACGAGACAGTTCGTAGAGTTCTTAGAAGCAATGGTATTCACGGTCGAGTTGCGCGGAAAAAACCATTAATTTCTAAAGTCAATAAAGAAAAGCGATTTTTGTTCGCTCAAAAGCTCAAATCGAATGGTTTCGACTTCTGGAAGACAGTAGTGTTTAGTGATGAGAGCAAGTACAACATTTTTGGATCCGATGGTCGACGTATGGTGTGGCGGGAGCCAAATGAAGAGCTGAAACTAAAAAACATTAAAGCAACTGTTAAGCATGGTGGAGGGTCTGTCATGGTTTGGGGCTGTATGTCCGCTCAGGGAGTTGGGAAATTAGTTTTTATAGAAGGTACTATGGATAAGCGTGTTTATTTGTCCATTCTCAAGGAGAATTTACACTCCAGGCCAGAAAAAATGGGCATGTCAAATAATGAGTTTTTATTCCAACAAGACAACGACCCTAAACACACGGCCTATGACGTTAGAATGTGGATACTTTTTAACACAAAACACTTGCCAACACCTCCCCAAAGTCCTGACATCAATCCCATAGAAAATCTCTGGGCCTACCCCGTGGAATTTTGTAAAAAGCTTGTGGAATCCATTCCTAAGCGTTTGGATGCCATTATCAAAAACAAGGGCTATCATTCGAAGTATTAAAAAGCTTTTAAATGCAAACTTTCGTCAGAAGCAAAATACTTTTGTGAGCTAAAAATCACATATGAATTATCTAAGTTTCATTTTGTACCTGGATTATTACTTTTTTTTTGTTTTAATGATTGATTTACATAGTTTTAAGAACATGCTTGAATAAATGAAGACTTACAAAAAAAATGTTTGCGAAATATATGAAGAGTCAGCACTTTTCTTGAACACCATCAAAAGCAAAATACTTTTGTGAGACACTGTATGATATATGTCACAATAATGACCATTTGTTATCTGTCGTTTATATTTAAGGTTTTTTGCAATTTTTACCAACTTTAACCTCAGTAGAATAATTTTAGCTTATTGCCTATGCAAGTATGGATCAAGATCTAATGAATTAATTATAAAATATATTTGAAAAGGTTATGCAAAATTCGCAAAAATTCGACGAATTTATATATGATAAATGTCGCCATAATGACCATTTGTTATCTGTCGTTTACATTTAAGGTTTTTTGCAATTTTTACCAAGTTTAGCCTTAGTAGAATAATTTTAGCTAATTTCCTATGCAAGTATGGATCAAGATCTAATGAATTAATTATAAAATATATTTGAAAAAGTTATGTAAAATTCGCAAAAATTCGACGAATTTATATATGATAAATGTCACCATAATGACCATTTGTTATCTGTAGTTTATATTTAAGATTTTTTGCAATTTTTACCAACTTTAGCCCCAGTAAAATAATTTTAGCTTATTGCCTATGCAAGTATGGATCAAGATCTAATGAATTAATATAAAATATATTTGAAAAAGTTATGCAAAATTCGCAAAAATTCGACGAATTTATGTATGATATATGTCACAATAATGACCATTTGTTATCTGTTGTTTATATTTAAGGTTTTTTGCAATTTTTACCAACTTTAGCCTCAGCAGAATAATTTGAGCTAATTTCCTATACAAGTATAGATCAAGATCTAATGAATTAATTGTAAAATAAATTTGAAAAAGTTATGCAAAATTCGCAAAAATTCGACGAATTTATATATGATAAATGTCACAATAATGACCACTTGTTATCTGTTTTAAGGTTTTAAGGTTTTTTGCAATTTTGCCAACTTTAGCCTCAGTAGAATAATTGTAGCTAATTTCCTTTACAAGTATGGATCAAGATCTAATGGATTAATTGTAAAATATATTTGAAAAAGTTATGCAAAATTCGAAAACATCGAATAAATCTAAATACATATTCTTAAGGGAAATTGAATGGTGAATCCGATTTCGATATCAGAATTTAACACCGGGCCCGAGGTTCGGCCCTAACCGTGTAAAAAAGTCCAATATTATTTTGTGAAGGTTAGTGATTTAATTTAAAAATCTGAAAAACTTGTCAGTAATATTTGTTCACCTTTTTAAAAAAGAAAAACAATATAATTTTTGAAAAAAAACAAAATTTTGAATTTTTTGCCCAGTCTAATGTATAATTATCTTTTTTAAATGCTTTCTTTACACTACTCCTGACTGGAGCTATAAAATAATTTTGTAAATAGTTGTGCTAGGAAAATTTTAAAAAGAAAAAAATTAAAAACCACCCCAAACATTTTCTTCTGGCTGCGCCCCTGGTTACAAAATTAATTTAGTTTCATTGCGAGTTTTGTTACAAGGAACAAAACGAATAATTTTGTTTCTGTTACAAGAAACAAAATTAATTTAGTTTCGTTACAGGTTTTGTTTATGCTGGAGCCGTTTCGGAGTTTTGTTACGACTTTTGTTACAAAGGAGTTTTGTTTCGGTTTCTGTTACAAGGAACAAAATTAATTTAGTTTCGTTAAAGGTCTTGTTTCGGCTGAAACCGTTACAATCATTTTGTTTCGAATTTAGATTAAAGTTTCTTGGAACAGAAACGCCAGAAACACGAGTTTCGTTTCGGTACGAGTTTTGTTACAAGTCTCTGCGTAAACCGACTGATTGGACCTTATCAGTTTGGCTTCAGACCTGGTAAATCTACCATCGACCAGATTTTTACAATAAGCCAAATCTTGGATAAAACCCGTGAGAAAAGGATCGACACACACCATATCTTTGTTGATTTTAAAGCCGCCTACGACAGCATCAAAAGGAGTTGGCTATATGCCGCTATGTCTGATTTTGGTTTCCCAGCAAAACTTATACGACTGTGCAAAATGACGCTGAGCAACACCACCACCTCGGTCAGAATCGGGAACGACCTCTCCGAGCCGTTCGAAGGTTAGGTTAGGTTCAAGTGGCTGCCGCAGAGGCATTTCTAGGCCAGTTTTGAAAGGCCCGTTGTGATACCACCAACACTAGGAAAGTCAGTCCCGGGACCCGGCCATATGGAAATCCCTGAGTTGTTGGGATTTTCCACATAGCAGAATCCTGGGACTGACACTCCTAAACCGACACCGTTACTCCTCCTCGAACCACTTAGATGACTTTATGAAGGCCATCAAGTCCTTTATGTCCACGATCTGGCTTAGGCTATCCAGGAAGTTAACTCCCAAAACGCGCGTTCTCGCGCCGCTTAAAGCGGGGCAGTTGCAGATGAGGTGCTTCACCGTTTCCCCTTCCTCATCATCTTTGCAGCTCCTACAGCATCGTCGGTAGGGCACACCTAGCCTTTCGGCGTGCCTACCAATAAGGCAGTGTCCAGTTAGAACACCTATTAATATAGAGATTACACTCCTTCTTATACGGCTGATACATTAGCGCAAATTCCGAATTATCTCCGCTTTTGGGAGTTAACTTGAGCATAATCTTCATTATAAACTCCCCAAAATGAAGAAGATTTGAGCGGCCACATCCAAAATGTTCGCTGGCAACACTCTTCAGATAAATAAACAAAAACTGCAAGAAAACGCATATTTCTTGCAGTTTACCGCTATTTGCCGCTAGAAATAGTAAGGGCAACTACCAAAATTACGATTTACCGCTACTGCACACTAGAGTTACTATAAAATAAGCAATTCCCAGTGACATCTAGTTTTAAATAGCAAGTAATACAACACAAAGCACTAGATGGCGCGGTTGTTAATCTTAAATTTTGTGTGTATCAGGGTAAAATTTGGATCTGATTAAAGAAGATTTATTGGAGGTAATCTCCGTGTGTGTATCCATAGCATTAGGGCGTGAATGCCTCTAGATCTTTTATGATCCTATTTTGGCCAGGTTTGTTTGGATGTCCGGCACCCTGGGGATTGTTGCCACCTTTCGTTGGCTTGACAGAGTGTGTACTCCTTCAGCAGTAGCTTGCATGTGGCAAACGGCATACCTAAGCGCTCTTTATCCCGAAGAACCTGCTTGGTCGTATCCTGCCTGGCAAGTTCGTCAGCCTTACAGTTTCCCTCAAGGTCCCTGTGTCCCGGGACCCATGTGAGGTTCACGCGGTTCTGTTGGGTCGTCTCTTGAAGAGATCGACGACAGCTGAGCATCAGTTCAGAGTTAAACGAATATGAGCCAAGAGCTTTGATGGCCGTCTGGCTGTCGCTGAAAATAACGATGTCCTCGCCGATAGCGCGTTTAATTATCCAAATCGCGGCACCCAAGATTGCTGAGTTTTCAGCCTGGAAGACGCTGCAGTGATCACGTAGTCTGAAGGAGAGCTCAAGTTCCAGATCCCTTGAATAAACCCCTCCTCCAACTCTGCTGTCTACCTTCGAGCCGACAGTGTAAACAGAAATGCCGCCATTAGTAGCGGGGCAGCGATCCATCCTCTCCCATTCTTCCCTGCTGGGAATGTTTGTTTTGAAACAGCTGTCTCCGACTGTTGTGGCCGCACATCGATCTGTGCTCAGAGGGAGAAAACTGTAAGATCCTAGAATACTGGAGTGTCCAGTTGTGCTTGCGCCCCAGCCAGACGTTTCCCTTAGGCGCAGAGCCGCTGCCTGGTACGCTTCTAGATCGAGTGGCAGAAGAGATTCGAGCCTTCCTCTGGCGCTGAAGAATATTCTCCTTCCAGTTTAACTTCCTGTCCAGAACTGTGCCCAAGAATTTGGCTTTATCAGCCAAGTTCAGGCTCACATTATTAAGTTCTGGTAGGTCCAGTGGTGGTATTTTGTACTGGTTGGTGTAGAGAGGACGACCATGACGAGACTTCACGCAGTGCTACTTATATAAAGTCACACAGAGTTTGTGGGAATTTGCCCTTGTATGCAATATCGTCTGCATATGCCACTATCTTGCCGGCCAGACTTGTTGCAGGTGCTTACGGTGCATTATGCAAGTTACCTGGAAAATGTGTCTTCAAGAGCAGCTCAAGCGTTTCCCCTTCCGTGCTGGTCCAGGATCCGTCAGGCTTCTGCAAATAGCTAATGGTTGTTTGAGTTTTCGAGAAAACTCGTCCAAGTCTCGCTGTGTCGTCGACCTTTTCGACCCCAGCGCAGAAATTCCTCCACAAAGTTCTCTTTGCCTATGTCAGAACTTTTTTGTAGGCCCTTAGTTTAACTTTTATTCGAGCCATTGAGGCTCCGTGTCGAGGTGTTTAGCCTTATTAAATTGCTTCCTGCAGGTTTTACGGAGCGAGTCCAGGTCGTAGGTCCACCAATGTGGCCTATGTTTACCGCGTGGGTTTGGTGCTGGACAAGCTTGTTCTAGGGCATTTGAGAGCGCCGTGGTGTATGTCGTTACCAGGTCCTCCAGCTCCTCAGCCGATGAGGGGGCTTGTGGGGGTAGTACTGGTAGGTCTCTGGCTAAAATTTCATTGTGTAGCTGCCAGTTGGTATTGCGTGGATGGCGTTTCATAAGAGGTTGCTCTACACGAAAGTCCAACACTATTTCTATATATCCGTGGTCGGAGAATGAGTGTTCTTCAAGAACACGCCATTTTCTGACCCACTCATAGGCGCCTTCACTACAAATATGACCTCCCTACCGGTTTTAGTGATGAAAGTAGGCTCGCTACCCACGTTGAAAACTACGAGGTTGGTTGTTAATAGGTAGTCAAACAGAGACTCGCCCCTGGCATTAATATCGGAGCTTCCCCATTGAACGTGATGAGCATTAGCGTCCGCTCCTATAATAAGATGACCCGTACAAAAATTTTACACCAGATCTCTCACCTCCCTTTGTGGAGGAGGTTCTTCGGCGTCGTAGGGCATAGAGACCGACGCCATCGTCAGGCTGGTGCTGCCGACTGTTAAACTGGCAGCGGTAATGTCACCATTGGTATAGTTAGGTAGAAGAAAGGTGTTGAGGTCAGACTTAACCAAAATATAGGTTCTGACTTTGCGCTCCTCGCTGGCTCGAATGAGCAAATCCTCCAGCTGTTGACCCAGGGTTCTTGGATGAGGACCACATCCACGTCGCCTTTAGAAAGACGACTACTGACAGCAGCCGAGGCTACTTTAGAATTGTGCAGGTTTATCTCAAGCACCACCAACATGAGAGCGATCAGACTTCCCTGCCGTCCCCATATCGCCGAGGTCTGCCCTGTCCCGAAGGCTTTCTCTCAACGACGAGTTCAGAGCAACTGCGCGATTTGGCGTAGCGGGAGCCCTGATGTCTGAGGCTTCAGAGATATTACGCTCAGGATGGGCTGCTACCACCGTGACGTTGGCGGATAGCATGCTTTCCGCGTCGGACTCCTCGGTTTCCTCTTGCGGTACTTCCATTTCCGAGTCTCCCGGAGGAACCGCGATGGTAGTGCGCCGTGCATCTCCACGGTATACGTGGATGACAATCTGGCCTACACTGTAGTGCACTAGCCCATTACACCTTTTAAGGGGCTCGAGTGCCTCCTTATTCATGGTGAAGACCGCTTGTCTATCAGGCCCTACCGTATCCCCGACCAGAGTGACACTCCAGTCCTGCGTCGGGAGGGACGGATTCATTATCCACAGCATGGTGAGAATTCTCTCAGGCTCTGCAGGGATGGCAGAAATCCATGCCCTTGCCCTTGGCCGAGCCGGAATGTCCTTCCAGTCGACGACCTCGATTTTTTTACCTTCGTAGACTTCACCCAGTCTTGTAGCTCCTGCCTTGTACAGTGCAACAGTTCTTGCGTCATCGCACGCGACAAGTTTGATCTATCCCTGGTGCCAGCCCGCATCCGCCGAACCACTTGGAGACGCCAAATAAACGCCGATGACAGGGTTTCCGAGTGCATTCCGGACGTGTCGCCACTGGTCCTTGGGGATGGCCAAACGGTCGTTGCCTCGGTCAAGAATGCCTATAAGGATCCTGTCCTTGGTTACATCAGCAAAGCTTGGTTTGCCCACTCCGGGGGTGTTTTGATGCCGCTTGGGATGGGGTTTTAACTCCACGTCCGATCTCTGGCGTTTGAAAGGGTTTACGTTTCCCCTCTTTGGCACATAACTGCTTTGAAAATAAGGATTGTGCTAACTCCACACACTGCCTGGAGCTCAGAGACAGCGTTTCCTGCGGAACTCCCTCATATTTCTTCAGGATCCTAGCGGCCAATGGTTTTTCCAGGTACACAGAGGGGCGGGGAGATATCTCTTGGGAGTCCGGACCCGTAGTTTCCATCGCGGTCGCTCCTTTTGTTGACAGCCCATTCACTGCTTCTCTTTCTTTTGGATATCTGGGGCCAGGTCGTGAGACCATTGCCACAGGCGTTGAGAGACTGGTTTTCATACCAGCGGCTGATGGAAGTTCAGCATGCGTCGTTGTCCGCTTAGCTGCGTAGGCAGCCGTACTGGTGCTGGCTCCCACCAAGTCAATCTAACTTGAAGATTTATAGGTTGGCCGACCCGTAGTTGCCATCGCTGTCAGTCCCCCGGTTGATTTTGAAGTGGAGGTTGTCCTCCGACGCTGTGCTTTCACTTGATCCAGCATAGCTCTCCTCTGCTGAGGAGTGAACGTAGTTGTTGGTTGTTTACAGTTTTGTTTTGTGTTTTTCATCTTGTTCGTACGACCCTCGCCGGACAAGGCCAGCTTAGGGTCAAGGAGAGAGTGAGGGGAAAGTGTGTCGTCCGCCGCGGCAGAGTCCCATACCGCGGTAAGGCCATAGTTACTCTCCGAGGCTGCCCGGTATCAGAGCGGCTCCGTTCGATTACAGCCACGATTTGCCTCCCGGCTGCAAACGTCCAATGGGCACGTGGACACATAACACCCTGGATTGGGAGGGGGAAGATCTGTCGTCGCGCCATAGAGGCTAGGCTTCTCTCGTGATGTAGTACCGGGCGGCGCTATGATCACAAGGGCAGCGTAGCCTTGTGGCTATCGACTTAAGCCTCGTACCGCGGCAAGGTGTCCACCCTTCACGAGGAGCCGTTCGAAACTAAGCGAGGTTTCATGCAGGGCGACCCCTTATCGTGCGATTTCTTTAATTTGATGTTGGAGAAAATAATCAAAGAGTCAGCGCATTCGCGTCTTGGCAACCACGCCACTGTTGGCAGCAATGATTTCGAGATAGTAAGGGACTTTGTATACCTGGGAAGCAGCATTAATACCAACAACAATGTAAGCCTGGTGATATAACATCCCCCAACGGCACTAGGTTGATTGATTTCGCCGCTGCTCGCAATATGGTCATCAGTAGTACCAGGTTCCAGCATAAACGAATACACCAAGCCACATGGCTGTCACCTGATCAAAGAACAAGAAACCAGATTGATCATGTCATGATCGACGGCAGACATAGCTCCACCGTTCTGGACGTGCGTACCCTTCGTGGTCCCAATATCGACTCGGACCATTATCTTGTTGCAGCCAAGATACGCACACGCCTCTGTGTAGCAAAGAAAGTGCGCACAGTAACGGAAGGAAAGTTTGACGTCGAGAAGCTGCGCACGACACAGACAGCTGATAATTTCACAACTCGACTCTCACACCTGCTATCGGAGAGCAATCCTCGACCTAACGATGCAACCGAGCAATGGAAGCATATCTCTCACTCATTACGTACCGCCGCTGAGGCCAATATAGGGTTCCAGCGAGCCCGCAAAAACAACTGGTACGATGAGGAATGCAGCACTGCCTCGGACAAAAAGGACGCTGCCTACAGGGAGACGTTGCGAACGGGCGCAACCCGCAGTGTATGGCAACGCTATCGTGAGGCAAAGAAGGAAGAGAGACGCCTTTTCAGAAAAAAGAAACGTGAGGCCGAAAGGCGTGAGTGTGAGGAGCTTGAGATGCTGGCTGACAGGAATGATGCCCGAAAATTCTATGAAAAGATCCGGCGGATGACGGAAGGTTTTAAGACCGGGGCAAGTTCCTGTAAGGACAATAATGGCGACCTGGTAACCGACGTACAGAGTGTACTTAAATTATGGAGGGAGCACTTCTCCTCACTGCTAAATTGCGAGGGAGACGTCGAACCCGATACCCCAATCCCTGACGATGGAAAAGTCGTCCCACCACCTGACTATGATGAAGTGAGGATAGCTATATCCCGGCTCAAAAACAACAAAGCGCCTGGAAAAGACGGACTACCCGCCGAGCTGTTCAAACACGGAGGCGAAGAGCTGGTAAAAAGCATGCATCAGCTCTTATGCAGAATATGGTCAGACGAGTGCATGCCTCCAGATTGGAATTTAAGTGTGCTCTGCCCAATCCACAAGAAAGGCGATCCCGCTAACCGCACCAACTACCGCGGAATCAGCCTTCTTAATATCGCATATAAGGTTCTTTCTAGCGTATTGTGTGAAAGACTGAAGCCCATCGTAGACAAGCTGATTGGACCTTATCAGTGTGGCTTTAGACCTGGTAAGTCTACCATCGACCAGATTTTCACGATACGCCAAATCCTGGAGAAGACCCATGATAAAAGAATCGACACACACCATCTCTTTGTCGATTTCAAAGCCGCTTTTGACAGCGCAAAAAGGAGTTGCCTGTATGCCGCCATGTCTGAATTTGACTTCCCTGCAAAGCTTATACGGCTTTGCCAAATGACGTTGAGCAATACTAACAGCTCCGTCAGAGTCGGGAAGGACCTCTCTGAGCCATTTGAAACCAAACGAGGCTTCAGACAGGGCGACTCCCTTTCGTGCGATTTCTTCAACCTGATGCTGGAGAAGATAATTCGAGCAGCAGAGCTAAACCGCAATGGTACAATCTTTTACAAGAGCGTGCAATTGCTGGCGTATGCCGATGATATTGATATCATTGGCCTTAACAACCGCGCCGTAAGCGCTGCCTTCTCTGGACTGGATAAAGAAGCGAAAAAAGTGGGTCTTGCGGTCAACGAGGACAAGACGAAGTATTTGCTGTCATCAAAGAAAGAATCGGCGCACCTGCGCCTTGCAGCCACGTCACTATTGATAGTTACAAATTTGAAACTGTGGGGGACTTCGTCTATTTGGGAACCAGCATTAACACCGAAAATAATATCAGTCTAGAAATCCAACGGAGAATCACTCTTGCGAACAAGTGCTACTTTGGACTGAGTAGGCAATTGAGAAGTAAAGTCCTCTCTCGAAGAACAAAGATCGCGCTCTATAAGTCTCTCATCATACCTGTCCTGATGTATGGCTCAGATTCATGGACAATGTCAAGAGAAGATGAGATGGCCCTTGGAGTATTTGAGAGAAAAGTTCTCCGGAAGATTTATGGTCCTTCCCGTGATGCCGACGGCGAGTATCGAAGGAGATTTAACGATGAGCTGTACGAGCTTTACGCAGATCTGACCATAGTCCAGCGAATTAAAGCCCAAAGGCTCCGCTGGCTGGGTCACGTCATGCGAATGGACAAAGAAGCTCCAGCCCAGAAGGTTTTCCAATCGTCACCCGAATTCGGCAGCAGAGGAAGGGGGAGGCCTCGACTGAGATGGAAACAACAGGTGGAGGATGACTTGAACTCCCTTGGGGTTTCCAATTGGCGTCAGTTATCGCTAAAAAGGAATGACTGGCGTGCTTTGATAGGCGACGGCCAAATTCGCTTAGGCGGTTAAGCGCCAATAAATGATGATGAATGTAAGCCTGGTAATCCATCGAAGGATAACTCTTGCAAACAAATGCTACACAGAGCCAAAAATGCCTAATAAAATTAATAAGATTGTCTTCATGATCAGTTTTGGGCAAAGGGGTACTCGCAACGGTGGAAACGAAGAAAAAACTATAGGGAAATCTTTTTAGTTTTAAGAAGAAATTCTTATTAAAAAAACTATATATTTAGTACAAAAGTGTAGTTAGACGCTGGCAATTATTAGTATACGATGGCCGGATGGTTAGCAGCTGGGTTTAGCATTCGAAAAATTGTAAGTTCGATTCTCTCTCTTTTTTTTCTAATTAGAAATGTTAAAAAGAAATCTCTCATTTATATTTATGTGATTTTCCTTTGAAACATTAACAACTATACCACATATCAGTAATTAGATTAGCAATCAAAAGTAAGCGATGGCCTGATGGTTAACAGCTGGGTTTATCATTCCGAAAATTGTAAGTTCGATTCGCGGATAGGGCAATATCATTTTATTTTTCATTTAAAATATTAAAAAGAAAATCTTCTTAATAACATTAAAAAGACTGTCTCTACAATACGGACCCCTAAAAGTTGGCGACGGCGAATACCGAAAAAGATATAATGATGAGCTGTATGAGCTTTACGCAGACGTCGACATAGTTCAGCGAATAAAAACCCAGCGGCTTCGCTGGCTAGGACACGTGGTGCGAATGAACGAAGACGCTCCGGCCCAGAAGGTATTCTTCTCGGCACCTGTTTGTGGAAGTAGAGGAAGAGGGAGGCCACCACTCCGATGGCACGACCAAGTGGAGACAGATCTGAGAACACGCGGTGTCTCCAATTGGCGCAAGTTGGCGCAACAGAGAGCCGACTGGCGAAACATGTTAGACGGCCAAAATCGCCTAGACGGTTAAAGGCTATTTTAAGTAAGTAACTTTTTTTAAATGTTCATTGCCGAGCTAATATATTATTATATATTAAATACATTTTGCCATATGAAATGAAATTTTGGGAATGGAATACAAATTTACAGCCTCGTTCTCTTTGGCGAACGATAACCAAAATGAACGATAGTTGGTCTTGACATTTCGTCGAGCAGTTACATTATTATTATTATTACAATCACAGAAAAAATACAGTAGAATGAACTGGATTACAGGTTAAAACAACAGATTTCACAGGCAAAATCATCCACACGATATATGTATCTGTGGAAACAGCAGATGCTGTTCGTTCGTAAAAATCATATATGTATCACTTATATATTGGCAGCTACGTATCTTCTCAATGTGTAATAATTTCGAAATCAATTCGAGGCGAGCTGGTACCGTTTTTGTCAATGTATTGTGTACGTGTATATTCATGGTTCAATTATACCAGTTTAGCTTTTCGATGACAGATTCTGTCAGTTGCGGCCATCTTGCTCCCTGAAAAATTGTCATTCATATTCTGGGTAGCCTTTTAGCAAAATCATGTAAAAAAAGTAGTTAGAAAAGTAGTTTAAAATAGTAGTAGTTAGAAAAATAGTATAGGTTGGCTTTTGGAAAATTGATGAATTTATCATTAATAACTGACTTAAAAGATTTTCCTTCTGTGATTAGAGTATGTTATTTTCATTCTTAATCATCAGTTGGAGGTAAATTTATTGGAACTAGTTAAAGTTGGTTAGAAAAATAGTAATACCATCCCTTTGGCACACTTTTTCCGATAGTATTTATGACCCGAAAACCTTCCAAGGAACTTTTAGTAAAAATTTAGGTTAAGCCTGCTTTACATGAGTCGATGTCCTATTCGATTTGACGTTCGAATGTATTCAACCATCAAATACAAGTTGTCGATCGGTCGCATTGCTATTAACACGGTGGAACGAAAGAAAAAATCGACCAGGAAATCGACACTTATTTTGAGGCTAGAAAACGGCTAGTCGGAGAAAATTTTAGGCTATGCAGCTTTGAAGGGAATCTGAGTTCTTATTCTTAATATGAGGTAAAGTCTGTGAAATCTAAACTAGCGATGATAGACCTCTAGAATTTAATGTTAAGATCTGTAATTTTTACAATAATATTTTTTCACCTTTCTGAAAAATAAAATCAATATAATTTTTGAAAAAAAAAACCAATTTTTTTTTTGCCCAGTCGAAATTGTTTACTTTGCAATTTTTTATTTGCATTACAATTTATATCCTCCTTTTTCGATTTTTCTACTACCATTACCTTGACGAAAGAAAAAAACATTCCTACTTTTTTATTTGCAAACGAAACCCGTACAAATTTTCATATTGGGAGTGTCAATAATAAATCAAGGGAAGAGCAAACCTTATAATTGAATCATGGTGTATATTCATAAACGAAAAAATTGCAAAGCAATAAGGTAGCGGATTTCATTGATAGGGGCCCAAATGTATTGAAACCAAATTAAAATGTTTTTTTGAAAATATGTTGAGGCTTGTTGTCACAAGTATAATCGTAAGGTATCTATAGTTTTTCGTCTTAGAGCCCAATCAGTATACTTAACCTAACTTAACTTAAGTCAAAAGTTTCCAATATAGACATTTCCTGGAGTCGCGAACGTTACGTTGTTTTAAATACAAAATTGAAATTCACGCTGGCAAACACCCATATTTTCTTTCGTAAGTTTACGTTTTAAATAACAATTTATACAGATTTCTCGTATTCCAGGTTGGCCTTAAGTTAAGTTAAGATAAGTATACGTAAAAACTGATTGGACCCTAACGGGGCCCTTAATTGTGTGTTTAGCTAATAAATTTCAAGGAGCTATTTTTGTATATTGGAATATTCGCTACTATCTCCATAATGGCATAGCCGATCTTGAACAGACAACGGACAACATTCTGTTATAATAAGTTAGGTTCACAGCGAGCTAAGCTCTGTGAGCCAGGCGCTTTTTATAGTTCCTTTTTTTTACTTTTATAATTTATAAAAAATTAAATTTTAATTTGTGTCGCTATAGTGTTTTTTGTTTTGAAACGCTCATGATTTTTATACCTTTCATGAACATGAAATGGTATTATAACTTTGGTCCGATGTTTGTAAGTATGAGAAGAAGAAGAGATGGACCCATCAATAAGTATACCGAAATGATCAGGATGACGAGCTGAGTTGATTTAGCCATGTCCGTCTGTCCGTCTGTCTGTTTGAACGCAAACTAGAGATTTGCAATGGTCTCTCAATACAATGAAAAACGACACTACTGGCAAAACACCTCAGGAGCTACTTTTTGGTTATCAACTACGGGATACATTGCGCAACAAAATTATTCTTGCACTCCAGTCTGAAGAACCACCTGTCACTGTAGATGTTGAATCTATTAGCTACTAAGAAAATTGCAATACAACGTGAAAAGTCCAAACAAAGATTTGATCGTTGTCATAATAAACCAACTGAATATCAGAAGGGTGATATTATCTTAGCTGAAAGCGAATTAACCAGTACAGGCGAATCACGTAAATTGGAACCACGATTTAAAGGACCTTTCATTATTGATAAAGTACTTGGCAATGACCGTTATGTAGTCAAAGATCTCCGTGCAACTTATAAGACCAGGAAACCATATTCAACAGTATTTGCATCAGAGAAGTTAAAACTGTTTAATTGTATGACACCTGACGATGAAAACGAAAGTATTGATGGTGATATAAGCAACAATGAAATCTGATTGAGGACAATCTGAAATGCAGGAAAGGCCGAGTTGTTACTGTATGTCGTAACTTCATCAGTATTTTTAAAATATTGAAATTTATAGTAGGCGGTTTGAGCTGAAAAATAATTTGTTCATATTGAAAATATCGTTTGTTGAGATTCATTTCATTTTAACTTGAATTAATTTTAATATAATGAAACGGTTCTCTAATAAATATTTATATAAAAGAAATTAATTATTATAATCAATTAGACTTTCGTAACAATTCAGAAGTGGTCGGAAAACCTTCGCACAAACGCTATCAAAATATACACATATCATTAAATGTAACAACGGATTTGAGTGAAACGTATAATCTCTCAAATCACAACGATATTAATAATATAACGATACTAACGCATTGTAAACATTCCAACGGCGAAAACTTACGTGTAAAACGCGAAAACGGGTTAGCTTATGTAGCATAAACGACAACAAAAAAATAACCGGAAGTGCAGACATATAATATAAGTGTCAAACGAACAATAATTCCTATTAATAAATTTAAAAGCAATAACGAAGTTGAAGCAAAAAAATAAAAATGGTGAAAATTAGTGACTTATGCATTGATGCAATAAAACAAATATTGCACGATAAGCATCTTCCGACAACTGGTTCAAAAGCTGAATTAATTCAAGCTTATATAGAATTCACAGGCACAGACGAAGTGCAAGATACAAATAGTAGTATGCAAGTGCAATTAAATGAAATGCGTAAAATGATTGAAACTTTGTCAACTAAAATTTCTGAAATTAGTGTAGTTTCACAAATGCCGGTAAATAATACATCACAAGATGCAACTGATCTCGAGTTAAATCAAATCGCGAGTTCAGTATCGACGGGATCAGTACGTAGTTTATATTCTGTCAAAGAAATTGCAGAGTCTATACCAGAATTCGATCCGATGGACATGCAATCAATAACAGTTGAACATTTTATAGAACGGGTAAACGCGGCGGTTAATGCGTACAAATGGGATGAAAAAGGACTTATGTTGGCAGTGTTTGGTAAAATGAAAGGTGCAGCGAAATGGTGGTTAGATGCATCTAAAGTTGTATATTCGAATTGGGTAGATTTTTCCCGAGATTTAATAAGTGAATTTGGTTTAAATTTAAATGAGGCTGAGGTGCACTATCGAATGTCTGCCATACCGCGTCGATATAATGAAAATGTCATTGATTATTGTTTTCGATTAAGCTCATTAGGTAGACGTTTTAACTTGAGTGAGCAAGCTATAATAAGATATATACGTGACGGTTTACGACATCGCGATTTACAAACTGCTATTTCGGCAATGAAATTTCGATCTATAAAAGAACTTCGTGAACATATAACAGAATTTTTCCAACATAATCCGGGTAACTCTAGAGATACGTTCGTGGACAAATCGAAAGTTGTTAATGTGGCTAATAATTTACAGACCATTGAATCAAGGTCTCCAGTGAAGTGTTACAACTGTGGTGAAGTAGGGCATATATCATCTAAATGTACCAAACCACCACGTTTTCCACGTTGCATAGATTGTGATAAGGTTCATGCAAAAGATGAATCTCAGAACTGTGGCAAATCAAAACCAATTCGGCAAACTATGTGTGATGATATGGAAAAAGTTTTTGAAAAGATTGGGTATATAAATGAACGCGAACTTATTGCTTTTGTGGATACAGGTAGCCATTGCTCGTTAGTGCGTAAATCGGTCGCGGATACGTTAAATATAAAGCAAGAGTCGTGTGTATTAAAAATTAGTGGCATTTGTGGTGGTGAACGATTCGCAATAGCAAAATTTGAAATTAAAATCAGTATCGATGATGTTGTCATATCAATACATGTTTATATAGTTGACGATGAAATTTTAACACACGACTTGTTAATTGGTCAAAATATTTATCGTGATTTAAATTTTACCGTTGAGAAAGGAATGGCAAAGTTTGTGAATAGTGGAGCAATGGAGAAATTGCAATGTAAACCAGAAAAACATTTAATAAATAATGCTGACATAACTTTCGGAATCAATGATGTAAATGTGCAAGATGATGTAATTAATGAATATCGAGATATATTCGCTTGTGGGTTGCATGAAATAGGTAAAACAAATGCAATTGAAATGAATATTACTTTAACAACTAATGAACCTGTAGTGCAACAACCATATCGTGTTTCGGAACCAAAACGCGTTATCGTGTCGAAAATGATTAGCGAGTTATTAGAAAATGATATAATACAAAAGTCTGAATCAGAATATGCTAGTCCAATTACACTCGTGAAAAAGAAGAATGGTCAAGATAGACTTTGTATCGATTATCGTAAATTGAATAATTTTACAAAAAAAGAAATTTTTCCAATGCCTAATATTGAGGAAACTTTACACGACGCGAAACGGTATCGAATATTTTGTGCGTTAGATTTAAATAGCGGTTATTATCAAGTACCGATTTCAAAAGAAAGTAGAAAATATACTGCATTTGTGACAACCGAAGGTTTATACGAATTTAAACGCATGCCGTTCGGGTTAAAAAACGCACCAGCAGTTTTTCAACGTTTGATGGCGAAAGTTAAGGAAAGAACTAACCCAGGTGACATGATTCATTACATGGACGACATTTTGGTTGCTGGTAATACTCGTGAAGAAATTATGCAAAAGTTGAGACGCGTTTTTATTGCCATACGTGAGTTATCCCTAACACTCAATATTGGTAAGTGCACTTTCTTTCAAGAAACCATTGAATTTTTGGGTCATCAGATTGTTCCTGAGGGTATAATTCCTGGTAAATTGAAAACTTTAGCGATAAAAAATTTTAAGCCACCAACAAATGTTACAGAAGTTCGGAAATTTTTAGGCCTTAGTGGCTATTTTAGAAAATTTGTGCCGCGTTATGCTATAGTATCAGAGCCAATGCGATTACTTTTGCGCAAAGATCAGCCGTTCATTTGGGGGTGCGAGCAAAATGAATCTTTTGATAAATTAAAGTTAGCACTTGTTTCGCAACCTGTTATTGCTGCTTTTCGACTTGATGCTGAACATCAATTACATACAGATGCTAGTTCTGTTGGCTTGGCTGGTGTATTGCTGCAATGTGAGGGTAATGATTGGAAACCTGTAATATATTATAGCCGATCAACTACTAATGCAGAGAGGCGGTATCATAGTTATGAATTGGAGTGTTTGGCTGTAGTTGAGTCTTTGGAAAGAATGAAGTATTATATTCAGGGTAAACGAATAGTTGCAAGGTGGTGGCTACGTATACAGGATTATGAAATTAAAATTGAACACAGAGCGGGAAACTTGATGTGTCACGTTGACGCATTGAGTAGGGTTCCTGCTGAACCGTCTCAGGAAAAGGAAACAGCTTCGTTAAGAATAGGTAAAGTCAATGTTGAAAGTGAAGATTGGTTATTCAGTTTGCAACTTCAGGACGATTCAATTAAAGCAATTATAAATTTGATGAAGCAACAAAATATTTTGAAGATGGATGGTTATATTCTTGAGAATGGTAGACTTTACTGGTTGGATAATAATAAAAAGCTTTGGGTAGTTCCAAAATGCGTTCGATATAAAATTCTTCATGAATGTCATGACAAAGCTGGTCATATGGGTTTAGATAAAACCATAGATAGAATCAAACAAAATATGTGGTTTCCTCGTATGCGAAATTTTGCGAAATCATACATTAGTTCTTGCATTGATTGTGCATACAACAAAAAGTCTGGGGGAAAAACTGAAGGTGAATACCATTATTCCGAAATTGAACCAGTGCCGTTTAAAACGATTCATTTGGATCATTTGGGCCCTTTTCCACGAAGCAGTCTACGAAACGAACATGTTCTTGTTATTGTTGATTCGTTTACAAAGTTTACTATCATTCGGGCTGTTAAAAGTACAGCGACAAAACATGTAGTCAATGTTTTAAATGAAGTTTTTAGCTATTTTGGTACACCAAGTCGAATGATTACGGATAGGGGAACTGCTTTTACCTCAAATACGTTTAAAACATTTTGTTCTGACAATGATATTGTTCACATATTAAATGCTGTACGTACGCCAAGAGCTAATGGTCACGCAGAACGTGTAAATCGTACGTTAATATCTATGTTACGTACAACTACAACAAATGATAAGCGATGGGATCTACATATGCGAGATTTGCAATGGTCTCTCAATACAATGAAAAACGACACTACTGGCAAAACACCTCAGGAGCTACTTTTTGGTTATCAACTACGGGATACATTGCGCAACAAAATTATTCTTGCACTCCAGTCTGAAGAACCACCTGTCACTGTAGATGTTGAATCTATTAGCTACTAAGAAAATTGCAATACAACGTGAAAAGTCCAAACAAAGATTTGATCGTTGTCATAATAAACCAACTGAATATCAGAAGGGTGATATTATCTTAGCTGAAAGCGAATTAAGCAGTACAGGCGAATCACGTAAATTGGAACCACGATTTAAAGGACCTTTCATTATTGATAAAGTACTTGGCAATGACCGTTATGTAGTCAAAGATCTCCGTGCAACTTATAAGACCAGGAAACCATATTCAACAGTATTTGCATCAGAGATGTTAAAACTGTTTAATTGTATGACACCTGACGATGAAAACGAAAGTATTGATGGTGATATAAGCAACAATGAAATCTGATTGAGGACAATCTGAAATGCAGGAAAGGCCGAGTTGTTACTGTATGTCGTAACTTCATCAGTATTTTTAAAATATTGAAATT
Source organism: Campiglossa producta (assembly GCA_964058755.1). Lineage (NCBI taxonomy): Eukaryota > Metazoa > Arthropoda > Insecta > Diptera > Tephritidae > Campiglossa > Campiglossa producta. Next base: position 46,208,896 of record CAXKVI010000005.1, read on the forward strand.
ATAGTAGGCGGTTTGAGCTGAAAAATAATTTGTTCATATTGAAAATATCGTTTGTTGAGATTCATTTCATTTTAACTTGAATTAATTTTAATATAATGAAACGGTTCTCTAATAAATATTTATATAAAAGAAATTAATTATTATAATCAATTAGACTTTCGTAACACAACCGGTTGTTCCGATATAAGGTTTTTTGGCCAATACTTCCGCATTTAAAAAGTTAGGAACGTAAAATATTGCACCTTTAGTACTTTCTACATATGTAATGTGTATAGTGTAAGTCAGTACAATTGAACACGTATAATATATAGCCTCCATACAATCGATTGTTCCGATAACTCGGATCCTATTATTTTGTAAGTTTTTTTAAATTATAACAAAGATGTGTAATGTGTATAGTAAATATAGTTAAATTGAAACAGACTGTACTGGGGATCGAACAGTGAAAATCGTGACGCTTATTCATGAAAGGTATATAGCCTTCGGCACAGCCGAAGACAGCTTTCCTTACTTGTTTTAATTATTTTTGTAAACAAAAATATATGGCTGCCTCGGTCAAAATTAATATATCTGTACTGTAATGTTTTCGAACGGTACTAGCTTTTACTGCCAATATAGGAGTATTAAATATATGGTTAAAATTTGAACAGTTTTACTGTTGCCTCAACAGTTTTCTGTTAAGTGTTAACAACCGTGACAGTTAATTTGCCAGATTTTACTGTCGAGTTTACAAAATTTCTGTACACTCGAACTTTCATCTGTTAATTCTTAACAAACGGGACTGTTCGTATGCCAGGTTTGTATATTTATGCGTTAAGTTGACAGTTTAACAGACAATTTTGTTGTTTTAGGTATTGTGTGACCTTTCAGCTTATTGCTGTATGCGGAGGCTCTTTATAAATTTGATGATCACCTCAGGTTTTTTATTCCATACTAGCTGACCCGGCAGACGTTGTCCTGCCACAAATTTTTTTCCTGCATGTTTCTCTAACCCGATCCCTATATCTATTTTAATACATATCCCTATCTCCTTCGTATATGAGGAACCACGCCCCCTTTTTTGTTAACCCCAAATTTCAGTTGTCTAACCCGAATACTTACAGAGATACGGACAATGAAAAATTCCATTTGTATGGGAGGCGCCACGCCCCCTTTTTTGTTATCCCCAATTTTTTTGGAGGGGGTAGGGATCGATCTCGTACAACCCCTCACTAAATTTTAGTGGTCTAACCCGAATACTTCCAGAGATACGGACAATGAAAAATTCCATTTGTATGGGAGGTGCCACGCCCCCTTTTTGGTTATCCCCAATTTTTTTGGAGGTGGTAGGGATCGATCTCGTACAACCCCTCACTGAATTTCAGTGGTCTAACCCGAATACTTCCAGAGATACGGACAATGAAAAATTCCATTTGTATGGGAGGTGCCACGCCCCCTATATATGAGCCGTTCAGTGCACACAGTGACTAACTCCATTTTCTTTCAGAGGCCATTCTGATTAACGCTACGCTCTATTGCTATGCGATTAACTTATTGTTGTTGTGGTTTTTTATTTGTATTAAACTATTCTATAATGCAGCACAAAAACAATAAGAGAACAGCTTAGCAATAAAGCGTGACGTTAATCAGAATGGCTTCTGAAAGAAAGTGGAGTTAGTCACTGTGTGCACTGAACGGCTCATATATAAAAATATTTATAATTTTATTAGTTTAATTGAAGTTTTCTTACAAATTTTTGGTAATTATTTTGTAAATTTAAAAGTTAAACAAAATATTTTTCAAAAAAAAATATTTTTTTTTATTAATTTTGCGAAATAAGCGCCAAAATAAACATGTTTTTTGATAAGAAAGGTAAGTATACTAATAGCTCTACAATAATTTACAAGAATATGTTTAAAAATTTAATTTTATTCAAAATTGTTTAGCGGTGCGACTGCGTTTTGTTGTAGGAAGACAAATCCGAATGTACAAAGCAATTGACATTTCACTTTCGTGATACAGAGTGTACGCGATTCGAGAGGGAAAAAATTAATGCGAAAGGGAAAAAGCATAGTTGCGATAGTTGAGTTACAGAGTGCCGCTAAGGCAAATGCGAAAAAATTTTCTTTCGCATCGCAATACAGAGTGATCTAAATTGAAATTTTCGGATTTGCTTTTTCCCTTTTCGCATTCATTTTTTCCCTCTCGAATTGCGTACACTCTGTATCGGGAAAGTGAAATTGTACAATCGGATTTGTCTTCCTACAACAAAACGCAGTCGAACCGCTATCGCACCGCTAAACAATTTTGAATAAATTTAAATTTTTAAACATATTCTTGTAAATTATTGTAGAGCTATTAGTATACTTACCTTTCTTATCGAAAAACATGTTTATTTTGGCGCTTATTTCGCAAAATTAATAAAAAAAATATTTTTTTTTTTTGAAAAATGTTTTGTTTAACTTTTAAATTTACAAAATAATTACCAAAAATTTGTAAGAAAACTTCAATTAAACTAATAAAATTATGTTTATATGCACACGCGTGCACACATATTTCAATAGACATAAAAGTGTTTGCAGCATAGCATACAGTTAGGCGCCAAATTAAAAGAAATGGCATGGGTAAAAGCATTGGACAAGCCTTCACTGGAAGTATGCAATGAAAATTGTCAACTCGCGGTTAGTTTTACAACAGTGAGTGACCCGCCGCAATACAGAGTGAGCCCCTGAACATTTGTGAGTATGAATTCTTATAGGTATTAAATAGTATTTGCAATTTGAAAAGTATAAAAATATTGGCGCACGCTATAGATGGCTTACGTAAGTTTGCAAAAATCTTATCACCGTAATTAGCTTTCGTAAAAAATCATATTTTCACGATATAGCAAGCACTTCGAGTTCAAATTCTAGTAGTGACTGTCGGTATCTCATTTCACATCATACCTAAATTCCAATTTTTTTTAGTCTGTCGAAAAGGCCTTTAAATTCTGTGAAACTTTTTCTTTAACAGTAACTACTTTTGTTTATAACTGAAAAAGTTACAGAGGTTTCAAAAATCCAAATATAACCCTGTTTTAAATTTGGCAATTATGCCAATTTGGCAACACTGGTTACTATTACTTTTAATTAAATGTTTTTTGTTAATGCTTAATCAATTTGCTCTATGATAATATATCAATTTTTTATTTTTTCTTCTCTCTTCTCACAATTTTTTTTTAATTACACTAGGCTATAAACTAGCAGATGCTTTTGCTTATTTATATTATATGGCTGTTTCCGAAAATGAGTCATTTGATGACATTAAATAGCAAAGTATGGGACGCAACTTGACCCATCCCTACATACATAAATATGAACTTATATATGTACATTAGGGTGATTCAAATAAAAAAAAATTGGTTTTTTTTCGGTCTTACCTCCTGAAACTTTAGGTATTGACGAGAAAATAAGCCTTGCAAAAAATTAGCGCTCTAACTTAACCCTTTGGGGGGGGGCTATTTTTTTCACCCTTTCCCATACATTTTGTATGGGGAAAAATGGTATTTTTTTCAAAGTGAATTTTCTTTCAATTTTTGAAACTTTTTTGAAAATATTTTTACATACTCTTAAAGTTGAAGCTTCCAAAATGGTAAGCCATGTGCGAATATCTTAACTATTAAAATAACTACAAAATTTACTAAATTTTATACGTGTTACTGTGTATGTGTGTGCAATAGTACAAAACTTAATAGTTAAGATAATCGCACATGGCTTACCATTTTGGAAGCCTCAAAGCTTCAACTTTAAGAGTATGTAAAAATATTTTCAAAAATGTTTCAAAAAATAAAATAAAATTCACTTTGAAAAAAATGCTATTTTATCCCATAAAAAATGTATGGGAAGGGGCGAAAAAAATAGCCACCCCTAAGGGTTAAGTTAGAGAGCTAATTTTTTGCAAGGCTTATTTTCTCATCAATACCTACCTTTTTAGGGGGTAAGACCAAGTGAAAATTTTTTTTGAATCGCCCTAATGTACATATATTAGGGTGGTCCAAAAAAAAAAAATTTTTTAGGTCTAGTTAGTAATTGATAAGACAACCTTACAAAAAATATGCGGTAATTTAAGTTATCAATTAAGAAATACTTCTGAGGGGGGCAAAACCAAAAATTTATATTTTTATGCAGAAACTACTTAGAAAAAAAAAATGTATGGAAAAATCGTACATAATTAATTAGTTTTACATTTATTTTCAAGTTTAACTTTTAATCTATTTTTTTATGACAATAAATTCATTCCATACTTAATATTTGTATATAACAAGTGTATTACAACTAAAATAGATTTCCATTATAGAAGCATGCAAATATCAGGTGATAACAGTAAGCATAAACAAAAAATATTTAATTAAAAGTAATAGTAACCAGTGTTGCCAATTCTAGTAAAAACAAGTAAGGAAAACTGTCTTCGGCTGTGCCGAAGGCTATATACCTTTCATGAATAAGCGTCACGATTTTCACTGTTCGATCCCCAGTACAGCCTGTTTCAATTTAACTATATTTACTATACACATTACACATCTTTGTTATAATTTAAAAAAACTTACAAAATAATAGGATCCGAGTTATCGGAACAATCGATTGAATGGAGGCTATATATTATACGTGTTCAATTGTACTGACTTACACTATACACATTACATATGTAGAAAGTACTAAAGGTGCAATATTTTACGTTCCTAACTTTAAAATGCGGAAGTATTGGTCAAAAAACCTTATATCGGAACAACCGGTTGTATGGGGCTATATGTTATATTTACCCGATCTTCTTGATTTTCCTCTACACACTACATAAATTGAAAGTACTCAAGTTGCAAAATTTTATGTTCCTAACTTTTTAATTGCAGAAGCTTTGGCCAAAAAACCTTATATCTGAGCAATCGGTTGTATGGGGGCTATATGTTACATTTGCCCGATCTTGTTGATTTTCACTATATACACTACATAAATAGAAAGTACTCGAGTTGCAAAATTTTACGTTCCTAACTTTTTAATTGCAGAAGTTTTGGTCAAAAAACCTTATATCTGAACAATCGGTTGTATGGGGGCTATATGTCACTATATACAATACATAAATAGAAAGTACTTGAGATGCAAAATTTTGCGTTCCTAACTTTTTAATTGCAGAAGTTTTGGCCAAAAAACCTTATATCTGAACAATCGGTTGTATGGGGGCTATATGTTACATTTTCCCGATCTTGTTGATTTTCACTATATAAATTGTGCTTTTTAGCACGTATTCTTTATTGAGTTCTTTCTAAAACTAAAACTTAATAATTACCCTAACTGTCCACCTAACCCACGACGTTGGATAACGCTGCTGCTGCTCTGCTGGCGGTTAGCGACGTTGACACAACCGTTGCGCAACGATGTTTACTTGCTGCTGTTGCAATAGCTGCTTTTACTGATGCAGCTAAACATGATGAAGAGAATTGTGGCACTTGTGATGTTGTCATAGCGCAATGACCACGGACGATAGCAATAGCTATTGTTCGCTGACACAGCGAAGTGTGCCAACAACGATATGCGATCATACCGTGTGATCGCATTTCTGCTGATCCAGCTAGTTGCATGAGGTGGCGTGCTGTCGTAATTTGGCTGAATGTGATTGACCTAGGCGAAGGCTAGGAAGACAACTGTGCCATTTGGTTAATGACAGTTGTGATAACTCTTCCCCTTCTAAGTTAGGGACGTCCGCGGACCTTATGGCGGCATTTTCAATAACGGCTTTGATGGATTTGGCTAAGGACGCTTTCTTTCTGTTCGCTGCTGCTCGCTGAAATGCGTATGCGAGCATTCCTATAATGAGTAGGGCTCCCAAAGCGGCGAAACTTACCAGGTTATTGCGTTTGACGCTTTGCTGCAGATGTTTAATACGCTGAAGGTTTTGCTGATTTACGTGGTGAAGGTAAGGTGCGCTCAGAATTTCTATGTGCTGTGTCAAGTTGATATCTGGGGACCATGGCGTTTCAGGTTTCAAAGGCGCCGTGGAATTTTCGTTATAAAATAGGGTACCGTTAACTCTTACCATTTTCTCGAAGGCCACCAGGTAAGTTCCATTTACTGTAATTGGAGCCTCGTCATTTTCTTCTATGACCGCCGTTTGGTCGTTAATAACAATCACACCGTCACCTATCGATGTGAAAGGAGCGAGATTGTTGTATGTTGTACCACAGTTGGCCGTGTTGCGTGCGCTGTAGAGCGCATGAAGTTGCTAATGATGTTAGGCAGAATGTTGGGGTTGTGTTACTACAATTTCTTACCGCTACAGTTTGGTTGTCGCATGTAGCTAAGATGGGTTCCTGCAAATGTAGAATTCGGTGGTCTATAACCATCCGCTTTTTTTCTTGCCCAGTTTCGTCAAGGCCTTTCTTTTTTACCACCCATATAGGATTATTATATGGTGACCTGGATGGGCGAATGATGCCGTTTGCTAGCAGTTCTTGAATTTCTTTGTTCACGAAATCCGAGACGCCCAATGGGTAAGGGTATAGCCTTGAACACACGGGGTCTTCGTTTGTAGTGCGAATCGTTGCTACTACGTTTGTGTTGTATGGTAGTGCTTCGTTGGGGTCTGCAAAAACCCCATTTATGCTACCAATTCGAGAATGCTTCTTCTAGATTTTGTGGGACGTTTTCTGCCTGCAGTCGCAAGTGACTAACATCCTCGCTAGATACAAATAGTATAATCTCCTTACCAAAATCATGTGTTATTGTGTTTGTTTTTAAATTAATAGACGCGTGTACCTTGTTCAATAAGTCAAGGCCAATTACACCGTCAAATGAAGTAAGATTAGGTAATAGAAAAAATTCTGCTATTGTCCCAAAAATTTTAACCCTGCAATTATGTTTGATGGGGGTAACTCCATGAATAGACTAAAAATGAGTTTTCTACTGGTTTTATTCCTTTCAGCCCTGGAAGGGGCCTGATATAGCTCCTTGACGCCCCCGTGTCAACAAGGAGCTTGACTTCCTTTCCTCCTATTGACCTTGAAATCCAAGGAAGGAGGGACTTTGCCCTAAAAAATTAACCTCGTCGGATTCGATGTTGTCGGCTGCCTGCTCGGCTTCGTTATTGTATGTTTCTTCATTTCGCAACTCCCGCTCTTCGGTAAGATGGTTTACGCGCTGTATTTTGGGTCCTGTGTTCCGCCCTGAGTTCGCTACACGGTTTTGCCCGTTCCCTTGCGGCTTACCGTATTGTTCGTGGTTGGGATTACTTGCTTGGTTTTTAAATTGGGATATGGAGGGATATACTTCCATAGGCTCAATGCGCCTTTGGCCAGAATAATTACTACTGTTAAATGGTTTTTGGGCATTTCCATAATTCTGTGGACGACTGGCCTGTTTATTTTGTTTGCTTACTGAAAAATGCGGGTTTTTATGACCCACACCGTGATCATAGTTAGGTATCTTTTGATTGGCCAGATTTTGATTTCCGCCAGGTTTTTCTTGAAATCTGTTCGCGAAATTCATTGCGAAAGCGTAACGCTCATTGTTGGCATCTACTTCTTGTGCCAAAGCCAGGGCGGATGGGAGGTCGGATGGCCTAGATGCGAACAAGATATCACATAGTGGTTTCCTTAAACCTGATATAAATACTCTGAGTGCATCGGCCCTATATTTCTCATTTATAGTGTCTGCAATACCACTCTCATAAGACATAATTGTCTTATTTGCTAACAAAGTTAGCTTCTTTTCTACCTCATCGTAGAATTCTAGGCATGTCATTGATCCCTGTGTCAGGGTGGACAATTCCTGCTCGATTAAGTATATCGGCCGTTTGTCCGCGTAAGTAAAGTCAAGTCTGGAGATTATAGCGCTTAAGTTAAGCACTGTGTTAAAAGAAGAAAGTACTGCGTCGGCAGCACCTCTCACTTTGTTTCTAATAATAGTAACGGCTTGGTAGTGGCGTTCACTGCCATCGTATCTCCTAAATAATTCATAGGCATTGTGTGCGGCTTCCCGCCAGGATACGTACGTGCCTTGGTGGCCAAAAAATTCCGGAAGGGACTTTATCGCGTCTAGCGTAATGTCGCAGGTAGTAAGGGGGTTGATTGTTACCCTACTATATTTTTCTACCTTAGGTTTGTTTATTGTTACTTTATTCTGTAAAGCAAGAAGCCTACTGTCAAACTCGGTTTTCTGTTCGGCTAAAGCTCTCCTGACCTCGGCTTTTACTATCTCGCTAACTTGTTCTGTATTCATTGTATTTTGTCTGTTTGCTTCTAAATTTAAATTCTTAAAGAGGTCCTCCAACACCTCGGTCATTTAACATTCAAAGATTTTCTTAAAAAAATTTCACAAAGGACACGTTTATTTAGCACCTATTTTTTATTAATTTTTTTTTTTTAAATTTCGGTTTTGCACTTTCACTAATTCTTTTAGAGCACTTCACTTACCTCTTCATACTTAGGTGTTATCCTAGCCTACGTTAATTCTTGATTTTCTTCTTTGGGTTGTAACGATTCTTGTTTCTACTCCTTCCGTTGTTGCTTGCTTCAAATTCTTCTAACTGATTGCGGTTATTATCATTAACTTCATATTTCACCAGGATACTTGTTTCAAATCCTTCTTGCTGTTTGCGGTTATTATCATTAACTTCGTATTCGCCAGGATGCTTGTTTCAAATCCTTCTAACTGTTTGTGGTTATTATCATTAACTTCGTATTCGCCAGGATGCTTGTTTCAAATCCTTCTAACTTGTTTGTGGTTGTTATTTGTCCCTTAGGATCAAAAATGATTAGTGTTTTCCAGCCCCACGTTGGGCGCCAATTGTGCTTTTTAGCACGTATTCTTTATTGAGTTCTTTCTAAAACTAAAACTTAATAATTACCCTAACTGTCCACCTAACCCACGACGTTGGATAACGCTGCTGCTGCTCTGCTGGCGGTTAGCGACATTGACACAACCGTTGCGCTAACGATGATTACTTGCTGCTGTTGCAATAGCTGCTTTTGCTGATGCAGCTAAACATGATGAAGACAATTGTGGCACTTGTGATGTTGTCATAGCGCAATGACCACAGACGATAGCAATAGCTATTGTTTCGAAGTGTGCCAACAACGATATGCGATCATACCGTGTGATCGCATTTCTGCTGATCCAGCTAGTTGCATGAGGTGGCGTGCTGTCGTAATTTGGCTGAATGTGATTGACCTAGGCGAAGGCTAGGAAGACAACTGTGCCATTTGGTAAATGACATTTGTGGGAAGAAACTTGTGATAACTTATACACTACATAAATAGAAAGTACTCGAGTTGCAAAATTTTACGTTCCTAACTTTTTAATTGCAGAAGTTTTGGTCAAAAAACCTTATATCTGAACAATCGGTTGTATGGGGGCTATATGTTACATTTGCCCGATCTTGTTGATTTTCACTATATACACTACGTAAATAGAAAATACTCGAGTTGCAAAATTTTACGTTCCTAACTTTTTAATTGCAGAAGTTTTGGTCAAAAAACCTTATATCTGAACAATCGGTTGTATGGGGGCTATATGTTATACTGGTCCGATCTTGTCAGTTCCGACAAATGATTCCTATATTACAAAATGGTGGCTAAATACAAAATTTCAGCCAGATCTCAAAAATTGAGGGACTAGTTTGCGTTCAAACAGACAGACGGACATGGCTAAATCAACTCAGCTTGTCATCCTGATCATTTCGGTATACTTATTGATGGGTCCATCTCTTCTTCTTCTCGTACTTACAAACATCGGACCAAAGTTATAATACCATTTCATGTTCATGAAAGGTATAAAAATTTGGCATAATTGCCAAATTTAACACAGGGTTATATTTGGATTTTTGAAACCTCTATAACTTTTTCAGTTATAAACAAAAGTAGTTACTGTTAAAGAAAAAGTTTCACAGAATTTAAAGGCCTTTTCGACAGACTAAAAAAAATTGGAATTTAGGTATGATGTGAAACGAGATACCGACAGTCACTACTAGAATTTGAACTCGGAGTAAAAAATGATTAAGGTAAGAATTGTGGCGGCTTCCAAGCCATGAACAACGGTTTACGGCTCATTAAAATCGGACTTAAAATGGCGACCTAGTGTCAAAAAACCAAATAGCCCATCGGGGGGGGGCGTGGCAAAAAAAATTTTTTTTGGGATCGCCTTCAAAATATCTTTAATCCTAGGGGTGGTCTGGACAAACTCTTTTTGTCGACCCACCCTATTGGACAATCCCGCTAAACAAGTGGAATAGCAAAAAGAATGAAAGAAAATTCCCAAGGTTTGAGGTGTTTTTTTGATGGGACGAAGTCTACAAATGTCTGATACTACTTAGGGATAGTGTTCTACGATACATATTTTACTATCCGCCATTTAAAAACTGCCAAAGTTGGACGAATCCGCTTAAACATGTGAAAGCGCATTAAGAATTATGACAAGTTCCCGACTGAAGTTTTTGTCATGGGACGAAGTCTTAAATCGCCTGATTCTACCTAAAGGTAGTATTCTACGACACATGTGGAAAGATCCGCTATTTGAAAACTACCAAAGTTGGACAAACTCGCTTATACAAGTGAAAGCGAAGTAAGAGTAAAATAAAATTCCCGAGCTTTAAGGTGTCTGGCTGAAGTTTTTTAGATGTCTTAACATGTCTGATACTACTTAGGGGTAGTGTTCTACGATACATGTTTGAAGATTCGCCATTCAAAAGACCAAAGTTGGAATTCGTCCAACTTAACCAGTTTTGAGGGCTCTGGCTGAAGTTTTTGTCATGGGACGAAGTCTAAAAATGCATGATCCACTTAGGGGCAGTGTTCTACGACACATGTGTAAAGATCCACCATTTGAAAACAGAAAAAGTTGGAGAAACTTGTTTAAACATGGAACAGGGGCACCCACAGAAAGAAAAATCCTACAAATCTCAAAATGTGTCCGATGGATGATTTCAGTTTTTGTTCAGAATATCTTCTAATATGTCCAAGAATACAACTATGAAATAATATCTTGGTTGTTTTAATTTTTCATAGTAAGTTGTTTAAGCTCACCGTGTACTCTGACGAAAAATATTTTCCCAGCTGCCTCCCCTATAACCCCTCTCACACCATCCCACACTATACTGGAGAAGAAGTTCGAAGAACTGAGAGACTCGATTGTAACGCAGTTAACTGCTGTAATGGAGAAAAGCGAAGAGCGTGTTATGCAGAGGATAGGTGAGTTGGCTGCAGAAAATGCAAATGTGAAGCTGAAGATTGTGGCAATTGAAAAGAGAATGACGGCAGTTGAGAACGCGTGTGCTGATGCTCTCTACTTGCATAATGAGCTTATTTCAGCCCAAACACAAATTACTGCACTCGAAAGCAGCGCAGTTGCCACTGACCTGATAATCACTGGCATCCCTCAATCAACAAATGAGCGCCTGCCTGAGCTCTTTGCAAAAATTTGTAGAGCCCTTGAGCCTTTCGACTTCGAAATATGAGTATTCGACAACAACAACAACAAGGCAAGCCCAACAGTTCCCCTCCTATAGTCATCAAGTTGTTCTCTGCACCTGCTCGCAATCAATTGCTTAAATGTATTGCCGTGTACTGCAAATCTAAAAAGAGGTCGATTGCGCTCTCCGATATTGATTTGCCGGGCTACGGGTCAGTTCTTCTGCGCGAAAGCTTGCCAAAAAAAAATGCGGGAAGTAATGACTCATGCCTCACTACTTAGGCGACAGAAGCAGCTAGCGACCGCTTTCTCTATTCGTGGTAAAGTGTATGTGAGACTCAAGCCAGGTGAAGAGTCCAAATTGGTGAGCAGAATTGCTGAGCTGAATGCAGTTATTGGAAATAGAGCGGAGAAATAAGTTAGAAATTGTATATGTATATGCCTATGTATGTAAACATGATCTGTTTTGAATATGCCTTCTCTTTTGATAAATTTCTCAATTCATTATCTTTTCTGTTAGCTCTCTTAATAAGTAAACTTTGCTTCCTCTTTTCCCTAAGCTCTAATCTATTTCTACTTGTTATTTACATCTTTTTCTTTTTTTTTACCTATTTTATACTTTATGTATAAGGTTCTTTGTTGCAACCACACACATTTTGCAGTATGTATCACATTTTGTAGTTGTTCCTGCATATTTTGATGGACCCCTGTAGGAAATCTGCCTTCAGCACTTACAATAGCCATAAAGTATTAATTGATATTTTGTGCAAGCAATCTGGTGGACCATTTCAATGCCCGTAGCTTGAATACTGATAAGCTCGATTATGTTAGGGATGTGTTTGAAAACTCGAGTGTGGACATAATTTGTGTTTCCGAAACCTGATTCTTGAGTGATATTCCTGATGTTCACTATAGTATTCCTAATTACAGTCTTACACGAGCGGATCGACCAACGAAAAGAGGTGGAGGCGTTGCTATATACTACAAGTCTGCTCTGAAAATCAGTACCTTAGCAAAGTCAACAAACGCTGATACAGAGTACATTATTGCCGAAATATCAGACAGCGTAACAAAAGTATTTGTATCATGTGTGTACAATCCCCATAAGTGTTTCTTGTTAGATTCTTTATTTGCTGAGTTATCTTTGTTTTTGATTGATTTTGAGCGTTTTGTGATCTGTGGCGATTTTAACGTAAACCTTTTTATAAACGACTCATATGCTATAATACTTCGCGATCATGTCTCAGCAACTGGTCTCACAATAGCTAACACCAATGTACCAACTAGATTTGCTCATAACTCTACCCCAAGCTTGCTGGATCTAATTATTACGTCAAGCCGTGACCACATTCTCTTTCTTGACCAAATTACGTTTATTTCCGACCATGACCTTATGTTCTGTACACTAGGTACTACGCTTAATTGCCCTGCGGATGCTGTTACAACTGTCTATCGTGACTTTAAGTCTGTGAATGTTGAAGAGTTGTCTGCTGACCTATCATGTATTAATTGGACTTCCTGTTGGTACCTTACTACTGTAGACGAGAAACTTGATTTTTTAAACAAAACCTTGTGTTACCTTTTTGACCTACATATCCCTTTACGTCAAGTTCGAGTTAAGAACAGCTCTTGCCCCTGGTACACCAGCAAAGTCAGGTCTGCTTTGAAACTACGCAATAAGCTATATACGAAGTGGAAAAGGGCCAAGACTAAGATCGCATGGTCACAATATAATATCGCCCGGAATAAAGCCACTATCAGAACTAGAAACGCTAAAAGGATATATTGTGACCAAAAGTTGAATCCATTACTTCCGTCTAAAGACCTATGGCGCAATTTGAAGAACCTCAACGTACATGGAAAGACGAGATCTGACTGTAATATAAACCATAATGTGCTGAATGAGTATTTTAGTAAGTCGAGAATTAGCTCTGGCAGCCCAGTGTCGTTGAACTTAGAGAGCAACTTTTCACCTAGCACAAAGTTTCAATTCAGAGCTGTGGATGAAAATGAGGTATATTTATCACTTAAGAAAATTAGATCTGATGCCTTTTATTCTAAGTACCCTCACACACGTAATTAATCACTGCTTCACAACATCCTGTTTCCCAACTGTCTGGAAAAAAGCTGTGATTGTTCCAATCGCCAAGAAAAATAATTCATCAGAACCTTCTGATTTCAGGCCAATCAGCATTATACCCTCATTTTCGAAAGTTTGTGAGTCCTTAATGGCAGCACAGATTACGTCCTACCTTCAAACACACAACCTTCTAAGTCCGATGCAATCCGACCAAAGCACAGCTGTGCTACCGCTATGTTGAAAATTGTTGATGACATACGATTGAATTATGACAACGGTGATCTAACTCTTCTTTGTCTTCTGGATTTTTCTAAGGCATTTGACTCCGTTTGTCATAATCTTCTGTGTGAAAAACTCAAGCGCTACTTCGAATTTTCTGTTAGCTCTGTAAATCTTATGTCCAGTTACCTTGCAGAAAGAACTCAGAAGGTGGTATGTAATGGTACTGCATCCTTATCACGTAGTGTTTCCGCTGGAGTTCCTCAAGGTTCTCTACTTGGTCTCTTCTCTTTAGTATTTTTGTAAATGATGTGTTCTCAGTGTGCCAGTTTGTATACATGCATGCTTACGCGGATGACATCCAGTTGTATCTCTCTAGCCGTGTTGGTCTAGTCGAAGATCTGTGCTTTAGAATAAACAGTGACTTATCTGCGATTTCGCACTGGGCTCGTGAAAATCATCTTTGCTTAAACGCTAAAAAGTCGTACGTATTACCCATTAGTAAGAGTGTTGTGCATGTCGAAGATATTCCACAACTTTTTGTTGGTAACAGTGCCCTCTCTTTTAAAATAAAAAACCTAGGCTTTGTGATCAACTCCAATTTAAGCTGTGCCGATCATGTAAATAAAATTGTCAGCAATGTGTATCTTGATCTACGAAGATTAAGAGTATCTGCCTCGTTTACGCCCTTTGAAACTAGAAAAAAGCCTGCTATTCAACTAATTGTGCCGCATATAACATATTCAGAGCTTATATATAGTCAACTCGATTCTGTTTCCCATCACAAAATTGAGGTGGCATTCAACAATATAACGCGGTATGTATTTGGTCTAAAAAAATACGATCACATTTCTGCTTGGAAGCGCGAAGTCTAAGGATGCACTATATTTGAGTATATCGCTGCCCGAAACTGTATATTTATGTTTAATCTCATCGAGTTCAAAACACCTCACTATCTTTACCAAAAACTCAAATTTTCCAGATCTTGTCGGCACCAGAATCTGATAATTCCCCGGCACTACTACTTATCCTCGTCGAGGCTATTTTTCGTAAATGCTGTAAGGCTTTGGAACTCTCTTCCCGATTCTCTTAAGGGTGCTTTGAGTAGGGCCAACTACAAAAAGTTGATTTATGAGTACTTTAGTTCCGTTGCGATAGTTGAGTTATAGAGTGCCGCTAAGGCAAATGCGAAAAAATTTGCTTTCGCATCGCAATACAGAGTGATCTAAATTGACATTTTCGGATTTGCTTTTTCCCTTTTCGCATTCATTTTTTCGCTCTCGAATTGCGTACACTCTGTATCGGGAAAGTGAAACTGTACATTCGGATTTGTCTTCCTACAACAAAACGCAGTCGAACCGCTATCGCACCGCTAAACAATTTTGAATAAATTTAAATTTTTAAACATATTCTTGTAAATTATTGTAGAGCTATTAGTATACTTACCTTTCTTATCGAAAAACATGTTTATTTCGCAAAATTAATAAAAAAAAATTTTTTTTTTTTTTAAATATTTTGTTTAACTTTTAAATTTACAAAATAATTACCAAAAATTTGTAAGAAAACTTCAATTAAACTAATAAAATTATGTCTATATGCACACGCGTGCACACATATTTCAATACACATTAAAGGAATACAAATATATTTTCCAAGTACAAGTGTTTGCAGCATAGCATACAGTTAGGCGCCAAATTAAAAGAAAAAAAAAAAAAACTAATGGCGGCGATATACCAACAGGTTATCATAACCTCTAACGAGATTTTTAGCCGAGCTTCTCTTTCCAACTTGTGGTGTGTTACTTTTGAGTTTTCCTACAAGTTGGCGGGACCTACCGTTTTTTGCCGACTCCGAACGGCACTTGCAAAGCAAATGAATTTTTTGCTGAGAAGCTTCTCATGGCAGAAATACACCCGGAGAGTTTGCCAAACTACTGCCGAGGGGCGACCCCGTTTAGAAAAATTGTTTTTCTAAATAATTTTTGATGTTACTTTTGCCGGGCATCGAACCGCCACGACTTGGTGTATCAGGCCGAACACTTAACCGCTACACCACGGCGGCCGCCAAAATTAAAAGAAATGGTATGGGTAAAAGCATTGGACAAGCCTTCACTTGAAGTATGCAATGGAAATTGTCAACTTGCGGTTAGTTTTACAACAGTCAGTGACCCCCCGCAATACAGAGTGACCCCCCTGAACATTTGTGAGTATGAATTCTTATAGGTATTAAATAGTATTTGCAATTTGAAAAGTATAAAAATATTGGCGCACGCTATAGATGGCTTACATAAGTTTGTAAAAATCTTATCACCGTAATTAGCTTTCGTAAAAAATCATATTTTCACGATATAGCAAGCACTTCGAGTTCAAATTCTAGTAGTGACTGTCGGTATCTCGTTTCACATCATACCTAAATTCCAATACTACTTCCTACTAGAATTTGAACTCGGAGTAAAAAATGATTAAGGTAAGAATTGTGGCGGCTTCCAAGCCATGAACAACGGTGTACGGCTCATTAAAATCGGACTTAAAATGGCGACCTAGTGTCAAAAAAACAAATAGCCCATTGGGATCGCCTTCAAAATATCTTTAATCCTAGGGGTGGTCTGGACAAACTTTTTTGTCGATCCACCCTATTGGACAATCCCGCTAAACAAGTGGAATCGCAAAAAGAATGAAAGAAAATTCCCAAGGTTTGAGGTGTTTTTTGATGGGACGAGGTCTACAAATGTCTGATACTACTTAGGGATAGTGTTCTACGATACATGTTTTACTATCTGCCATTTAAAAACAGCCAAAGTTGGACGAATCCCCTTAAACATGTGAAAGCACATTAAGAATTATGACAAGTTCCCGACTGAAGTTTTGGCATGGGACGAAGTCTTAAATCGCCTGATTCTACCTAAAGGTAGTATTCTACGACACATGTGGAAAGATCCGCTATTTGAAAACTACCAAAGTTGGACAAACTCGCGTATACAAGTGAAAGCAAAGTAAGAGTAAAATAAGATTCCCGAGCTTTAAGGTGTCTGGCTGAAGTTTTTTAGATGGGGCTAAGTCTTAAAATGTCTTATACTACTTAGGGGTACTGTTCTACGATACATGTTTGAAGATTCGCCATTCAAAACGACCAAAGTTGGAATTCGTCCAACTTAACCAGTTTTGAGGGCTCTGGCTGAATTTTTTATCATGGGACGAAGTCTAAAAATGCATGATCCACTTAGGGGTAGTGTTCTACGACACATGTGTAAAGATCCACCATTTGAAAACAGAAAAAGTTGGAGAAACTTGTTTAAACATGGAACAGGGGCACCCACAGAAAGAAAAATCCTACAAATCTCAAAATGTGTCCGATGGATGATTTCAGTTTTTGTTCAGAATATCTTCTAATATATCCAAGAATACAACCATGAAATAATATCTTGGTTGTTTTAATTTTTCATAGTAAGTTGTTTAAGCTCACCCTGCACTCTGACGAAAAATGTTTTCGATTGACACACCTACCTACCTACACACAGCCTTTGTAATTTCTGTTGACGATGGTTAGTTGGAAACTAGCAACTGAAAAAGACACCACGCGCGTGTCGAAACGATTTTTTTGCAAAATAAAAACCAAATTTTTAACGACTAAAAGGTGTACTTTCATTTTATTTATATATACATTATATGTTTATCGTTTTATATACTAAATCCCAGTAGGAAAATTATTTAACATACATCGTCCCGCAAATCTCGTATTAGATCTTTAATCTGGAATTTGAAGTACCTCGAATCCACCTGAAAGGTATAAAAAAAGATAAAGATAGCAACCCAGAAATTCTCTGCTAACATACGGTATTTGAAAATCCCACCGGCTTTCTCAACGGCTCCTGAAGCTTTTGGGTGTGCTGAATCCGATTCTGAAATCAGACTTTTCGGCTCACCCGAGGATTTCCTTTATTTTTTTTTAATAGTTTAACAATTTTTCTGTGGTCAAGGAACCATAAGTTAATTTTGGTTTTATATTTGACGGCATACAGATGTTCCATATTGCGAAAAATTGCGGTAAAGTAAGTTACTAGGAAAAAAGTTTTAAAAAAATAAAATTTTTTTTTTTATCATTACCGATCTCGAAACAAACTACCTCTAGAGAGAAAACCTAGGGTGACCTCAAATTCGAATTGACTTCAGATTCGAATTCAGCACAGCTTTAGAAGCCGATGAGAAAGCCTCTGGAAATTTTTGGCTGTTGTACAGTGTATCTTACCAGATGACACGGAGAGGGAGGTAAAACAAATTTGTCCAAACCAAGATATTCAGTGTGTTCTTCATACAGAAAAATATTACGACATTTCGGTGTTTAATTTTGCCACGAATAGAACGCTGTTGTTGTTATACAAGGTAATGTTAGGACTTGTTTCTGAAATACTTGATTAGTTTGATTGCAGGAAACATCCTATTTCGTTTCAAGAACTTCGCCTTTAAAGCCGATTCGATGCCGTCTGGTAATGATATAACTCCATTTTCAATCTAGAAATAAAATGTATATAATGTTACACATTATATACATATAACAAGAATCTCCATACATGTATGGCATACATACATCCATATATAATGAACCATAGCCCCCAAAATGTCGTAACCGACAAAGTAAAGGTGGTTCAGACAACATTACACACGATGTACTCAATAGAAACTACTAAAACGTTCCTATAAAAAAGATCCGTCAAAATCAAAATTTCGTACAAATCGGTAATATTTCCTTCTCGTTTGTTTGTTCGTGGATATTTTTGCACCAAAACAACTGGGCGAGCCTTATATCGTGCCGTAGATGTTGATAGGCCGAAAAAAAAATTGAAAGGTCAATATTTTATTTTCCTGTTGATTTTTTGCTTCATTGAAAGCATAGAAAATTCTTTCATAGGTTTCACACCAAGTCCTAAAATTCGCATTTCTTTTATAAAAGTTTGCATTGAAATAAAATTTTCTATATGGAAGTATAAATATATGCATAAATGGACACTGAGAAAGGTTTCTTTCAAGCTGGGTAGTGGCCTAAGGTGTTAGACCTTCTAGCATACAAGTCACTACAGTTTTGTGAGTTCGACTCTCGCAATGCCGGGAAGAAAAGTCCATGAAGAGATGTAATACCAGTATCATCGAAACATATATCGGCTTGTCTGGTTCCTGCAACGCGTGGGTAAATTTTTCTCAAAAACACATTTTCTTACAATCCCGAAAATTGCTTCACAAAACCTTCGGTATTTACAGCAACAGACTACAAGTCAAAAAGCACACAAAGATTCTTTTTTTGGTTTTTTCGGTCTATAAACATCTACGGCTCGATATAAGCCTAGCCCAGTTATTTTAGCGCCAAAAACCCCATGGGATCCCGAATAAAATTGCCTGTTTCAAACAAAAGGGCATATTTCCAAATTATAAAGTTTAAAAACTACGACTACACAAACAAAAAATTAAAAAAAAAAATGATGACCCCAGTTGGCCGTAGCGGTTTTATTTTAGTGACGCCAAATTAAAACTTTAAATTGTGGCTATTTGAATCTGTCAAAGTTTTTTTCGGTTTCTGAAAAATTTTTGAAAGTGGAAATAAGGCGTTTTGTTTGTTCAGTCCTCAAATGTTTTACACTCAACTTATTTCTATAATAAAACATGTAAGGAAGTCTAAGTTCGGGTGAACCGAACATTACATACCCAGCGGCAATTTTCAGAACGGGATAACAATGATATAGGCCCTAGGAGGATTTACCTAAAGTTTTTACTATCTTAGCTATTTACCTTATCGAATTATGTCAATTTATGTGATTTTCGAAATTTTCCATATCGAAAGTGGCCGTGGTTGTGAAGCGATTTCGTCCAATTACATCAGGTATGCTTGTACCAATTTCATCGTTCTACCGTAATCAGTTTAAACGTTATGACCCGTGAAATTTTCAAATATGCCTCCCTGAAGAGTGGGCGATGCCACGCCTACTTTTAAAAATTTATCAGAAAATCATAATAGAATGAATCCTACCAAACTATATCATTTTAGCCATTTCCTTTACCGAATTATGTCAATTTATGTGATTTTCGATATCGAAAGTGGGCGTGGTTGGAGAGCGATTTTTTTCAGTTTCATCAGGTATACTCCCAACGATACTGGTATGCTTTGTGCCAAATTTCATCGTTCTACCCTAATCAGTTTAAAAGTTACGACCAGTCGAATTTTCAAAAATACCTCCCTTAAAAGTGGGCGGGGCCACGCCCAATTTTTAAAAAGTTATTAAAAAATCATTATATAATCATCCTACCAAACTATATCATTTTAACCATTTCCGTTACCGAATTATGTCAATTTAGGTGATTTTCGAAATTTTCGATATCGAAAGTGGGTGTGGTTGGAGGACGATTTTATCCAATTTCATCAGGTATACTCCCAACGATACTAGTATGTTTTGTGCCAAATTCCATCGTTCTATCGTAATCGTAAGAGTTACGACCGGTCGCGGTGCCACGCCCACTCCAAAAAATCTATGGAAAAATCATAAGAGAATGGCCAGGGAGATTTACCTATAAAATTATATCATTTTAGCCTTTTCAGCTGCCGAGATATGTCAATTTGTGTGATTTTCGATATCGAAAAAGGGAGCGTGGTTATCATCCGATTTCGCCCATTTTCAATAGCAACCTACCTTGCCCAGAAAGTAACCTGTATACAAAATTTCATGCAAATATCTCAATTTTTACTCAAGTTATGTGTGCACAGACGGACGGACGTACGGACAGACGGACGGACGTACGGACAGACGGACGGACGGACTTGGCTTATTGAACTCCTCTTTTCAGCCTAAGAACTTTCATATATGGAACTCTATATCTATCTCGATTATTTTGTGCCGTTACAAACTACCGTTATGTGAACAAAATTAATACACCCTTGTACTAGTACTAGTACGCTGGGTATAAAAAGGCGTGAGTAGTAAGACCTCGTAAAGTTTGCTGTGTTCGCTCACTGTAAAATGACCAATACGGATTTTTTGGGATGAATTCTAAAATATTTAATAATTTTGGCCCTCAAAATTGTATAATGGAAATGATAGTAGAAATCCAAAACACTTTAAACCAACCCCACTGTAGGGTATTCCACTTTAATATTGTTTACTTTTTGATTGTTATAAAAATTTAAATATCTAGTTAACTATTTAAAATGAAAATTTTGATATACTCAAATTTTGTCATCATTCAAGTTATATATTTTCTAAAATAAACTTATAAATTTTTAAATAAATATAGTTTAAATAACTATATTTTTGGCGATCCTGCAAATTATCTACGCGAACCTATCCATTATCTAAATTAGTGACAACTTTCGGACACAACAGTTTTGGCGCAAAATCAAGTGAAAATTTCAGCAAAAACAAAATTAACAAATACATACATATGTACATACTACATATATCCATTTATGCAAATAAATGTGACATAAAGTGAAACAGTCATCCAATAACTGGAACAACAAATAACTAACTAGAAAAAGAACAAATTTTTAAGAAGTTTTCAACAATCAACTACTAACAAGAATAACCAAACTACAATCAAATTTTCAACATTTTATCAAATTTTATTTTAAGATTTAGTTGAATCTATTAACTTACTATTAAGTGCATTGTTGCGGTCGGCGCAACTCAGTCGCAATAGAAATGAAACACAAATTTTTTGTTAGCAGTTCAATAAGAACAGCTTAAAATTAATTTATATTTATGTCTTCTTTTTAACGACTGTGTTGTGATATATTAAATGATCGTATTTATACTAAAAATAGGTAGAAAATTCTGGCGTAATATTACCGCTAATTCATGTTATTTTCCAATATTTATTTCTTTTCATATGATCAACTAAGTATAAAAAAAAAGAACAATAGAATTCCAATTTACTATTGTCTTAGCATAAAAAACCATGGTTTTGTATTAGTACATAAGAATGTAGATGTTTTACAATGCATATAAAAAACATGAGTGTTAAGCTAACAAGAATTAGTGCAAAAGGTGGTGGGTCGCATATCCACATTATATGTCTGTAGTAGTGTACATATGTCTCTACACAATTAGAATAAATGATCTTCTTTCTCTGCGCCAGTAGGGTGAACCAATTTTTGATAATTTTGTCGGTAACATGCATCTACATCCTTTTTCCCTTCCCCTAAAACGAAAATGATTTTCTTTAAATCATATTTATTACATACATAAAATAATTTATAATTATTTTCGTTTCGCTGAAGGGGGAGTAGATGTAGAGTATTCCACTTTAATATTGTTTACTTTTTGATTGTTATAAAAATTTAAATATCTAGTTAACTATTCAAAATGAAAATTTTGATATACTCAAATTTTGTCATCATTCAAGTTATATATTTTCTAAAATAAACTTATAAATTTTTAAATAAATATAGTTTAAATAACTATACCCACCGACATCCACCATATAAATTTGTATGGTGTTTGTGCCCTTCACAGAAGTGCAGGGCCCTATAGCCATCTTTTTACAACCCCTTCATATAGCCACTGGCCAAAATATAAACTATACAAAAGTTTAAAAAATGAAAGAGGAAACCCACCACTCCTAAGAAATAGTGCCTTCACTATTCGAACTCGAACTTTGCTCAAAATCATAACTTTTGGGAAAATTAGCAAGAGTGGTTATTAGTAGAGTAACACGTTTATTATTTAAATTCTTGACTAAAATGAAAATGACATTTTAAATTTTGGTCAATTATTGTCATGTAAACAAATGACCCGGCAAACGTTGTCCTGACCAAAATTTCTTTGCCTGCATGTTTCCCTATCCCTATCCATATCCCTACACGGCTCGCCTGAAATGATTTTGCATGAAAAGTCAGAACACAATACTTTTGGCTTTACTTTATAATAATATACGCTAAATAAACACGCTTCACGCAAAAACTACAATAATCGTCAAAGCCGTTTTTGACAAAAACCGCGTTTTTTTGAAGTGCTTCGGAAAACTTCATTCATGTCACATATTGGAAGAGGCTATATATTCTGAAGATGGAGCAAAACCTCCAGCGCCTTCATGTTTTACTTTTAAAATATCTTCCCAGTCACTCTTGTGAAATGCAATTGAAATTGCATTTTTTGTTACTCATACGCCCCGTGGTGTTAAAGACATTAAAAATTAAATGAAGAAATTTTTCGAGTATGCAGTTTTATAGAACAGTTAATTTTAGAATAACAAAGTGCAAGTTTCAACTACCTACGACATACCGTTGATTTTTGACAAACTTTCTTCTTAAGGTTACTCGTTTTTTTTTAACGCGGATTGTGAGAGAACTAAGGTTAATATAAAAATTTTAAGAGTAGGTAAAGATTTCGTCACGGTGGTTACTGTAGCTAACCACCTTTTCTAGCTTCCGTAAAACTTTTTTTATGTACCGTTTAACGTAAACTTTCTAACTGTTACCCTTTTTTAAGTACATATAATAAAATTGTAACAATTGGATGTCTGATATTCAAGAAAAACTTATAGAAAACGTAATTTTTAAGCCAATAGAATCCAAATCAAAAGTTTTTAGAACTTTATTTCTATCGGTCCTTGTGTTTCTGCGCGCATAATTCAAGAACTGCGTAATGGAATTGAATGCTTTTTTTGCTCTTGCATTACTAGACATCTAACTTAAGATTTAAGGTATCCCATATTTCGATAACTCTTCGGGTTCGACTAATATGAGGACCTCGATTAGTAAACTTACCACCTCATATCTCAAAAACTATGTGAGTTATGTTTGTGAACTTTTTTTCCCTTAATATATATGTCTAAACCAATCCAAAAATACAACTTGTTCAATTATAAAGCCAAATATATGAAAGCGTGACGTAAAGAGTTAAGAACCCTCATACTCAGAAAATTGGCTTGCAGATTTCATACCAAACGCATTAAAATGTTAAGAAGTTGTGTCGTTTTTTAAATTTTGAATTGGGTATTTTTATTTTAATATAATATCTATACCCCGGATCTACGTGAAAGCGCACCGACATCTGTTGGTGAAGTCTTATAGTGAACCGGACTGTTCCCGTGAGAATTGATCGTGGCCGGAGCGATATCTTCCAGAAGAATGCGGCTTCTGACTTTTCATTTAAAATCATTACAGGCGAGCCGTGCCTATCCCTATTCCTATCTCTATCCCTAGCAATAACTCTAAGTCTAACTCCAATCCTAATCCTAACACTAATCTCAACCCCAAACCCTTACTCTCACCCTAAATTGTTTTTCGCTTCGCCCTAAAAGAGAACTTATGCGCTTTGTATCCGTCATAGGGAGTGTCCGAAAAGAAAATACACACTTTCTAAATCGATTTTCTAGTAACCTATGAACTTTATTAAAATTATCCATATGCCTATGAGTCAAGTGGGCCTTGGAGAATCATCATCATCATCATATAGATTATTTCTGTAGGGTCCTTTTGTGTTTGCTCCTAATTTTCTGCTCTCATTTGGAACCAATAAATTGTTCGTTTTAAAGGTGGGGGTTAGCTTTACATGCAAAGCCATGTATTAATTAGCGGAGTGCTTTTGTTTAACCGTATTTTATAAAAATGAATTTGTTGAAATAAACGATTGTGAATGCACAAAAAAATTAATTTGTACTGCAATGCTATTGTGACTGATTAACGTCTGTGAAGTTGGCACACGAAGGTTCACGAAAAACAAAAACAAAAGCTGTTCTAAGTAGCTTTTAAAAATTTCTAGAGTTCTTGAAAAGGAAAAAAAAAGTTCTGCAAAATTAGACAAAAAAAATGCTTTTGAAATTATGTATGCTAAGTTCACGAAGAATGTGACTTATCGAAAAACGACTTTTTTAAAAACTGTTCTGGGTAGCTTTCAAAAAGTTCTAGAGTTCCTAAACAGAAGAAAAAAAGTTCTGCAAATTTGGACCAAAAAACCCGATTTTTAAATTGGTCCGAAAACTGAAAATTTTCCAAAACCGGAAACTTAAAAACTGTTCCGGGAAGCATTCCAAAAGTTCTGGAGTTCCTGAAAAGAAGAAAAAAAGTTCTGCAAATTTTGACCTAAAAAACCTATTTTTAAACTTGGTCCGAAAACTGAATATTTCAAAAATGTTCAAAACCGGGAATTTAAAAACTGAAGAGTTTTTAAACAGAACAGTTTTTAAATTCCCGGTTTCCACATTTTTGAAATTTTTAGTTTTCGGATCAATTTTAAAAATCGGTTTTTTAGGTCCAAATTTGCAAAACTTCTTTTCAGGTACTCCAGAACTTTTTGATTGCTACCCAGAACTGTTTTTCAATTCCCGGTTTTGAACATTTTTGAAATGTTCAGTTTTCGGACCAAGTTTAAAAATCGGTTTTTTAGGTTCAAATGTCCAGAACTTTTTTTCCTCCTTTCAGGAACTCCAGAACTTTTTGAAAGCTACCCAGAACAGTCGTAAATTCCCGGTTTTAAACATTTTTGAAATTTTCAGTTTTCAGGCCAATTTTAAAAGTCGGTTTTTAGGTCCAAATTTGCTGAACTTTTTTTCTTCTTTTCAGGAACTCCAGAACTTTTTGATTGCTACCCAGAACAGTTTTTCAATTCCCGGTTTTGAACATTTTTGAAATTTTCAGTTTTCATGCCAATTTTAAAAAATGGTTTTTTAGGTCCAAATTTGCAAAACTTCTTTTCTTCTTTTCAGGAACTCCAGAACTTTTTGAATGCTACCCAGAAGAGTTTTTAAACAGAACAGTTTTTAAATTCCCGGTTTCCACATTTTTGAAATTTTCAGTTTTCGGATCAATTTTAAAAATCGGGTTTTTAGGTCCAAATTTGCAAAACTTCTTTTCAGGTACTCCAGAACTTTTTGATTGCTACCCAGAAATGTTTTTCAATTCCCGGTTTTGAACATTTTTGAAATTTTCAGTTTTCGGACCTATTTTAAAAAATGGTTTTAGGTCCAAATTTACAGAACTTGTTTTCTTCTTTTCAGGAACTCCAGAACTTTTTGAATGCTACCCAGAAGAGTTTTTAAACAGAACAGTTTTTAAATTCCCGGTTTCCACATTTTTGAAATTTTCAGTTTTCGGATCAATTTTAAAAATCGGTTTTTAAGGTCCAAATTTGCAAAACTTCTTTTCTTCTTTTCAGGAACTCGAGAACTTTTTGATTGCTACCCAGAACAGTTTTTCAATTCCCGGTTTTGAACATTTTTGAAATTTTCAGTTTTCAGGCCAATTTTAAAAAATGGTTTTTTAGGTCAAAATTAGCAGAACTTGTTTTCTTCTTTTCAGGAACTCCAGAACTTTTTGATTGCTACCCAGAACAGTTTTTCAATTCCCGGTTTTGAGAAATTTTCAGTTTTCAGGCCAATTTTAAAAAATGGTTTTTTAGGTCCAAATTTGCAAAACTTTTTTTCCTCTTTTCAGGAACTCCAGAACTTTTTAAATGCTACCCAGAACAGTCGTAAATTCCCGGTTTTAAATATTTTTGAAATTTTCAGTTTTCAGGCCAATTTTAAAAGTCGGTTTTTAGGTCCAAATTTGCAGAACTTTTTTTCTTCTTTTCAGGAACTCCAGAACTTTTTGATTGCTATCCAGAACAGTTTTTCAATTCCCGGTTTTGAACATTTTTGAAATTTTCAGTTTTCAGGCCAATTTTAAAAAAATGGTTTTTTAGGTCCAAATTTGCAGAACTTGCTTTCTTCTTTTCAGGAACTCCAGAACTTTTTTAATGCTACCCAGAAGAGTTTTTAAACAGAACAGTTTTTAAATTCCCGGTTTCCACATTTTTGAAATTTTCAGTTTTCGGATCAATTTTAAAAATCGGTTTTTTAGGTCCAAATTTGCAAAACTTCTTTTCTTCTTTTCAGGAACTCCAGAACTTTTTGATTGCTACCCAGAACAGTTTTTCAATTCCCGGTTTTGAACATTTTTGAAATTTTCAGTTTTCAGGCCAATTTTAAAAAATGCTTTTTTAGGTCCAAATTTGCAGAACTTTTTTTTCTTCTTTTCAGAACAGTTCGTAAATTCCCGGTTTTGAACATTTTTGAAATTTTCAGTTTTCAGGGCAAATTTAAAAATCTGTGTTTTTAGTCCAAATTCGCAGAACTTTTTTTCTTCTTTTCAGAAACTACAAAACTTTTTTAAAGCTACCCAGAACAGTTTATAAATTCCCGGTTTTCAGCATTTTTGAAATTTTCAGTTTTCGGACCAATTTTGAAAATCGGTTTTAGGTCCAAATTTGAAGAACTTTTTTTCTTCTTTTCAGGAACTCCAGAACTTTTTGAATGTTACCCAGAACAGTTTTTAAATTCCCGATTTTGAACATTTTTGAAATTTTCAGTTTTCGGACCAAGTTTAAAAATCGATTTTTTAGGTCCAAATTTGCAGAACTTTTTTCTTCTTTTCAGGAACTCCAGAACTTTTTAAATGCTACCCAGAACAGTTTTTAAATTCCCGGTTTTCCACATTTTTGAAATTTTCAGTTTTCAGGCCAATTTTAAAAGTCGGTTTTTAGGTCCAAATTTGCAGAACTTTTTTTCTTCTTTTCAGGAACTCAAGAACTTTTTGAATGCTACCCAGAACAGTTTTTAAATTTCCGGTATTGAACATTTTTGAAATTTTCAGTTTTCAGGCCAATTTTAAAAAAATGGTTTTTTAGGTCCAAATTTGCAGAACTTGCTTTCTTCTTTTCAGGAACTCCAGAACTTTTTGAATGCTACCCAGAAGAGTTTTTAAACAGAACAGTTTTTAAATTCCCGGTTTCCACATTTTTGAAATTTTCAGTTTTCGGATCAATTTTAAAAATCGGTTTTTTTATGTCCAAATTTGCAAAACTTCTTTTCTTCTTTTCAGGAACTCCAGAACTTTTTGATTGCTACCCAGAACAGTTTTTCAATTCCCGGTTTTGAACATTTTTGAAATTTTCAGTTTTCAGGCCAATTTTAAAAAATGCTTTTTTAGGTCCAAATTTGCAGAACTTTTTTTTCTTCTTTTCAGAACAGTTCGTAAATTCCCGGTTTTGAACATTTTTGAAATTTTCAGTTTTCAGGGCAAATTTAAAAATCTGTGTTTTTAGTCCAAATTCGCAGAACTTTTTTTCTTCTTTTCAGAAACTACAAAACTTTTTTAAAGCTACCCAGAACAGTTTATAAATTCCCGGTTTTCAGCATTTTTGAAATTTTCAGTTTTCGGACCAATTTTGAAAATCGGTTTTAGGTCCAAATTTGAAGAACTTTTTTTCTTCTTTTCAGGAACTCCAGAACTTTTTGAATGTTACCCAGAACAGTTTTTAAATTCCCGGTTTTGAACATTTTTGAAATTTTCAGTTTTCGGACCAAGTTTAAAAATCGATTTTTTAGGTCCAAATTTGCAGAACTTTTTTCTTCTTTTCAGGAACTCCAGAACTTTTTAAATGCTACCCAGAACAGTTTTTAAATTCCCGGTTTTCCACATTTTTGAAATTTTCAGTTTTCAGGCCAATTTTAAAAGTCGGTTTTTAGGTCCAAATTTGCAGAACTTTTTTTCTTCTTTTCAGGAACTCAAGAACTTTTTGAATGCTACCCAGAACAGTTTTTAAATTTCCGGTATTGAACATTTTTGAAATTTTCAGTTTTCAGGCCAATTTTAAAAAATGCTTTTTAGGTCCAAATTTGCAGAACTTTTTTTTCTTCTTTTCAGAACAGTTCGTAAATTCCCGGTTTTGAACATTTTTGAAATTTTCAGTTTTCAGGGCAAATTTAAAAATCTGTTTTTTAGTCCAAATTCGCAAACTTTTTTTCTTCTTTTCAGAAACTACCCAGAGCAGTTTTTAAATTCCCGGTTTTCAACATTTTTGAAATTTTCCGTTTTCGGACCAATTTTGAAAATCGGTTTTTAGGTCCAAATTTGAAGAACTTTTTTTCTTCTTTTCAGGAACTCCAGAACTTTTTGATTGCTACCCAGCACAGTTTTTCAATTCCCGGTTTTGAACATTTTTGAAATTTTTAGTTTTCGGACCAAGTTTAAAAATCGATTTTTTAGGTCCAAATTTGCAGAACTTTTTTCCTCTTTTCAGGAACTCCAGAACTTTTTAAATGCTACCCAGAACAGTTTTTAAATTCCCGGTTTTGAACATTTTTGAAATTTTCAGTTTTCGGACCAAGTTTAAAAATCGATTTTTTAGGTCGAAATTTGCAGAACTTTTTTCTTCTTTTCAGGAACTCCAGAACTTTTTAAATGCTACCCAGAACAGTTTTTAAATTCCCAGTTTGGAACATTTTTGAAATTTTCAGTTTTCAGGCCAATTTTAAAAGTCGGTTTTTAGGTCCAAATTTGCAGAACTTTTTTTCTTCTTTTCAGGAACTCAAGAACTTTTTGAATGCTACCCAGAACAGTTTTTAAATTTCCGGTATTGAACATTTTTGAAATTTTCAGTTTTCGGGCCAATTTTAAAATCTGTTTTTTGGGTCCAAATTTGCAGAACTTTTTTCTCTTTTCAGGAACTCCAGAACTTTTTGAATGCTACCCAGAACAGTTCGTAAATTCCCGGTTTTGAACATTTTTGAAATTTTCAGTTTTCGGACCAATTTTAAAAGTCGGTTTTTTAGGTCCAAATTTGCAAAACTTCTTTTCTTCTTTTCAGGAACTCCAGAACTTTTTGAATGCTACCCAGAAGAGTTTTTAAAAAGAACAGTTTTTAAATTCCCGGTGTCCACATTTTTGAAATTTTCAGTTTTCGGATCAATTTTAAAAATCGGGTTTTTAGGTCCAAATTTGCAAAACTTCTTTTCTTCTTTTCAGGAACCCCAGAACTTTTTGATTGCTACCCAGAACAGTTCTTCAATTCCCGGTTTTGAACATTTTTGAAATTTTCAGTTTTCAGGCAAATTTTAAAAAATCGTTTTTTAGGTCCAAATTTGCAGAATTTTTTTCTTTTTTTCTTCTTTTCAGGAACTCCAGAACTTGTTTTATGCTACCCAGAACAGTTTTTAAATTTCCGGTTTTAAACATTTTTGAAATTTTCAGTTTTCGGACCAGTTTTAAAAGTCGGTTTTTAGGTCCAAATTTGCAGAACTTGTTTTCTTCTTTTCAGCAACTCCAGACCTTTTTGAATGCTACCCAGAACAGTTTCTAAACTCCCGGTTTTCCACATTTTTGAAATTTTCAGTTTTCGGATCAATTTTAAAAATCGGTTTTTTAAGTCCAAATTTGCAAAACTTGTTTTCGTCTTTTCAGGAACTCCAGAACTGCTACCCCAAACAGTTTTTAAATTTCCGGGATTGAATATTTTCAGTTTTCAGGCCAATTTTAAAAAATGGTTTTTAGGTCCAAATTTGCAGAACCTTTTTTTCTTCTTTTCAGGAACTCCAGAACTTTTTGAATGCTTCCCAGAACAGTTTTTAAATTCCCGGTTTTGAACATTTTTGAAATGTTCAGTTTTCGGACCAAGTTTAAAAATCGGTTTTTTAGGTCCAAATGTCCAGAAATTTTTTTTCCTCTTTTCAGGAACTCCAGAACTTTTTGAATGCTACCCAGAACAGTCGTAAATTCCCGGTTTTAAACATTTTTGAAATTTTCAGTTTTCAGGCCAATTTTAAAAGTCGGCTTTTTGGTTCAAATTTGCAGAACTTTTTTTCTTCTTTTCAGAACAGTTCGTAAATTCCCGGTTTTGAACATTTTTGAAATTTTCAGTTTTCAGGGCAAATTTAAAAATCCGTTTCGCAGAACTTGTTTTCTTCTTTTCAAAAACTACAAAACTTTTTTAAAGCTACCCAGAACAGTTTTTAAATTCCCGGTTTTCAACATTTTTGAAATTTTCAGTTTTCGGACCAATTTTGAAAATCGGTTTTTACAGCAGAACCTTTTTTTCTTCTTTTCAGGAACTCCAGAACTTTTTGAATGCTTCCCAGAACAGTTTTTAAATTCCCGGTTTTGAACATTTTTGAAATGTTCAGTTTTCGGACCAAGTTTGAAAATCGGTTTTTAGGTCCAAATTTGCAGAACTTTTTTCTTCTTTTCAGGAACTCCATAACTTTTTGAATGCTACCCAGAACAGTTTTTAAATTTCCGGTTATGAACATTTTTGAAATTTTCAGTTTCCGGGACAATTTTAAAAATATGTTTTTTGGGTCCAAATTTGCAGAACTTTTTTCTCTTTTCAGGAACTCCGGAACTTTTTTAAAGCTACCCAGAACAGTTTTTAGATTCCCGGTTTTCAACATTTTTGAAATTTTCAGTTTTCAGGCCAATTTTAAAAAATATTTTTTTAGGTCCAAATTTGCAGAACTTTTTTTCTTCTTTTCAGGAACTCCAGAACTTGTTTTATGCTACCCAGAACAGTTCGTAAATTCCCGGTTTTGTACATTTTTGAAATTTTTTATTTTTCGGACCAAGTTTAAAAATCGGTTTTTTAGGTCCCAATTTGCAGAACTTTTTTTCTTCTTTTAAGTAACTCCACAACTTTTTGAATGCTACCCAGAACAGTTTTTAAATTTCCAGTTTGGAACATTTTTGAAATTTTCAGTTTTCGGACCAATTTTAAAAGTCGGTTTTTAGGTCCAAATTTGCAGAACTTGTTTTCTTCTTTTCAGGAACTCCAGAACTTTTTGAATGCTACCCAGAACAGTTTTTAAACTCCCAGTTTTCCACATTTTTGAAATTTTCAGTTTCGAATCAATTTTAAAAATCGGGTTTTAGGTCCAAATTTGCAAAACTTGTTTTCGTCTTTTCAGGAACTCCAGAACTTTTTAAATGCTACCCAGAACAGTTTTTAAATTCCCGGTTTTGAACATTTTCGAAACTTTCAGTTTTCAGCCCAAATTTAAAGAATCAGTTTTTTAGGTCCAAATTTGCAGAACTTTTTTTCTTCTTTTCAAGAACTACAAAACTTTTTTAAAGCTACCCAGAACAGTTTTTAAATTCCCGGTTTTCAACATTTTTGAAATTTTCAGTTTTCGGATCAATTTAAAAAGTCGGTTTTTTAGGTCCAAATTTGCAGAACTTCTTTTCTTCTTTTCAGGAACTCCAAAACTTTTTAAATGCTACCCAGAACAGTTTTTAAATTCCCGTTTAAATTCAATTTAAAAAATCGGTTTTTTAGGTCCAAATTTGCAGAACTTGTTTTCTTCTTTTCAGGAACTCCAGAACTTTTTTAATGCTACCCAGAACAGTTTTTAATTCCCGGTTTTGAAAATTTTTGAAATTTTCAGTTTTCGGGCCAATTTTAGAAATCTGTTTTCTGATGACTCCTACTATTCACAATATTCACAACGACTATTTTCATATAAATGAGTAGCCGGTACAGAAAACCCGATTTAATTTTTGAAATGAGCGTGGCATAATACTTTTAGGTGTGAAGTTCCAGCCAATTCTGGCCACTCCTTCTATTTTTGTCCATCATTTGTAAGTAAGGAGTCGCGGCAATGTGCGTCATTTCGCCTCACTACACATTAGAGCGTCTCGCCTTACAGGTAAAAAAAAGTCGGCCGTACCTCCCCTCATATGAGGTGTTTTTAAAAAAACATTAAAAAAAAATTTTTTTTTTTCTGGCAACCCTAGATGTCGCCCAATTGCATTTTTCTTCATATCTTCGGCAATTATTGTCAGATTTTAAAGTGTGATACACCAATTTTTTGTCTCAGGAGTGGGTTTTTCCTAAAAAAAGGTCATTGATCGCACACGGAAAGAAAAAATATCAAAAACCGCCGTAAAATTAACATTTTGTGTTTACCAAATGCAACTGAAAAGAGAAAAGGTCAATTTTACAATTTTTTCGAAAATATCATTTCTACGTGAAATGGATATGCACAAAAAAAAAACGTAAAAACGTACAGGAAAAACGTAAAGTTGACATGACCATTATGTATTATTGAAGAGATACTCATGTATAATTGACATGAAATGTATGTACCTACAGGAAAAACGTAAAATGAACATGACCATGATGTATATTTACGTGAGAGTATGTAATGCTGATACTTGCGTGAGAATAACGTTGAAGCTACAAATAAAATTTATGATAATCACATCGAAATGATATTATTTTTGAACAATTTATGAACTTATTTTAGAA
Organism: Campiglossa producta; assembly: GCA_964058755.1. NCBI lineage: Eukaryota > Metazoa > Arthropoda > Insecta > Diptera > Tephritidae > Campiglossa > Campiglossa producta. Next base: position 46,241,645 of record CAXKVI010000005.1, read on the forward strand.
ATAGGTATATATTTAATGCAATAAATGTAATACATTTGATAAGGTGACAAACTTAACATTTTTAGAAGCACATAAAAGAAGTTTCTTGGCAAACTGTATTTTTATTCTGCATTATACAGGAACTAAAAGTTCTTATTTATTACAGTTGCTCTTCGTAAATGTAGCACAGATGAATTCTCTCAATTAGCACCAATTCCTACAGACGATGCTTCATAAACCATATGCTGGCCGGCGGCGTTCATTTCCAGCGAAACGCTTTTCACAAATAAAAAACATTCATCACCCATTTTCACTTCACGTTCAATTTTCACAGTTGGTTTTCTGCTAACTATTTTTGTTAATAAATTATTTTACAACGCCCGAACTTGATTGTCAACTGCAGCGCGATTTATTTTATTTTAGAATGAAACAGCTACACAAATGCTAACGTGCTACGTGAAACATGTTGTCAAAATTTGTTATAAACATGAAACATGTCAATTCGCGTAATTTTAACATGAGATAGCTATGCAAATGTTAGTATTACCATTTTCATATGATTTTTACGTGAAGCAGGTTTTCGAAATGTGTTTTGAACGTGATAAATGTCAACTGAAGCGTGGTTTATGCCGTTTTAACATGAGAATGTTATACAAATGTGAGATTGGCAGTTTTTATATCAATATGTTGTCGAAATGTGTATTAACATGAGAAACTGATATGAAAGTGATGTGACGTACTACGTTGGCTCAACAAGTTTTTTATCAATTTGACGTGGAACCGGTCGTTTACATAATTTTTAATGTTAAATAAAACTTTTCGAAGTAATATATTATTAACATGAGAAATTGATATGACAATGTCATACTCGCTAATGTTGATTCAGCAACTTGCGTATCAATTTATCGTGAACCCTTTTTATTTGATAATTTTCAATATTAATACGACATTTTTTGCTGAAATGTAAAATTGATAAAGCAGAAATGTTAGTTTTACAAGCGACTTCTTTCGGTGCAGGCGCTTCGTTGTGGTACCTACCCACCATATTTCTGTTGCTACCACCCTAATGTACCGAATAACAGCAAATTAAAGACCATAAAAATCGTAAATCTTTTACGGTCTTCAATTAACTGACATTAGGTCGTTACATTAGGGTGATGAACTTTCTTGAGAAAAACCTCTTCTTTGAGACAAACAATTTTTTGTGTCACACTTTAAAATTCGAAAACAAATGCCATAGATAGAGGAAAAATGTAATTGGGCGACATCTAGGGTTGCCAGAAAAAAAAATTTTTTTTTTTTATGTTTTTCAAAAATATGAGGGGAGATACGGCGGACTTTTTTTTGGTGATACGCTCTAGTGCACATAGACGTAAATACTCTGAGTCATGAAGAAATAAAATAAAGAAAAAAACTTTTTTAAAAATAAGGTTTTATTATTGGTTTATAAAATTAACTAAAAAGTAAAAAAAAAATTCACTGTAAAGAAATATAACACTTTATAAGTTCATTGTAACATTTAACGTTACCTTTAATTATATATTTTTAACATTAAAACTTTACACCTAATTTATTAAATCTTCCAGTCTATATCACAGTCCCAATTTTATTAATAATAAAAGCGTGGCAAATTTTGATGGTATAATGAAGAACATTTAGGACCTTGTTTTCTATTTGACGGTATAATTAAGAGCATTCAGAATCTTCTTTTCTTGCTATCGAAATTAAACACGCTTTTATTCTTAATAAAATTGGGACTGTGATATAGACTGGAAGATTTAATAATTTAGGTGTAAAGTTTTTTTCCACTTATTCATAAAAAATATAAAAGGTTTATTGAACTCTTATTATTCAAAATTTTTATGAAAATGTCATTTTAAAAAGCTTTATAAACCAATTTTATTTTTTATGAATAAGGCGGTTAATGTTAAAAATATATAATTATTAAAGACACACACAGTGTCATTCTATTAATTGGCAACGGTTGTCTTGATTCGTTTGCCGCCAGCTTGCCCGACACTAAATTAAAATAAGACTTGATTCGCACTGCAGTCGTTCGTCGGTTAGCTAGCTAGAGTCGATTTGTTTTCGATTTTTTTTATTGCAGTGCGTTGCATTGACGTTTTGGCAGTAACAACACCAAAAATATTACAAACAACACTTTTGATTCGATGCAAAAGTGTCATTGTACAAAATCTTGCGTATTGATCCCAAAGTCACCCAAAATGGTCCCAAAGTGACACAAAGTGGTCCCCAAGTGGTCTGAAAGTGGTCCACAAGTGACATAAAGTGGTCAATAAGTGTTCCAAAAGTGACCAATAAGTGGTCCATAAGCGGTCCCCAAGTGGTCCGAAAGTGACACAAAGTGGTCCGAAAGCAGTCAATAAGTGGTCCGAAAGTGACACAAAGTGGTCCGCAACTGGGCCGAACACAAAGTGGTGCAAGTGTTCCATAAGTGGTCCGTAAGTGACACAAAGTGGTCCGCACCTGGTTCGAAAGTGGTCCAAAAGTTTCACAAAGTGGCCCATAAGTGGTCCGAAAGTGACACAAAGTGGCCCGCAACTGGTCCAAAAGTTTCACAAATTGGTCCAAAAGTGCCCCAAAGTGTCCCCAAGATTAAAGTGTCCCTGAAGTATACCTAAATAAAAAAAACACATTATTTATTTTTTAAATTCAGACCTTTTCAATTCAACCATTTTACAAAGTACTTAATTTTGTGACATAGGTTTTTTTAAATCAAGACAGATATGTATATACATATATGTACATATGTACTAACTGTTATTCTCTAAGTCACATACACACATATACACTCTTTTAATTTTAAACCAAAAAGTTATAATTTCAAATTAAAAAGTTAAAAAAAAATAAACATGACTTTAAAAATCTTTCAGAAAAACCAAAAAACTTAGAGAAAACAAAAACAAAGATTCGGGAAAATATCTTTTTTTGTTGTCTATTTTCTTGACACAAATTTAATTTAATGGCTTCTTCAATTAAATTTTTTTTTAAACGATTTTTGATGTGCTAATTAATTTATTGAGAAAAATTCTTGTTTGTGCTCTAAAGCGGTGCAGTGACAGAAACTTTAAACTCATACCCAGATAACAGAAAGCAAGGGGCAAGGGAAAGGCGGTCTATATGAAAACAACAACAACGACGAGAAACATTTTGTATTTGTATTTGTATTTATTTGTCAATTCATCCTAGCACAACAATTTGACGAAAATTATTCTAGAGTGCTAGTCGGTAAAAGGCAGTCGTGTAATTTTAACAACACATTTATTGGTACATACAGTGGCTCCCATCTTTAGTCATTACTTTAGGAATTAAATTACTCCCAATTCCCCAAAATGAGCCCAATATCACCACAAAATGATCCCAATAGTGAACATGGCCCGCAAATTCAATTTACATACATCGCAATACGTTTTTATATACCAATTAACATTTAGCATTTCAATTACTTTTCCAATGCCTTTAAAGAATGGAATGGGAAATTCTCAAGTACATTTTCCATTCCTTGTAATGTAATTGAAAAAAATTCAATTACATTTTCAATTCCTTTCAAAAGTAATGGCGCAGAAATTCACAAAGTAAATTTTTTTTCAGTTCCTTAAAAAAATACCTTGTACTTGAGCCTCAAAACGATGATATACTTTTGGTATTTTTTTTTAAAATTGAAATGTAATCTATTCCTTTTCTTTTTATGAAAGGAATTGATTACATTTTTCAATTACTGAGAAATGTAATTGTAATTGTAATGGCATTGATTTTACCCAGCTCTGCATGCAGTAACATTTTTTGAATTTCGATAGACGGAGTACTTTGGTTGTTGCGTTGTTTTTTTATTTATACTTCGGGGACACTTATGGTCACTTTTGGACCCCTTTGTGTCACTTTTTGAGAACTCATTGACCACATTCGGACACTTATGGACCACTTTGTGTCACTTTCGGACCACTTATTGACCACTTTCGGACCACTTTGTGTCACTTTTGGAACACTTATTGACACTTTCGGACCACTTCGTGTCACTTTTGGAACACTTATTGACCACTTTCAGACCAGTTGCAGATCACTTTGTGTCACTTTCAGACCACTTATGGACCACTTTGCGTCACTTTGGGACCACTTTCGGACCACTCATGGACCAATTATTGACCACTTTCGGACCGCTTTGTGTCACTTTGGGACCCCTGTCGAACTACTTTGTGTCACTTTCGGACCACTTATTGCCCACTTTCGGACCACTTTATGTCACTTTGCAGACCACTTTTGGACTAATTGGGGACCACTTTCGGACCAATTCGTGTCACTTTTGGAACACTTATTGACCACTTTCGGACCACTTCGTGTCACTTATGGAACACTTATTGGCCACTTTCAGTCCACTGTCGGACCACTTTGTGTCACTTTCGGACCACTTATTGCCCACTTTCGGACCACTTTGTGTCACTTTTGGAACACTTATTGACCACTTTCAGATCACTTATGAACCACTTTTGGACCAGTTGCAAAACACGGTTGCGGTTTAGTCCATTTTTTACCAAAATTGGTCCTTTTTTTAATGTTTGGTCCACTGGTCCACTTTTTTCAGATTTGGTCCTTTTTGAACGATTGTTAACTGGTTTGTCCGTGTGCACAAGTATTAGTGCGTGCTCGGATTTGAAAGCACAGTGCATTTCGGTGATACACCCTGTAAAAATCGAGAGTACTCTACTTCCTATCCAAAGAGTACTCCAATTGGAGCATCAGAGTACTCCAAATGTAATCCTTTTTCATATAAAAATTGTGCTCCAATTAACATTGCGATGTCTTAGGACTGGACCACCTACTCCAACCTTCGTTTTGTTCTGCTACTCCATGGAGTACCTACAGTCAGAGTACTTTGCAATGTACTCCAATGGTGTTACTCCTTCGAGTATATAGTGCCAGAGCGATAGTCTCGTGATAAGGCACGAGCAATGATCGGCTTTCAAAAAGCTGAAGGTGGTCCAATGAGTTATACAAAGGATTACTATTGGAGTACTCCAATATGCAAAATTGGAACTCATAATCCATTTTTTTTGCAGGGACAGCCAATACTGACAATTGCCATCCTTTAGCAATCAACTTTAACGCTCACTCTAAATGTATGTATAGGCCAGGGCCTGGATTCTCTAAAGCTGCCATTATAGATAAATAGCATAGACTTGACTTGACTTGAGAACTATCACTTAGCACTTAGAAAAATAACCAGATAAGCGTAAAATTTCCCCTCTCGAAAAGGGCTGCCACTAAAAAAATTTTTTGGTAACCAAAGTTTTTAAAAAAAGTAACCAAAGGTAGACAAAACTAACCAAATTAATAAAACTTGTGTTTCCACTAAGCATTGTTAAACTTTTATTTCATGGTACATATAAACTTCAACAAAATATACGGTTAAAATAATTATTAATTCACTTTTCTTGGGTTTGACAAAACAAATTAGTTTTAATCAAGGCGAATTCATTACAGGTGGCATCCTCCCATCATATGGTTTCTTCTTCCTTGAAAATCGAATCGTAACTGTCAAATTGCTTATGTTGTTGCTTTGTCTGACATTTTCAGTTACAAGGAGTGTGTGCGTGTGTGTAGATCTAAATTCGCTCGAACCCACCTGTATGTATTCGCCTTGGTTTTAATTAAATAATAACAAAAAACATCATTATACATGTGACGTGTATGAGTAAATAAATAAATTTGCTGTACATTAGATGTATCCATATACTTTAAAATATAATGAGATCGGGATGCAGTTCATTCCATACGTAATTGTCTTCATTTTCCCGTGAACACAACTCTTTTGATAGCATTATGCTGTTTAAGGTTTTGAAATTAAGGCTATTTCTCAGGTTTGTTTTAATTAAAACCAAGTCGGAAAACTTTCTCTCCGCCGCTGCTGAACTATGTGGTAGTGACAATAAATTAAAAGCAAATAACGAAAGATTTTTGAAGCAGCTTTCCCCATCCCATTTTTATAAAATGATACTTTTTCCCAAGGAGATATACATCATCGGACCTAGATATAACTTTACTTGGTGTTATAGTGGATAAGTTCTTTAAATCAGCTCTTGAAAAGCCGAATCTCTGTCGAATTTGATTTAAAAGTTCCAAGTAAAAGTTTCTGATGTTAATTCTTATCTCTTGTTTACAATTATCTGACAATTGGCTACTCTGCAAACAGGAATTAGCCTCGTTCCCTATAAAAATATCTTGTATAGGTACGGTGACCATACATTTTTTTTGAAAAAACAGAACTCTTTTTACTTAAGGCTTGGTATTGCCTTCACGTGAAAATTTGGCTACCCGGCTATAAACTATTTGGGGTTACACTGTAAAAAATGTTGCCAACGTCTTAGAAACATTGAAATTGCAATAATTTCAACCAAAGTGCATCAATTGAAAGTAATTTTTTTAAGTATATTTTTCCTTTTTGTGAATAGTATTTCTTGATGGTGAGAGACATTTCCTTGTTAACTTAAAACCTACCATAACCACGGTTGCCGTTTTGGCCGAAATGTACCATTTTTGGTACGAATTTTTTTCCGGGTACGGAACTTCCAAATTTGGTACGTGTTTGCATTTTAACGTACTCAATTTTTGATTTCGCTGAAGCAATTATTTTTAAAATCTTTTGAAAGATTTTAAATTTTTCATAAAGTTTTGAAATTATTGAGCAAACTAACTTTACAGAGCTACTCATTGCATTTGTTAAAAAAGGTTGCCGGCATAAAAAAGCAGAACAAAAACAGAACATTTGCTTAAAAACAGAACATTTCTGTTATTTTCCCTAGAAAAGAAATACGCAGAACAAACTCCTTAAAAACAGAACTGTTCTGCCAAAAACAGAACGGATAGTCACCGTATGTATAGGCAAATAATCTATATATTAATAGGCTAACACTCTCCCCATACAAACAAACGCAACCCAATTTCGTATAGTATTTATGGATAGATCTCTATAAAATTTATAGTGGAAACTTAGAATGGACTAATCTGGTGTCTCACCAAAAAAAATAGGTCTCCAAACTCTCCAGCTATTTTGTTATCTCCACATTCTGTTATACCCGAACTATACATCACTATTCAGCACTCTTATAAAACTCCCAAAGACACACCTACCGCTCATTCCCTTACACACACACGTACATATCTATGCAATGATCCAGCAGCTGCCACTTGCTTTTATTTTTGTGCCAAAAAAAAACAACAAAATGTACCAAATTATATCATCTTCGGCATCTAAACACCATTTCTAAGCTAAGAAGTCCAGCTTCACTTCTGGCTTTATATATTTAACTTTTTGCCTATTGGTTAAAGTTTATTTTTTTAACGATATGATTTTGTAAGAAAATTCCACAATGTTAAGATCGAAATTTAAATATCGTACGGACTTTAACTAAAGAACAATTTTACATGACACTAATGCTGATTTCGTTGAACATGTTTATACCCTTGCACAGAATACTGTAAAAGTGTGATAAAAGTGTACCCGTTCTACATGAAACTGCTATATCGATAAAACGAACAAAAAACATTGCCCGTTTGCTATGCTATGTGCATAAATAATTAGTTTTCGCTTATCAACCACATTCAATTGTTATTGCAAAATCCAATTTTTTTCACCAAATTTATCTGTCAAATAAAATTTTCGTCAGCTGATTTTCAGTGCAACCAACTACCCTGTCAAAGCTTCAGAGGGTAAAAAGTGTGAGTTTTTTAGGAAATGAAAGCATATTCTGTTTGACGTTATACCTTCATTTTGCAAACGAAAACGGAAAATTGAAGAGTGTAAAAAATACGCATTTTTTGATGAAACGAAATCACCATAACTCTACTTTTGAGTGCCGAAAAATCGAAAAATGACCCACGGCACGCTTTTTTTTCACGCATTTTTTTCACGTTTTTACAACAACCACATGAAAACTTGCCACTTGGATTATATCTCTTCAGAGAAGCAAAATATTAAAAAGCGCTTCCAGATTCGTGATCCTGAGGCCAAACCCCGTCTTTTGAGCTATCTCCCATAATTTTAGCTAATTTATTAGCAGTTGACACCTAAAGGAAACAAATACCCATTTTTACTTTGATTATTTGATGTTCTAAGCTTTCCTCGATTTTTTTAAAGTTTAATTCACTTATGAAATTTTTGGGGGGTTAAATATTGGAAAAGTATATTTTCTAAGCAGAAAATATATTTTTCATACAGTTGAAGATTGCCCAGAAAAATATCCCCAATCGTCTCATTTAAAGCAAATTCAATTTTCCTTGCTGAAAAAATAAAATTAAAAAAAAAAACAGTTTTAAATTTTTGACAAAAAAGTAGTAGTCTACTTTTCTTTTGGATTGATCCCGGACTAATCGTAATTTTTGCAGGGAAATACCATACGAACTTTTACTAATGCACCTTTTTACATAACTAATTCCACTTTTTTGTATGAAACCACATTTTTTACTTTGATAATTTAATGTGCTAAGCTTTTTCGATTTTTAAATAGTTTTTTTACTTATGAAATTTTTAGAGAAACAAAATATTGGAAAAGTATATCTTCTAAGCAGAAAATGTATTTTTCATACAAAAAAGTGAAGTTAGTTATATAGAATTAAAAATTTTTATCCCAACATCAGAATTGTAATTTTCAAAAAATAGCTTTAAAAAAATTTGTTTAAAAGAAAAATATTAAAATTCATGCACAGGAATCTAAAGCAGGAGTTATTAGCTTTCAAATGTTGTTAAAAAAAATCTATAGCATTACTACAAGCCGAAACATAATAATTTCAGTTGTTGCATGTTTTCATCACCTTAGGGAAAATTGCAGTATTATACATTAATACCCTAACTCTGTTGTACTACTTTACTGCACTACCTTAATGTGTGGATTCTTTGAGTGGCATCACCACCTCGCAAAATTTCGCACTTTTTAAAAACTACGAAAACCACACCCACCCCTCTCTGCTCTCATTCATATGCAGTCAACCAGTAGCTGCCACTTGCTTTTATTTGTGTGCCAAAAAAAATAACAAAATGTGCCAAATCATTTATAACACCATTTGAAGGCTAATGATACATTTACACTGCACCAAATGCGTTGCTTTTGGCGAAGTTATTTCGAGAATTTTTGTCCGCGGAATGAATTTGTTTGCCAAATTAGACGAATTTAATTTAATATGAGTTAATTTGGTGACTAAATTCAATCTGCGGATGAACGTTCTCGAAAAAACTTGGCCAAAAGTGATGCATTTGGTGCAATGTAAATGTATCATAAGAAATCCAGCTCAACTTCTGCCTTTATAGATTTCATTTTTTGCCTATTGGAAACGTTTTTTTAGCAATATGATTTTATAAGCAAAATTCCACAATGTTAAGATCAAAATTGTTCATGCTAAATAACGTAACGACATTTACTCTTAGGGCCGCTTGCATAAAAGCCGATAACGACTAATCGGAGTTTAATTGACGTATTTTGTATGGTTAGCTGTCAAGTTAATCACCGATTAGGCGTTATCGGCTTTTGTGCAAGTGGCCCTTAATGTGTGGATTCCTTGCGTAGTATTAAGCGGGAAACAGAATCAGTCCGCCAATACGTCAGTTGCGTGACGTACGTCAATTTTAGAGCAAATTCTATTTTGACGTATCCGTCGTATCTGGCGTTACTCATACAAACACTCGCAGTCTACTTTGCTGTCAGTTATTTCGACGTACTGACGGACTGATTCTGCTGAACACTTCAAGCTTAAGGCAGAATCAGTCCGTCACGTACTTGCCGGAAAAGGAAGAGACTGACAGCCGAGTAGGATGTGTGTATTTTGCAAGTAAAACGCTAGATTGACAAAGTATCAGTCAACGGATCCGGCATCCTTTGCCAATTTTCTATTTTGACGGAACGGCAGCTGCGCGACAAATGTCAAAATCAATTTTACCGCCAATTTGACAACGCGTTTGTGAAAATTGTGAAAAAAAACAAATTTAACCAAAATAATTTTTAATTATTTTCCATGCTTTTAACCGAAATTTTGCATTTGTTATGTTTTTTTTTAATAATTTTCGTTTTGCGCTAATTAATTTGTTGACATATTTGTGTACTTCAACATGACGTACGTCAATCGCTATGTGCCATCCCTGTTGCGGCACGTACGTTTTGTCACGACGTACGTCACGTACATGACGTATTGACGGACTGATTCTGCCGAAAGCTTTACTCAAATCAAATCAAATATTAGAACTCCCAAGCCACATATACATACATATGTATATATGCGTGAAGCAAGGAGAAAAAACGGTAAGTTGCTAATTACGCAGTCATCGAAACTCCGAAAACAATCGGCGCGTTTAGTTTGTTCTACTTGATGCGTGAAATATACATATATGTATATACATATGAGGGGAGATTTTAACCGTTACCACAGTATAACCAGTATTTGCACTGTGGTGAAAGTTCTCCATGGAGGTGAATTTTTCAGAGTTGAAATCCATGGTAGTATGGAATTTCGCGGACGCATGGTTGCATTTCAGTAACAAAAAAAACTTTAGAAATATTTCAAGAAAAAAAATGAATTTAATGTATATATTCCATGAATTAATATAATATCATGAATTTACTGCACTACAAGAAGTATAAAAAATGTATATTAAAGGCCATATTGTAAAATTTCGTACATATGCATATTGATGATCGGCTCTTTATGAACGATGCTATTAAATAGTAGTTTTGCGCAAAAAAGCACCCCTGTTAGTTGAGGACATTGAGGTGAATTTGAAATTCTTAGAAATTTTCCAAAACAAAATAAAGAAAATATTTTGCTTGCAGTTTTATATTTATTTATACTATTTATTTAATAGTAATATACGATTATCTTGGTAGCTTTAATGTCAAGGTACGGTGTTAATGAACTATGAGTCATCTTATATATAAAAACTAATGTGTTTTTGTTTTAGGAGTGTCCAGTCTAAATATTAGCTGGAGAAGTTGAAATACTTATTACTAACCGGATAAGTATTTCCAGTACCTGGCAAATGAGGACTATTGTTATTGTGAACAAAAACCATGAACTACAAGTTGCGATGGAGCATTGCAAGCTGCACGTAATCGTGGCTGCCGCCGGAGGCCTTTTTATTCCATCTATACAATGTCCCAGGGGGTACCATAACAGTCGCCCATACGGCAGTTGCTACCCAAGGCCTTTTTTGTTGCATCTTGAATGAATGAATTAATCTTATGCACTCTACGTGGTATTAGTTTCCTTTAGGGGTCAACTTCTAATAAATTAGCTAAAATTATGTGATATAGCTCAAAAGACGGCGTTCGGCCTCAGGATCTCGAATCCGGAAGCGCTTTTTTAATATTTTGCGTCTCTGCAGAGATATTTGCAATCAAAGTTTCAAGTTTTCATGTGGTTGTAATTTTATTAGACTGTCCCTAAAAACGTGCAAAAAAAGTCCCGCCGTGGCGGTAGCCACGGCTATGTCACACGTCCGGACTTGGGATGGCGTAGCCCAGGGTTATTTTTTATAAGCGCGGCCGAAGGCCGCCAACTCAGAAAAGTGTTTCGTACATAAATACCATGGATTGCGCCCCAGTTTTGGTATTGAACCCGGGTCATTTTTCGGTTTTTTGACCATAACTTTTCACTAAAACAAAAAATTAAAAAAAAAAAAGCGCTTCCGGATTCGTGATCCTGAGTCCAAAACCCGTCTTTTGAGCTATCTCCCATAATTTTAGCTAATATATTAGCAGTTGACCCCTAAAGGAAACTAATACCCTCTGCGTTTATGCTCCTTTTTGGGGCAGCTAAAATCAAATCTGTTATAAATGAAACAAATTAATATAAATTTTCATCATTTGCACAACTTTTTTATTTCCATTTGATTTTCACCACGCGTGATAGGGTTGTGTTTAATCACTCAGGGCTGCATTTTGTTGAAGTATTTGTTAGATAGTGATTTTTTTCTCTAATACTTCACGTTGACCTGCAAACTGGTTTTCCTTTCAGTTTAAAACGGTTAAAACAATTTAGGCATGTTCATAATCGATATAAAGTAGGTACTTAAGTTAGCGTCAACCCTTTGATACCCTTTCCAAGGGTCTATCTGACGCTAAATTTAGTACCTACTTTATTTCGTTCAGATTGTTGGACAGAGACAGATAAATATACAAGACTAAATGGGCTTGCTCAAGAACATCCTACAAATTATGACGGATAACACATAATAATCAAAAAACTAAATTTATAATAGAACTATTTTTTCTACACCTTTTTCACTCGTACTTCAAAAACCGTAAAAATACTTTAGATAAGGTTAAATGCATTTAAGAATAGTGAATGGTAGTCCAAGACCCATACAATTATTTTCAGAATAGTCAATTGTATCTTAAAAACTGTAAAATATGCTTTAGAATAATCAACTGTACTCCAAAAACTATAAATTGTACTTCATAAACTGTAATTTGTACTCGAGACCGTAAATTAGACTTCAGAAGCTTAAAAATGTACTCCAAAATAATCAGTTCTACTTCAGAAACAACAAATTCCAATCCAGAAGATGTTTCTGAAGTACATTTGATTTTTCTGGAATACGTTTTACAGTTTCTCGAATACAATGGGCTTCTTCGTAGCAAATTTTGCGAATACTAACAACCATTTACGTTTTTTAAAGTACATTTTACACTCTAACCCACAATAAAATATACAGGCAGATTCTAAATAATTTCTTACTTTGCGGATTTTCTCCCTCTCATATAATTTGTGAGCGAAAATGTATGAAAAAGGTTCACTAGTGAAATTTATTTAGATTGGCACGATAAGCTTTTTGTCGAAAAATTATCAAATTTCGAAATTTGTTTTGCGTAAAATTTTGCAAAAATCATTGGATCATGTGTTTCAATTTTGTGATATTGGAGTACTTCAATTGTAATACTTTCTAATACCTCAGCGGACCACCTTCAGCTTATTGAAAGCCGATCATTGCTCATGCTTTATTGACCAAAATCACTACACGATCGCTCTGAAAATAGATACTCCAAGGAGTAACAACATTGGAATACATTGCAAAGTACTCTGAAAACAGAAACAACTGTAGCGTCTCGTTGTGCCATTTAATTTTGACAGCTGACATAAATGCACGTAGACAAAGGCAACCTGTCTTATAACCGCGTTTTAACACGCGTTAACGCAGACTTGATCTAGTTTTATCTTTTTGGGTACGATGACATAATCAGCTGATTTTTCCTTGTATATTTTTTGGTTTTGTGCGTATTTGTCAAAGTTATAAATGTCACGCAACGCAATAAAGCTGTATTTGTTTTCGACTGAATACTCCTATGCGTGAGAAAAAACGCTGTGCATTGGTTCTTGGTTGAGTTGTAAAATAGTAATTTCTTTTTTTTAGAAATATAACCTAATATATACATATATAGTTTTACTTAAAACGCAAAATCCTAAATTTGACTGTTTCTCCTCTTTTAAAGTAATTTATTACCTCATAAAATTTGCAACACAACACCCTGAAATGGCTGAAAATAGTTGACTGCAATCCGAAGTTCTCTATGGAGGTGAATATAAGTACGTTTGTGTTAGTGAGTGCAACTACTGTCTATACTGTGACCGTTACCTTCGAACAATTGAAAAATAGGCAAAAATTTCTGCTCATTTAGTTTCTTCTACTTGGTGCGTAAACATTATCGGAAATATTTGGCTATTTGTTCAACTATTTAGTTAATAATAAATGAAATATAAAATAAAAAATAGTTATTAATAAATAAAAGGAGATATATATTGATAAAAAATCCAGGCCAATTCTAAATAACTTTTCACTTATAAATATATGTATATCGAATATTTTATTTATTAATATTTTTTTTATTTAATATTTTATTTATAAATTAAGTGTTTAGTGAAAGTATAGATTAAGCGCATATGCGTTTGTTCACAAAATTATGTGTTCAGTGAAAGTGAATATTGGCCCTGCTTTTCTCATGCGTATATGAGGCTGTGCTTAAATTTTGTATGGAAAATAAGGGTGGTGCGTTTCTCTCTCCATACAATGTCTTTAAATTTTGTATGCTAAATAAGGGTGGTGCGATTATCTCTCCATACAAAAGTTAAGCGCAAACGTATATGCACATGAAAAAATCCGGCCTCTTATTATTAAATAAAATAATAAATACAAAATATAAATAAATAAAATATTAGATATACATTGAACAAAATATTCAGGTCAATTCTAAATAAGTTTCTACTTATAAATATATACATATCTAATATTTTTTTTATTATTATTTTTTTATTCAATATTTTATTTATTTATACAGTGTTTAGTGCAATTAAATATTGAGCGCATATGCGTTTGTCCAGAAAATGATGTGTTTCGTAAAAGTGAAATTGGTCCTGCTATTCTCATGCGTATATGAGGTCGTGTTTAAATTTTGTATGGAAAATAAGGGTGGTATGCTTTGCTCTCCATACAAAAGTTAAGCGCAAACGTATATGCACATGAAAAAATCCGGCCTCTTATTAATAAATAAAATGATAAATAAAAAAATATTAATAAATACAATATTAGACAGGTCAATTCTAAATAATTTTTCATTTATAAAATTATATCTAAAACTTTTTTATTATTATATCATTTTATTTAATGTTTTATTAATGATTTAGTTTCATCTACTTGGAGTGTTACACAACATTTTTCTTTAAAATTGAAAAACTAAATATTAGCTGCAACGAATTTATTTTACAGGTGAGTGCTTATATACATAATATAATACTGCATCAAATGTCTTTGTATGAGGGAAAGCGCAGTGTAGACAAAATTGTACCTATATACATATTTTAACACCCCAATTCTGTTTTCTTGATAAATTATCAATCTTGATAAATAATTATGAAAAAAATATTTGTATTGGAGTTTGCGTCAAAAGAATACCTTTTTTTATTAAAAGTCATTTTAAGATACAAATATTTTTTTTTTTTATTAGGAGTATTCTCTCTAAATTTTTTCCCTAAATAACGCAAGAAATTAACACACCATCTCAAAATTACAAAATGTAAGAACAAAAAACACGCGTTTTTTGATGTGTTATGAAAAAAAAATTTGAAAGAATATGATTTTATCAGTAAAAATCCACAATTTTACGATCCCAATTTTTAAGGCTAAATGACGTACAGACTTTTACTAAGGACAATTTCACATGACCAACTCTACTTTTTTATATTATAAAAACACGTTTTTTACTTTGATTATTTGATGTTCTAAGCTTTTCTCGATTTTTTTTCAGTTCAGTTTACTTAAGAAATTTTAAGGGGATCAAAATATTGGAAAAGTAGTAATGGAGTGTGGTTGCTAAGTGACCTTGCTCAATCCCGACTCTTGCGTCCTCGTTCGTGCACTCTGGGCAACGGGAGCTACCTAGGCTCGCGGCAGAAAGAGAGGGAGCCCCGGTGGGGCCACTCTGACATACTTGGTTTAAGGGCTCACCGAGGTTTTTGCGTAGCGTCTGTTCATGAGGTGCGGCTGCAAGCGGGCGTCTGTCTTGAAGCAAGCGGCTCGCTATATAAATGTGTAAATATTTTCCAAAACCCCGAAACGGGTTGTGCGCTGGGTTTGGGACCCGCCACGTAAAATACTTAATTCCAATGAAAAAAAATGCAAAGCCTCGGATGAGACCCCCCTTTAATGTTGACGACCCGGCAAAACGAATAAGGCATAACGATTTGGATATTAGGGCATGTACCGGGAATGTCCGGACCCTTTCAAGGGACGGTACCGCTGCCCGACTGGTTGATGTCCTCGTAGGCGCAAAGGCCGACATCACCGCCCTGCAGGAAATGCGATGGACGGGGCAAGGAAAGACGACCATCGGTCCTTGTGACGTATACTACAGTGGCCAGACACGCGGCAAAGCGCGTGGTGTAGGATTCGTGGTGGGAAAGAGACTTCGCCGCCAAGTATTAGCGTTCACTCCTGTGAACGAGCGTCTCTTTGCGATCCGCATCAAGGCGAGGTTTTTCAACATAACATTTATCTGCGCCTATGCGCCGACTGAGGAGACGGACGACGCAGAGAAGGACTCCTTCTACGATAAACTTGAACAGACTTACGATCGCTGCCCACAGCATGATATCAAAATCGTGCTTGGCGACTTTAATGCCAAGGTGGGCAAGGAAGGAGTCTTTGGTCCCACAGTTGGAAAATTCAGTCTCCACGATATAACATCCCCCAACGGCACTAGGTTGATTGACTTCGCCGCTGCTCGCAATATGGTCATCAGTAGTACCAGGTTCCAGCATAAGCGAATACACCAAGCCACATGGCTGTCCCCTGATCAAAGAACTAGAAACCAGATTGATCATGTCTTGATTGACGGCAGACATAGCTCCACCGTTCTGGACGTGCGTACACTGCGTGGTCCCAATATTGACTCTGACCATTATCTTGTCGCAGCCAAGATACGCACACGCCTCTGTGCAACGAAGAAAGTGCGCACAGTAACGGAAGGAAAGTTTGACGTCGAGAAGCTGCGCATGACACAGACAGCTGATAATTTCACAACTCGACTCTCACACCTGCTAGCAGAAGGCAATCCTCGACCTAACGATGTAACCGAGCAATGGAAGCATATCTCTCACTCATTGCGTACCGCCGCTGAGGCCACTATAGGGTTCCAGCGAGCCCGCAAGAACAACTGGTACGATGAGGAATGCAAAACTGCCGCGAAAAAAAAGGACGCTGCCTACAAGGAGACGTTGCGAACGGGCGCAACCCGCAGTGTATGGCAACAATATCGTGAGGCAAAGAAGGAAGAGAGACGCCTTTTCAGAAAAAAGAAAAGTGAGGCCGAAAGGCGTGAGTGTGAGGAGCTTGAGATGCTGGCTGACAGGAATGATGCCCGAAAATTCTATGAAAAGATCCGGCGGATGACGGAAGGTTTTAAGACCGGGGCAAGCTCCTGTAAGGACAATAATGGCGACCTGGTAACCGACGTACAAAGTGTACTTAAAATATGGAGGGAGCACTTCTCCTCACTGCTAAATTGCGAGGGAGACGCCGAACCCGATACCCCAATCCCTGACGATGGAAAAGTCGTCCCACCACCTGACTATGATGAAGTGAGGATAGCTATATCCCGGCTCAAAAACAACAAAGCGCCTGGAAAAGACGGACTACCCGCCGAGCTGTTCAAACGCGGAGGCGAAGAGCTGGTAAAAAGCATGCATCAGCTCTTATGCAGAATATGGTCAGACGAATGCATGCCTCCGGATTGGAATTTAAGTGTGCTTTGCCCAATCCACAAGAAAGGCGATCCCGCTAACCGCACCAACTACCGCGGAATTAGTCTTCTTAATATCGCATATAAGGTTCTTTCTAGCGTGTTGTGTGAAAGGCTGAAGCCCATCGTAGACAAACTGATTGGACCTTATCAGTGTGGCTTTAGACCTGGTAAGTCTACCATCGATCAGATTTTCACGATACGCCAAATCCTGGAGAAGACCCATGATAAGAGAATCGACACTCACCATCTCTTTGTCGATTTTAAAGCCGCTTTTGACAGCGTAAAAAGGAGTTGCCTGTATGCCGCCATGTCTGAATTTGACTTCCCTGCAAAGCTTATACGGCTTTGTCAAATGACGTTGAGCAATACCAACAGCTCCGTCAGAATCGGGAAGGACCTCTCTGAGCCATTTGAAACCAAACGAGGCTTCAGACAGGGCGACTCCCTTTCGTGCGATTTCTTCAATCTGATGCTGGAGAAGATAATTCGAGCAGCAGAGCTAAACCGCAATGGTACAATCTTTTACAAGAGCGTGCAATTGCTGGCGTATGCCGATGATATTGATATCATTGGCCTTAACAACCGCGCCGTAAGCGCTGCCTTCTCTGGACTGGATAAGGAAGCGAAAAAAGTGGGTCTTGCCGTGAACGAGGACAAGACGAAGTATTTGCTGTCATCAAAGAAAGAATCGGCGCACCTGCGCCTTGGCAGCCATGTCACTGTTGATAGTTACAAATTTGAAACTGTGAGGGACTTCGTCTATTTGGGAACCAGTATCAACACCGAAAATAATATCAGTCTAGAAATCCAGCGGAGAATCACCCTTGCCAACAAGTGCTACTTTGGACTGAGTAGGCAATTGAGAAGTAAAGTCCTCTCTCGAAGAACAAAGATCACGCTCTATAAGTCTCTCATCATACCTGTCCTGATGTATGGCTCAGATTCATGGACAATGTCAAGAGAAGATGAGATGGCCCTTGGAGTATTTGAGAGAAAAGTTCTCCGGAAGATTTATGGTCCTTCCCGTGATGCCAACGGCGAGTATAGAAGGAAATTTAACGATGAACTGTACGAGCTCTACGCAGATCTGACCATAGTCCAGCGAATTAAAGCCCAAAGACTCCGCTGGCTGGGCCATGTTATGCGAATGGACAAAGAAGCTCCAGCACAGAAGGTTTTCCTATCGTCGCCTGAATTCGGCAGCAGAGGAAGGGGGAGGCCTCGACTGAGATGGAAACAACAGGTGGAGGATGACTTGAACTCCCTTGGGGTTTCCAATTGGCGTCCGTTATCGCTAAAAAGGAATGACTGGCGTGCTTTGATACGAAACGGCCAAAATCGCTTAGGCGGTTAAGCGCCAATAAATGATGATGATGATATTTCTAAACAGAAAATGTATTTTTTATATAAAAAAGTAGAGTTGGTTTTTTTAAAAATGTCTATAAGACCAGTTTATTTTCTAAATTTATTGGTTTGTAGAGAGGTTAATGAAGAATGGGATGCTGTTATTTAGAATTAAAAATTTTGATGGTAACACCCTAATAGTACTTTTCAAAAAATATCGTTAAAAAAAATTAGTTAGTTATGTTTACCTATATTGGTTTGAGTTAGTAAATGTTTTCATTAACTTTGGAAAAATTCCATTATACATATGTATTTTTCATACAAAAAAGTGAAGTTAGTTATATAGAATTAAAAATTTTGATCGCAACAACGGAATTGTAAATGTCAATAAATAGCTTTATAAAAAATTTGCTTAAAACAAAAATATTCAAATCCATGCAAAGGAATGTAGACCAGGAGTTATTAGCTTTCAAATGTTGTTAAACAAAAAATCTGTAGCATTACTACAAGCCGAAGCATAGTAATTATAGTTGGCGCATGTTTTCATTACCTTAGGAAAAATTGCAGTATCTATATATTAATAGGCTAACACTCTCCCCATACAAACAAACGCAACCCAATTTCGTATAGTATTTATGGATAGATCTCTATAAAATTTATAGTGGAAACTTAGAATGGACTAATCTGGTGTCTCACCAAAAAAAATTATTTTTAGTTTATTTGTTATTAAAGAAAAAATAGGTCTCCAAACTCTCGAGCTATTTTGTTATCTCCACATTCTGTTATACCCGAACTATACATCACTATTCAGCACTCTTATAAAACTCCCAAAGACACACCTACCGCTCATTCCCTTACACACACACGTACATATCTATGCAATGATCCAGCAGCTGCCACTTGCTTTTATTTTTGTGCCAAAAAAAACAACAAAATGTACCAAATTATATCATCTTCGGCATCTAAACACCATTTGTAAGCTAAGAAGTCCAGCTTCACTTCTGGCTTTATATATTTAACTTTTTGCCTATTGGTTAAAGTTTATTTCCCCTCCCAATCCAGGGTGTTATGCGACCACGTGCCCATTGGACGTTTGCAGCCGGGAGGCAAATCGTGGCTGTATTTGAACGGAGCCTCTCTGATACCGGGTCGCCTCAGAGAGTAAGCATGGCCTTACCGCGGTACGGGGCTCTTCCGCGGCGGACGACACATTTTCCCCTACTCTTCCCTTGACCCTAAGCTGGCCTTGTCCGGCGATGGGTCGTACGAACATGATGAACTAAAATAACGCGAATAAAAACGAAAAACCCAAAAAGCAAACAACGCCAAATTTCACTCCTCAGCAAAGGAGAGCTATGGAGGAGCAGGCGAGAAAGCAACAACAACGCCGGAGGACAACCTCCGTTCCACAATCAAGGGGGGGATCGACAGCGATGGCAACTACGAGTCGGTCAACCAACCCTCTATCGAGTAAGATTGACTTGATGGGAGCTAGCACCAGTGCGGTTGCCAACGCAGCTAAGCGGACAACGGCGGATGCTAACCTCCCATCAACCTCTGATATGAAAACCAGTATCTTTACGTCTGTGGCAGCGGTCTCACGACCTGGCCTCGGAGTTTCGAAGGGGAAGGAAGCTGCAACTGAGATTTCGGCAAGGGGAGCGACCGCGATGGCAACTACGGGTCCGCACCCCCGGGAGACATCTCCCCGCCGCTTCACATACCACGAGAAAAGATTGGCTGCAAAGATCCTGAAGAGGTATGAAGGGGTACCGCAGGAGTCGCTGTCGCCGAATTCCAGTAAATCGGTAGAGCTAGCGAAAGCTGTGATACCGGATTTCCAAAAATCTTACATGCCAAAGAGGTTAAAAGTTAACCCTTTCAAGCGCCAGAGATCGGACCTGGAGTTAAATCCCCCTCCCAAGCGGCATCAGAATACCTCTGGAGCGGGCAAACTAAGCTTTGCTGAGGTAACCAAGGACAGGATCCTTATAGGCGTCCTTGACCGAGGCAATGACAGTCTGGCCATCCCCAAGGACCGGTGGCGTTACGTGCGAAATGAACTCGGCAACATTCTTCTCAACGTTGCTCCGGAGTTTCCGGGCAGTTCGGCGCGAGTAACGGATGCGGGCTGGCACCAGGGTCAGATCAAATTACTCGCATGCGAGGATGCAAAAACCGTAGCACTGTATAAGGCAGCAGCTGCTAAACTGGGTGAAGTCTACAAGGGCGCAAAGATAGAGGTCGTCGACTGGAAGGACATTCCAGCTCGTCCAAGGGCAAGGGCGTGGATTCCGGCCATCCCTGACGAACCCGACAGAATTCTCGGGATGCTACGGCTAATGAATCCGTCTCTCCCAACGCATGACTGGAGTGTTAATCTGGTCGGGGATGCGGTGGGGCCCGACAGACAGGTGGTGTTCACCATGAATAAAGAGTCAATCGAGCCCCTCAAAAGGTGCAATGGCCTAGTACACTACAGCGTAGGCCAGATCGTTATCCACGTATATCGTGGGGCAACCTCCGGGATGGGGCAAACCTCGACGACATGGGGACGGCAGGGAAGTCTGTGCGCTCTCATGTTGGTGGTGCTTCAGATTAATCTGCACAAATCTAAAGTGGCTTCGGCTGCTTTAAGTAGTCGTCTTTCTAAAGGCGACGTGGATGTGGTCCTCATCCAAGAACCCTGGGTCAATAGCTCGAGAATCTACGGATTGGGGACTAAGGGCTTCAAGCTCATTCGAGCCAGCGAGGAGAGCAAAGTCCGAACGTGTATTTTGGTCAAGTCTGAGTTGAACTCCTTTCTCCTACCTAACTACACCAATGGTGATATTACCGCTATCAGTCTAACGGTCGACAGCACCCGCCTGACGGTTGCGTCGGTCTATATGCCCTACGACGCCGAAGAACCCCCACCACAAACGGAGGTGAAAGACCTGGTGTCAAATTTCTGCACGGGTAATCTTATTATTGGAGCGGACGCTAATGCTCACCATGTCCAATGGGGGAGTTCCGATATCAATGCCAGGGGCGAGTCTCTGTTTGATTACCTCTTAACAACCAACCTGGTAATTTGCAACGTGGGTAATGAGCCTACTTTTATCACTAAGACCCGTAGGGAGGTCATAGACCTCACTATCTGTAGTGAAGGCGCTTATGGGTGGGTCAGAAAATGGCGGGTTCTGGAAGAACATTCATTCTCCGACCACCGTTACATAGAAATGGTTTTAGACTTTATTGTAGAACAACCAATCATGAAGCGCAATCCACGTAACACAAATTGGCAGTTACACAATGAAATATTAGGCAGAGACCTCCCAGTACTGCCCTCACAAGCCCCCTCATCAGTAGAGGAGCTGGAGGATCTTGTTACTACATTTACATCGGCGCTCTCAAATGCTCTTTGACAGGCTTGTCCAGTGCAAAAACCACGCGGTAAACACAGGCCACATTGGTGGTCCTACGATTTGGACTCGTTCCGCAAATCATGCCGGAAACAATTTAACAAGGCCAAGAGCCTCGGCTCTGAGCCTCATTGGCACGAATATAAAGCTAAACTTAGGGCCTACAAAAAAGCTCTGAGACAGGCGAAGAGAACTTCGTGGAGAAATTTCTGCACTGGCGTCGAAAAGGTCGACGACACAGCGAGACTTAGACGAGTCCTCTCGAAAAATCAAACAGCCATCAGCTATTTGCGAAAAACTGACGGATCTTGGACCAGCACGGAAGAGGAAACCCTTGAGCTGCTCTTGAATACACATTTTCCGGGGAATCTGCATGACGCACCACTAGTACCTGCAACAAACCTGGCAGTAAAAATACCCATCACTGAGGAAAGGGTAAGGTGGGCAGTTAAGAGCTTTGAACAGTATAAGGCTGCCGGGCCGGACGGGATTATCCCCGCGCAACTTATAAACACGTTGGAGACATCAGCTAAATGGCTGGTATTTCTCTTCACAGCCTGCCTGGCTCTCAACCACATTCCGGGCTCCTGGAGAAGCTTATCCCTAAGGCTGGGAAGGCATCCCACTACGAGCCAAAAGACTACAGACCGATCAGTCTCTCGTCCTTTGTACTCAAAACCTTTGAGAGGATACTAAGCGACTACCTCTCAACGACTATTGATAGCAACCTTATTTCTAGCTATCAGCATGCTTACACCAAGGGTAAATCAACAGAAACCGCTCTGCACAGCCTAGTATCGGTCATTGAGAAATCGCTGTGTGAAAAGGATTACTGTCTCGTGGCCTTCCTAGATATTGAGGGGGCTTTCAACAATATAAGCCCGGAGGCTATCAACTCCGCTCTAACTAATCTGGGCGTAGATAGACCTCTAACTGGTTTAATTGACCAACTTTTAAGGGGAAGGAAAATAGCTTCTTCACTTGGTACGGTTGAGTTATCACGCTATGTCACAAGGGGAACCCCCCAGGGTGGTGTTCTTTCCCCGCTTTTATGGAACCTCACAGTCAACTCGTTGCTACGTGACACAAGTTGGGGGGGCGGGAAGATAGTGGCATACGCAGACGATTTAGCTATTGCATTCAGAGGCAAGTTCCCACAAACTCTGTGTGACCTCATGCAAGTAGCACTGCGAGAAGTTTCGACGTGGTCCTCTCGCTGCGGACTTAGTATCAACCCGGGGAAAGTGGAACTTGTCCTCTTCACCAACCGGTACAAAATACCGCCACTAAGCCTACCAGAACTAGATGGCACGCGCCTGGGCTTGTCGGATAAGGCCAAGTTTCTAGGCATAGTTCTGGACAGGAAACTGAATTGGAAGGAGAATGTTCTTCAGCGCCAGAAGAAAGCTTGCATCGCTCTTTACACATGCAAAAGAGCCATTGGCAAAAAATGGGGGCTCAGCCCTAGAGTATGCAGTTGGATCTACACGGCCATCATTCGTCCAATCATGCTATATGGAGTCGTCGTATGGTGGCCTGCGCTGAGCAAGGCAACATACCTGAATCTGTTGCGGAAAGTCCATAGATCCAATATGATCTGTATAAGCGGTGCGCTAAGGACAACGCCCAACGAAGCCCTCCAGGTCATTCTGGGCATTTTGCCACTTGATCTGGAAGGGTTTCGGTCAGCAGCGGCATCAGCTCTGCGCCTAAGAGAAACCTCCAGTTGGGGGGCGGGTACTATTGGACACACCAGTATTCTGGAATCTTACAGCTTTCTCCCTCTAAGCACAGATCGTTGTGCGACCACTACAGTCGGTGATAGCTGTTTCAAAATAAACATTCCCAGCAGAGAAGACTGGGAGAGGACGGATTGGTGTCCCGAAACAAATAGTGGCACTTCCATATACACCGACGGCTCGAAGTTGGACGGCAGAGTTGGAGGAGGGGTTTATTCAAGGGATTTGGACCTTGAGCTCTCCTTCAGACTACCTGATCATTGTAGCGTCTTCCAGGCGGAAGTCTCGGCAATCCTAGACGCCGCGGCCTGATTAAGCAAACGTGTTATCGGAGAAGATATCGCTATTTTCAGCGATAGCCAAGCGGCCATCAAATCCCTTGGCTCATACACGTTCAACTCTGAACTGACGCCCAACAGAACCGCGTAAACCTCATATGGGTCCCGGGACATAGGGACATTGAGGGAAACTGTAAGGCAGACGAGCTTGCCAGGCAGGGCACGACCAAGCAGGTTCTTCAGGATAAAGAGCGCTTAGGTATGCCGTTTGCCACATGCAAACTAATGCTGAAGGAGCACACACTCCGTCAAGCCAACGAAAGATGGCTGCAATTCCCAGGGTGTCGAATATCGAAACAAACCTGGCCAAAATGGGATCTTAAAAGGTCTAGACGCATTTATGCCCTAACTAGGAGGGAAATCTGCATATTGATAGGGGTATTAACCGGTCACTGCCTCATTGGTAGGCATGCAGAAAGGCTAAGTGTGCCCTACCGACGATGCTGCAGGAGTTGCAAAGATGATGAGGAGGAGGAAACAGTGGAACACCTCATCTGCAACTGTCCGGCTTTAAGCGGCGCGAGAACGCGCTTTTTGGGAGTTCCGTTCCTGGATAGCCTAAGCCAGATCGCGGAACTGGACATAAAAGACTTGATGGCCTTCATAAAGTCATCTAAGTGGTTCGAGGAGGAGTAACGGTGTCGGTTTAGGAGTGTCAGTCCCGGGATTCTGCTATGTGGAAAATCCCAACAACTCAGGGATTTTCCATTTGGCTGGGTCCCGGGACTGACTTTCTTTGTGTTGGTGGTATCACAACGGGCCTTTCAAAACTGGCCTAAGTGTGCCTCTGCGGCAGCCACTTGAACCTAACCTAACCTAAAGTTTATTTTTTTAACGATATGATTTTGTAAGAAAATTCCACAATGTTAAGATCGAAATTTAAATATCGTACGGACTTTAACTAAAGAACAATTTTACATGACACTAATGCTGATTTCGTTGAACATGTTTATACCCTTGCACAGAATACTGTAAAAGTGTGATAAAAGTGTACCCGTTCTACATGAAACTGCTATATCGATAAAACGAACAAAAAACATTGCCCGTTTGCTATGCTATGTGCATAAATAATTAGTTTTCGCTTATCAACCACATTCAATTGTTATTGCAAAATCCAATTTTTTTCACCAAATTTATCTGTCAAATAAAATTTTCGTCAGCTGATTTTCAGTGCAACCAACTACCCTGTCAAAGCTTCAGAGGGTAAAAAGTGTGAGTTTTTTAGGAAATGAAAGCATATTCTGTTTGACGTTATACCTTCATTTTGCAAACGAAAACGGAAAATTGAAGAGTGTAAAAAATACGCATTTTTTGATGAAACGAAATCACCATAACTCTACTTTTGAGTGCCGAAAAATCGAAAAATGACCCACGGCACGCTTTTTTTTCACGTTTTTAGGTACAGCCTAATAAAATTACAACAACCACATGAAAACTTGCCACTTGGATTATATCTCTTCAGAGAAGCAAAATATTAAAAAGCGCTTCCAGATTCGTGATCCTGAGGCCAAACCCCGTCTTTTGAGCTATCTCCCATAATTTTAGCTAATTTATTAGCAGTTGACACCTAAAGGAAACAAATACCCATTTTTACTTTGATTATTTGATGTTCTAAGCTTTTCTCGATTTTTTTAAAGTTTAATTCACTTATGAAATTTTTGGGGGGTTAAATATTGGAAAAGTATATTTTCTAAGCGGAAAATATATTTTTCATACAGTAGAAGATTGCCCAGAAAAATATCCCCAATCGTCTCATTTAAAGCAAATTCAATTTTCCTTGCTGAAAAAAAAAAATTAAAAAAAAAAAAAACAGTTTTAAATTTTTGACTAAAAAAGTAGTAGTCTACTTTTCTTTTGGATTGACCCCGGACTAATCGTAATTTTTGCAGGGAAATACCATACGAACTTTTACTAATGCACCTTTTTACATAACTAATTCCACTTTTTTGTATGAAACCACATTTTTTTTTTGATAATTTAATGTGCTAAGCTTTTTCGATTTTTAAATAGTTGTTTTACTTATGAAATTTTTAGAGAAACAAAATATTGGAAAAGTATATCTTCTAAGCAGAAAATGTATTTTTCATACAAAAAAGTGAAGTTAGTTATATAG
Organism: Campiglossa producta; assembly: GCA_964058755.1. NCBI lineage: Eukaryota > Metazoa > Arthropoda > Insecta > Diptera > Tephritidae > Campiglossa > Campiglossa producta. Next base: position 46,267,856 of record CAXKVI010000005.1, read on the forward strand.
AATTAAAAATTTTTATCCCAAACTCAGAATTGTAATTTTCAAAAAATAGCTTTAAAAAAATTTGTTTAAAAGAAAAATATTAAAATTCATGCACAGGAATCTAAAGCAGGAGTTATTAGCTTTCAAATGTTGTTAAAAAAAATCTATAGCATTACTACAAGCCGAAACATAATAATTTCAGTTGTTGCATGTTTTCATCACCTTAGGAAAAATTGCAGTATTATACATTAATACCCTAACTCTGTTGTACTACTTTACTGCACTACCTTAATGTGTGGATTCTTTGAGTGGCATCACCACCTCGCAAAATTTCGCACTTTTTAAAAACTACGAAAACCACACCCACCCCTCTCTGCTCTCATTCATATGCAGTCAACCAGTAGCTGCCACTTGCTTTTATTTGTGTGCCAAAAAAAATAACAAAATGTGCCAAATCATTTATAACACCATTTGAAGGCTAATGATACATTTACACTGCACCAAATGCGTTGCTTTTGGCGAAGTTATTTCGAGAATTTGTTTGCCAAATTAGACGAATTTAATTTAATATGAGTTAATTTGGTGACTAAATTCAATCTGCGGATGAACGTTCTCGAAAAAACTTGGCCAAAAGTGATGCATTTGGTGCAATGTAAATGTATCATAAGAAACCCAGCTCAACTTCTGCCTTTATAGATTTCATTTTTTGCCTATTGGAAACGTTTTTTTAGCAATATGATTTTATAAGCAAAATTCCACAATGTTAAGATCAAAATTGTTCATGCTAAATAACGTAACGACATTTACTCTTAGGGCCGCTTGCATAAAAGCCGATAACGACTAATCGGAGTTTAATTGACGTATTTTGTATGGTTAGCTGTCAAGTTAATCACCGATTAGGCGTTATCGGCTTTTGTGCAAGTGGCCCTTAATGTGTGGATTCCTTGCGTAGTATTAAGCGGGAAACAGAATCAGTCCGCCAATACGTCAGTTGCGTGACGTACGTCAATTTTAGAGCAAATTCTATTTTGACGTATCCGTCGTATCTGGCGTTACTCATACAAACACTCGCAGTCTACTTTGCTGTCAGTTATTTCGACGTACTGACGGACTGATTCTGCTGAACGCTTCAAGCTTAAGGCAGAATCAGTCCGTCACGTACTTGCCGGAAAAGGAAGAGACTGACAGCCGAGTAGGATGTGTGTATTTTGCAAGTAAAACGCTAGATTGACAAAGTATCAGTCAACGGATCCGGCATCCTTTGCCAATTTTCTATTTTGACGGAACGGCAGCTGCGCGACAAATGTCAAAATCAATTTTACCGCCAATTTGACAACGCGTTTGTGAAAATTGTGAAAAAAAAACAAATTTAACCAAAATAATATTTAATTATTTTCCATGCTTTTAACCGAAATTTTGCATTTGTTATGTTTTTTTTTAATAATTTTCGTTTTGCGCTAATTAATTTGTTGACATATTTGTGTACTTCAACATGACGTACGTCAATCGCTATGTGCCATCCCTGTTGCGGCACGTACGTTTTGTCACGACGTACGTCACGTACATGACGTATTGACGGACTGATTCTGCCGAAAGCTTTACTCAAATCAAATCAAATATTAGAACTCCCAAGCCACACATACATACATATGTATATATGCGTGAAGCAAGGAGAAAAAACGGTAAGTTGCTAATTACGCAGTCATCGAAACTCCGAAAACAATCGCCCTCACTCATTTATTTGACTTATTACTTATATGCTCGAAACAATTTCCGAAAAACACTTGCTCTCCTTGCTTCAAATTTCTTTCCTTCATTTCTTTTACTTACAAGAACACACATATGAGACAATCCTGCAAGCTCAAAGATTTTATTACTTATTCATTTTACATACATATACTTATGAGGGGAAGTCATGTGATTATAACCGTTATCGAAAAATTGAGAAATTGTCAATCTCTCTGCCGAAAATTTCTGCGCATTTAGTTTCTTCTACTCGGTGCGTGAAACATACATATATGTACATCACTGATAGGCATTCCTAACTCAAATGAGCAGCACGCATGTGTGCGTGCGTGTACATGTAATCTTACGCTCTTAATTTCAGTTGCTGTTGAGAGCAAAAAATCAAGTTAGCCACAGTGGTGTTAAAAAATCATTTTCCTGCCAGTCTTGGCGTAGACAGCAAAGGGGTAACATGTGTCGCCGCTTTGTTGATTGTTTCATGCGGTAGTAAATTATGCGCGATTTTAAATTAATGAAAGCGATTTCAGATAGCTGGATTAAAATGTAACGCAAAAATAAATGGGAAAAAGAATTTTTTCGGAAAAAAAGAATATACTTTTACAAAAGTATGGGTTTTGGAAAATGACGAAAAAAAATGGAATTCTTAATTCAATTTTGAATGATCTCATTATCATATATAGATTTATGGCAATTTCTTGTTAGTAGTGCATTTGACAAATTTCTTGAAGTCAATCTGTTCCTCTGTTTTGAACAGATGAATTTCATGTCAGAAAAAATGTGCTCACAGAAGAATGTTGATGGGAAAAATGATAAAATCTTGAGGGAAATTTCCTTAAGGTTTTTATAAAATTCGCTATCTAAGTTTCTCCAGAAATTGGTAATGTCTGGTTCATCATTAACTGGCATTTCGTTTCTTAGAAGTAACAATTCATTTTGAATTTCAAATGAATATTGGGTTATGTCACAGGTTAACGGACTTTCAAATAAGTCAATTAAAGGCTTATGTTTTCGAAAGTCTTGAAATCTGTCTTCAAAGTTGAAAAAAAGAGTCTCCAATAACTGCGTGTGTTCATTGTTTACTTTCAAAATATCAATGCTATTAATTAAGGTGTAGGTTTTGGGAAAACTGGAATAGTCCCCACCTTTGACTTCAGAAAGCAGTAAAAATAAAACAGTTTGAAAATGAATAACTTCTCTAAATAATGTTGGTAACGTTTTTTCCTTTCCTTGTAATTTCAAATTAAGCTCATTTAAATAATTACATAAGTCAGAAAGAAACGCCAAATTAAAAATAAATTCGCTATCTTCTAAGGCCTGTGTCAATTCCTTTGTTTCATGCAAGTTCTCCACTTTTAAAAACTGTAGCACTTCATTCCGCAGAGCAAACAATCTTTTCAGACATTCACCCCGGCTTAACCATCGGACTTCGGTGAACATTTTAAGGTCGTTGTATTCAGCCTTTGAAGGTTCTAAAAACTCCTTAAATTTGCGATGGGTAAGTGAATGATGACCACCCCTTATTTTATTAATTATTTGCTCTGCAGTTTTCATGTAGGAAAGCGTGCTCAAAAATTTGGAAGCAAGAGTCAGTTGGTGTATAATGCAATGGAAGGAGTTAAAATTAATGCTATGCTTTCCTAACTGCCCTACGAAACCTTCTATTTTGCCAGTCATGACCTTTGCCCCATCCGTGCATACCCCGGCAAACTTATTTAGGTCCACTTCTGAAAGAAAGTTTTGGTGTAAAGTTTCAAATATTAACCTTCCTGTTACATTTCCATGAAAACTTTCTAGCGAAAGCATTGACTCGAATATTTCATAGTTGGAGTTTACGCATCGAACACAAATTACCATTTGACATATGTCATTTATATCCGTGCTTTCATCCAGACATATGGAAAAAAATTTGCAATCATTAATCTTTTCCATAATGGCTTTTTTAAGCGACGTTCCTATTTCCTTTATATTTCTTGTTACAGTTCTGGTTGATAGAGGAACTTTTTCAAAGAAAATATGTAGGGGGCTGTGAAGTTTTTCTAAAATTTGTAGAACCATTTCTTTAAGAAAAACGCCTTCTGAAAAAGGTCTTCCCTTCCTAACTATGCTTGCACTTATAAAATTTGACAGATCCCTTCTTAGCTTGGTTTCCCCATTTCTGCAATTTCCATCGTCATTTTCCAAAACCCATTCCTTATACTTTTGTAAAAGTATATTCCTTTTTTCCGAAAAAATTCTGTCTCTTTCCACACCCTCGTACTTATCGAAATCTTGATGAAAAGAATTGTAATGTCTCTTAATGTTATATTCGCGGTTCCCCAACGAAGCGTAGCATAGGAGACATTGCATTCCCCCAAAAGCATCTTTAATCATAAAAAAATTTTTGAAGCTCATTTTTAGCGCGCATAAATATTATAATCAAAATTTTGCTTTGAAGCGGTATTGTTGTTACTACCTTGCTGTCGGTTAAGCAACTGACGCGACAGATTTGTTCTTTGCACCACTGTATCAAAATTACTCTCGCATTTACCACTACAACTACTCAAATCGAAGTGCCTACCACTGATGTACATGTATATAAATATGAGTGGAAGTCATAAGAGTATAACCGCTATCTTCGAAAATTAGAGAAATAGTCAATCTCTCTGCGAAAATTTCGGCGCGTTTAGTTTGTTCTACTTGATGCGTGAAATATACATATATGTATATACATATGAGGGGAGATTTTAACCGTTACCTTCGAACAATTGAAAAATAGGCAAAAATTTCTGCTCATTTAGTAGAGCGAGATCCCAGAGCCTAAAAGCGTCACTTATTTTATAATGGATGAAACCAATACCGATCGATAGTCCTCCCCGAATCTAGAAAGAATGTGAAAATTTTAAAGCTGTACCTATGACAAGGGCCTAGGAATCCGGGGTCAAAGTCGCCAAAAAATTACCCTAACTTATAATGGATGATTTTCACATATTTGACGTAGATTACCACCCCGCGTCAGTATCAAGTGTTGTTAGACCCGTACCAGTCACAAGGCTCCAGCCAGACACCCCCAGTTCGCGGATTTTCCTATGGAAATTTATTCTGTTTTACTAATTTCACGCATTTGGGCCACTTTGGCTGCTTTTAACTACCCAATATTTTCCCATTTTTTGTAGAACACTACCCTAAAGTAGTATCAGGAATTTTTAGACTTCGTCCCATGGCAAAAACTTCAGCCAGACACCTCAAAACTCGGGAAATTTCACTAATTTTTACTGCGCTTTCACATGTTTAGGCGGATTTGACCAACTTTGGCCTCTTTTAAATAACAGATCTTTACACATGTGTCGTAAAATGCTACCCTTAAGTAGAATGAAGCATTTCCAGACATGATCCCATGGAAAAAACTTCAGCCAGACACCTGAAAGTTCGAGAACTTTTATTTTCCTATTAATTTGCTTTCTCTTGTTTGTCCCACTTTTACTAATTTTAAATGATAGATCTTTTCACATGTGTCGTAGGACACTACCCTTAAGTAGTTTCCGTAATTTTTAGACCTCGTCCCATGGCAAAAACTTCAGCCAGACACTTCAAAACTCGGGAAATTTCACTAATTTTTACTGCGCTTTCACATGTTTAAGTGGATTTTACAAACTTTGACTACTTTTAAATAGCAGATCTTCACACATGTGTCGTAAAATGCTACCCTTAAGTAGAATCAAGCATTTCCAGACATCATCCCATGGCAAAAACTTCAGCCAGACACCTCAAAGTTCGGGAACTTTTATTTTCCTATTAATTTGCTTTCTCTAGTTTGTCCCACTTTTACAACTTCTAAACGACGGATCTTTTCAGATGTTTCGTAGGACACTACCCTTAAGTAGTTTCAGTCATTTCTAGACTTCGCCCCATGGCAAAAACTTCAGCCAGACACCTCAAAGCTCGGGATTTTCACTAATTTTTACAGAGATTTCACTTGTTTCAGCAGGTTACTCCAACTTTGTCCACGTCTAAACGGCGGATCTTTACACATGTGTCGTATAACACTACCCTTAAACAGTATCAGGCATTTCCGGACTTCATTCCATGAAAAAAACTTAAACCAAACAACCCAAAGCACGGGAACTTTTCATCATTTTTACTGTGCTTTCACATGTTCAAATGGGTTTACCCAACTTTGGCTGCTTTTAAATGGCGGATCGCTACAAATGTGTCGTATAACACTACTATTAACTAATATTAGGCATTTTGAGACTTCGCCCCATGACAAAAACTTCAGCCAGACACCTCAAAGCTGAGGAAATTTCATAATTCTTGCTGCGAATTCACATGTTTAACTGCGTTGGTCTAACTTTGGCTCTTTTAAAGGGCAGATAATTTCACATGTGTCATAGAAGACCACACTTAAGTGGTATCAGGTACTTTTTGACTTCGCCCCATGTCAAAAACTTCAGCCAGACACCTCAAAACTGAGCAATTTTTATAATTCTTACTGCACTTTCACATGTTTAAGCGAATTTGTCCAACTTTGGCTGTTTTTGAAAGGCAGATCTTTGCACATGTGTCGAGGAACACTATCTCCAAGTAGTATCAGGCATTTTTATACTTCATCCCATGGAAAAAACTTCAGCCAGACACCTCAAGCCTGAGGAATTTTCATAGTTCTTACTGCTTTTTCACATGTTTAATCGGGTTGGTCCAACTTCGGCTGCTTTTAAAGAGCAGATCTTTTCACATGTGTCATAGAAGACCCCCTTAAAGAAGGATCGGCTATTTTTATACTTCGCCCCATGTCAAAAACTACAGTCAGGCACCTCAAAACTGAGGAATTTTCATAATTCTTACGGCGATTTCACAGGTTTAAGCGAGTTGGTCCAACTTTTGCTGTTCGTAAAGGGCATATCTTCACACATGTGTCATAGAAGACCACCTTAAAGAAGTATCGGGTATTTTTATACTTCGCCCATGTCAAAAACTACAGCCAGACACCTCAAAACTGAGAAATTTTTATAATTCTTACTGCGTTGTCACATGTTTGAGATGGTTGGTCTACCTCTGGCTGCTTTTAAAGGGCAGATATTTTCAATGTGACATAGAGGACCACCCTTACGTGGTACCAGGTATTTTTAGACTTCGCCTTATGACAAATACTTTAACCAGACACCTTAAATCTGGGTAGTTTTCATAATTCTTACTGTGCTTTCGATTGTTTAAGCAGATTTGTCCAACTTTGACTATTTTTAAAAGGCGAATATTTACACATGTGTCGTAGAACGCAACTCTTAAGTGGTATCAGGCATTTTTGGAGATCTTCCCATGACCAAAACAACATCCAAACACCTTATAGCTCGAGTTTTTTTCGCAATTGATCTCTCCATAGGACATGATCAAGCAAATTAGAACAGTTCAGCCCATACAAAGTGTTCAGATATGGAATTTGTTGCATTTCAGACAGTGTCACTCTTATGTCGCTACCCTGCAGCGAAAGCAAGTAGTTGAAAACTACTTTACAACTAGTTGGTGCACCGGGCTTATATGGAACAAAGACAGAACACTGACTAGTTGGGCCCGGTGTTCTGTCCTTTTTCCATATAAGCAACTGGTATTTTTTACGTGTTGATGTCCTACAAGATGTAAATTGTCAGATTTCGACCAGAATATACCAGTTATTTACTAGTCAGGAAATACCAGTTTCATGCTAGTTGTAAGATACCAGTTCCATCCTAGTTCATCCTGGACTAGTATAATTTCCAAAAAATTAACTAGTCCAAAAAGGACCAGTATGGAATATACTAGTCAAAAAGACTTTTAACCTGGACTAGTATGATTTCAACCAGAATTTTCCTGGCTTACCCTTTATTTTATCATTTGACTTTATTTTCATGTTTATTCTTGAGAAAGCAGCGGTTATTTGTATTTACCCTATCACAAAAAAGTATCTATGAATTATAAGAGAAAACGAAACGAATGAATTTTGTTTTTTTCAACTGGTATAATTTCATCCAGAAAAATCTAGTTGCATACTAGTATGGAATGGATATTTCCTGACTAGTATGGGTTCAGCCGGAAAATTCTATTTGTATACTGGTATGAAATGGATATTTCCTGACTAGTATGAGTTCTGCCAGAAAATTATAGTTGTATACTAGTATTTTTCTGATTAGTTTGAGGTTTCGCTGCAGGGAACTCGCTTAAGCCTGTGAAATCGCAGTAAGAATTATGAAAATTCCTCAGTTTTGAGGTGTCTGGCTGTAGTTTTTGACATGGGGCGAAGTATACAAATACCCGATGCTTCTTTAAGGTGGTCTTCTATGACACATGTGTGTAGATATGCCCTTTACGAACAGCAAAAGTTGGACCAACTCGCTTAAACCTGTGAAATCGCAGTAAGAATTATGAAAATTCCTCAGTTTTGAGGTGTCTGACTGTAGTTTTTGACATGGGGCGAAGTATAAAAATACCCGATACTTCTTTAAGGGGGTCTTCTATGACACATGTGAAAAGATCTGCTCTTTAAAAGCAGCCGAAGTTGGACCAACCCGATTAAACATGTGAACAAGCAGTAAGAACTATGAAAATTCCTCAGCCTTGAGGTGTCTGGCTGCAGTTTTTTCCATGGGAAGAAGTCTAAAAATACCTGATACTACTTGGAGATAGTGTTTCACGACACATGTGTAAAGATCTGCCTTTCAAAAATAGCCAAAGTGGGACAAACTCGGTTAAACATGTGAAAGTGCAGTAAAAATTATAAAAATTCCTCAGTTTTGAGGTGTCTGGCTGAAGTGTTTGGCATGAGGCGAAACCTAAAAGTAGCTGATACCACTTAAGGGTGGTCTTCTATGACACATGTGAAAAGATCCGCTCTCTAAGAGCAGCCGAAGTTGGACCAACCCGATTAAACATGTGAAAAAGCAGTAAGAACTATGAAAATTCCTCAGGCTTGAGGTGTCTGGCTGAAGTTTTTTTTATGGGATGAAGTATAAAAATGCCTGATACTACTTGGAGATAGTGTTCCACGACACATGTGCAAAGATCTGCCTTTCAAAAACAGCCAAAGTTGGACAAACTCGCTTAGACATGTGAAAGTGCAGTAAGAATTATAAAAATTCCTCAGTTTTGAGGTGTCTGGCTGAAGTTTTTGACATGGGGCGAAGTCAAAATGTACGTGATACCACTTAAGGGTGGTCTTCTATGACACATGTGAAATTATCTGCCCTTTACAAGCAGCCAAAGTTAGAGCAACGCAGTTAAACATGTGAATTCGCAGCAAGAATTATGAAATTTCCTCAGCTTTGAGGTGTCTGGCTGAAGTTTTTGTCATGGAGCGAAGTCTAAAAATGCCTAATATTAGTTAATAGTAGTGTTATACGATACATTTGTAACGATCCGCCATTTAAAAGCAGCCAAAGTTGAGTAAACCCATTTGACCATGTGAAAGCACATTAAAAATGATGAAAAGTCCCCGTGCTTTGGGTTGTTTGGTTTAAGTTTTTTTCATGGAATGAAGTCCGGAAATGCCTGATACTGTTTAAGGGTAGTGTTATACGACACGTGTGTAAAGATCCGCCGTTTAAACGTGGACAAAGTTGGAGAAACCTGCTGAAACAAGTGAAATCTCTGTAAAAATTAGTGAAAATCCCGAGCTTTGAGGTGTCTGGCTGAAGTTTTTGCCATGGGGCGAAGTATAGAAATGACTGAAACTTCTTAAGGGTAGTGTCCTACGAAACATCTGAAAAGATCCGTCGTTTAGAAGTTGTAAAAGTGGGACAAACAAGAGAAAGCAAATTAATAGGAAAATAAAAGTTCCCGAACTTTTAGGTGTCTGGCTGAAGTTTTTGCCATGGGATGCTGTCTGGAAATGCTTGATTCTACTTAAGGATAGCATTTTACGACACATGTGTGAAGATCTGCTATTTAAAAGTAGTCAAAGTTTGTCAAATCCACTTAAACATGTGAAAGCGCAGTAAAAATTAGTGAAATTTCCCGAGTTTTGAGGTGTCTGGCTGAAGTTTTTGCCATGGGACGAGGTCTAAAAATTACTGTAACTACTTAAGGGTAGTGTCCTACGACACATGTGAAAAGATCTATCATTTAAAATTAGTAAAAGCGGGACAAACAAGAGAAAGCAAATTAATAGGAAAATAAAAGTTCTCGAACTTTCAGGTGTCTGGCTGAAGTTTTTTCCATGGGATGATGTCTAGAAATGCTTGATTCTACTTAAGGGTGGCATTTTACGACACATGTGTAAAGATCTGTTATTTAAAAGAGGCCAAAGTTGGTTAAATCCGCTTAAACATGTGAAAGCGCAGTAAAAATTAGTGAAATTTCCCGAGTTTTGAGGTGTCTGGCTGAAGTTTTTTCCATGGGACGAAGTCTAAAAATTCCTGATACTACTTGAGGGTAGTGTTCTACAAAAAATGGGAAAATATTGGGTAGTTAAAAGCAGCCAAAGTGGCCCAAATGCGTGAAATTAGTAAAACAGAATAAATTTCCATAGGAAAATCCGCGAACTGGGGGTGTCTGGCTGGAGCCTTGTCACTGGTACACTTGATACTGACGCGGGGTGGTAATCTACGTCAAATATGTGAAAATCATCCATTATAAAATAAGTGAAGTTAGGGTAATTTTTTGGCGACTTTGACCCCCGATTCCTAGGCCCTTGTCATAGGTACAGCTTTAAAATTTTCACATTCTTTCTAGATTCGGGGAGGACTATCGATCGGTATTGGTTTCATCCATTATAAAATAAGTGACGCTTTTAGGCTCTGGGATCTTGGTCTATAGTTTCTTCTACTTGGTGCGTAAACTTTATCGGAAATATTTCGCTATTTGTTCAACTATTTAGTTAATAATAAATGAAATATAAAATAAAAAATAGTTATTAATAAATAAAAGGAGATATATATTGATAAAAAATCCAGGCCAATTCTAAATAACTTTTCACTTATAAATATATATCGAATATTTTATTTATTAATATTTTTTTTATTTAATATTTTATTTATAAATTAAGTGTTTAGTGAAAGTATAGATTAAGCGCATATGCGTTTGTTCACAAAATTATGTATTCAGTGAAAGTGAATATTGGCCCTGCTTTTCTCATGCGTATATGAGGCTGTGCTTAAATTTTGTATGGAAAATAAGGGTGGTGCGTTTCTCTCTCCATACAATGTCTTTAAATTTTGTATGCTAAATAAGGGTGGTGCGATTATCTCTCCATACAAAAGTTAAGCGCAAACGTATATGCACATGAAAAAATCCGGCCTCTTATTATTAAATAAAATAATAAATACAAAATATAAATAAATAAAATATTAGATATACATTGAAAAAAATATTCAGGTCAATTCTAAATAAGTTTCTACTTATAAATATATACATATCTAATATTTTTTTTATTATTATTTTTTTATTCAATATTTTATTTATTTATACAGTGTTTAGTGCAATTAAATATTGAGCGCATATGCGTTTGTCCAGAAAATGATGTGTTTCGTAAAAGTGAAATTGGTCCTGCTATTCTCATGCGTATATAAGGTCGTGTTTAAATTTTGTATGGAAAATAAGGGTGGTATGCTTTGCTCTCCATACAAAAGTTAAGCGCAAACGTATATGCACATGAAAAAATCCGGCCTCTTATTAATAAATAAAATGATAAATAAAAAAAATATTAATAAATACAATATTAGAGAGGTCAATTCTAAATAATTTTTCATTTATAAAATTATATCTAAAACTTTTTTATTATTATATCATTTTATTTAATGTTTTATTAATGATTTAGTTTCATCTACTTGGAGCGTTACACAACATTTTTCTTTAAAATTGAAAAACTAAATATTAGCTGCAACGAATTTATTTTACAGTGAGTGCTTATATACATAATATAATACTGCATCAAATGTCTTTGTATGAGGGAAAGCGCAGTGTAGACAAAATTGTACCTATATACATATTTTAACACCCCAATTCTGTTTTCTTGATAAATTATCAATCTTGATAAATAATTAAGAAAAAAATATTTGTATTGGAGTTTGCGTCAAGATAATACCTTTTTTTATTAAAAGTCATTTTAAGATACAAATATTTTTTTTTTTATTAGGAGTATTCTCTCTAAATTTTTTCCCTAAATAACGCAAGAAATTAACACACCATCTCAAAATTACAAAATGTAAGAACAAAAAACACGCGTTTTTTGATGTTTTATGAAAAAAAAATTTGAAAGAAAATTTTCAAATTTTAACAATAGTATGTAAATTACCTGTGTTTTTTATGAAAAAATTTAGAAAAGAAAGAAAAGCTTATTTTTTTAATGATATGATTTTATAAGTAAAAATCCACAATTTTACGATCCCAATTTTTAAGGCTAAATGACGTACAGACTTTTACTAAGGACAATTTCACATGACTAACTCTACTTTTTTATATTATAAAAACACGTTTTTTACTTTGATTATTTGATGTTCTAAGCTTTTCTCGATTTTTTTTCAGTTCAGTTTACTTATGAAATTTTAAGGGGATCAAAATATTGGAAAAGTATATTTCTAAACAGAAAATGTATTTTTTATATAAAAAAGTAGAGTTGGTTTTTTTAAAAATGCCTATAAGTCCAGTTTATTTTCTAAATTTATTGGTTTGTAGAGAGGTTAATGAAGAATGGAATGCTGTTATTTAGAATTAAAAATTTTGATGGTAACACCCTAATAGTACTTTTAAAAAAATATCGTTAAAAAAATTAGTTAGTTATGTTTACCTATATTGGTTTGAGTTAGTAAATGTTTTCATTAACTTTGGAAAAATTCCATTATACATATGTATTTTTCATACAAAAAAGTGAAGTTAGTTATATAGAATTAAAAATTTTGATCGCAACAACGGAATTGTAAATGTCAATAAATAGCTTTATAAAAAATTTGCTTAAAACAAAAATATTCAAATCCATGCAAAGGAATGTAGACCAGGAGTTATTAGCTTTCAAATGTTGTTAAACAAAAAATCTGTAGCATTACTACAAGCCGAAACATAGTAATTATAGTTGGCGCATGTTTTCATTATCTTTGGAAAAATTGCAGTATTATATATTAATACGCTAACTCTGTTGTACTACTTTACTGCACCGCCCTAATGTGTGGATTCTTTGAGTGTCATCACTCTCTTTTTAAAAGCTCTATAAACTACACCCACCCCTTTCTGCTCTTATTCATATGCAGTAAACCAGTAGCGGCCACTTGTATTTTTTGTGCCAAGAAAGGACAAAATGAACCAAATCATATCCCAGCAAACATGGCTCAACTTTTTCTCAAACCTTTGAGAAACTGGATGTTCTCCAGTTGATATCCAACATCATTCTCCAAGTATTCTCTAACCTTTAAGATATTTTGAAAACTTTATAGTTTCCAAGTGGATATCAAACGAATTCTCCAATCTCAAGCATTTAATATTCGAATAGAAATTGAAGACCTTAGACTAACATTTATGTAATAAAAAAATGTATGTCAACTAAGTCATGGCGTTTTAAATTATAAAATCAGGGTTTATTTCATTTGATATTTATTTTTATACCTTTGAGTCCAATTAGAGAAACCCAGTTGAGTACAAGTTTAGAACTATTCCTTTCTCAACTTGACAAAGAGCGTTTTTTTTCATATAAAAAATTCCCGTTTTGTTGAGAACGCTATCATTCTTAAGTGGTTTCCGTGTTGAGAAACAACCCATGAGGCTTGAGAAGCCCGTAGTTCTCAACTTGAGATCCAATGTAACTCAAGCCTAAATGTTTGTTGGGATATAACATATCCTCCTCGGTATCTTAACCTTTATAGTACATTTATATTGAACCTGTTTACACTGGCAAATTTGCATTTGGCTTCACCTTCCCTGCAAGAATCTTCTACCAGAATACAAAGACACCGAAAGAAAATGAACCACCTTGATGTTTTAAACACATGTAGAGTAATAATAAATGAAGAATCAAGAAGCTTCTCTCTTTTCTTAGTGGAACTGGTCCAATATCATAAAAAAAATAGTTGAAATTGTTATTTAGAACTGTGCATAATGCAAAAGTTTTCACACGTTAATTACCCATTAAGGTTCTTGCTGGGCAATTCTAAATGTGGAACACAGGCAGGGTTGCTATTTTGAGGAATTGTGGATTGTATTGTTCAGCGAATGAGGCCAAATGCGATGGAATTCTAAATTTGGAAAATGAGATTTGTATGGAAAAAGCGCCAAATTTGCAATTTTTCGCCAAATTTACCAAATATGGTGCGGTGTAATGGCGCTTATACACTGTCTAGCAGGGTGAATAGTCGAACTATTTTGTTTTCTTTTCTTATTTATTTGTAGTCATATATAATGCCGCGAGTTAACAGAAGAACAACTCGGAATAGAGATAGGGAGACCCGTCGTAATGAGTCAGAATTAATTGATAGTTTTAAGACTGCTTTGAGCGATGTACCGCCCAATTTTATAAGCTCGGATTGTGGATCTATGAATTTACGTTGCGAGAATTGTGGTGCCTTGCATTTCAAAAATGAAATCACTGCTAGAAACAGAAATTCTTTTTCTATGTGTTGCCAAAAGGGAAAAGTAACTTTGCCACCACTTACCCAAAATAATTTTTTTAAAACTCTATATGAGGGATTGCGCTCCAATAACCAGGCTTTAAAAAGAAAATCGACAAACTACTTTGAAAACATACGTAGTTTCAATTCATCCTTTGCGATGGTTAGCTCTGAAGCCCAAATTGCAGAGAATGTAACGCGAGGCGTTTATCATTTTAAAATTCACAATGTCTTTTATCATAGAGCTGGACCTCTGACGCGTGGGCAAAATGATCGATCGAATCCATCATATGCTCAGTTATATTTCTATGATGTCGATACCGCAAATTGTTTTAGGGTGGGAGAACCAGGTAATTCCTCATGTGATAGGAGCTTAATGACAGACATATCTGCCGAATTGAATAGAGTTAATCCCTTTGTACGGTCGTTTACTAATTACTGTAAATCGTGATATGACCAATACGGATATGGGTAGATTTAATGATGCTCTTACAACTGATGTTGCTGTGATATTTAGTACAGTAGATGGTGAACCTCCATTCGAAAGAAACATGGTCTCATTTTACAAAACTAATGGAACAGTAAAAAACATTTCTGTTTTGGATTCATCCTTGGATCCTTTAGCTTACCCACTACTATTTCCTAATGGAGATGTTGGATGGCATCCAGAAATATTACATGGCAGACCAAGTACGTCTACCTCGAGTCGTCCCAGAACTAAAACCACCATGCTTCAGTACGCATCATATCGTTTAGCAATCAGAGATGACTTCAGTCTTTTACATCATTCCAAGAAGCTTTATCTGCAGTGGCTGGTAGATATGTATGTGCGAGTTGAGGGCACAAGACTTCATTTTTTAAGAATAAATCAAGATAAGCTGAGGTGCGAAATTTTGAACAACATAACTGATTATTTAAACACTAATCCTGCTGTAAGTTGAAATGAAAATATAGGGAGAAGGATCATTCTGCCATCGTCATTCACTGGCTCGCCCAGAAATATGTACCAAAATTATTTGGACGCCATGTCTATAGTTCGTCATTTTGGCAAACCTTCTTTGTTCATTACAATGACATGTAATCCCAAATGGCCAGAGAACACCAAAAATATTGATATAAACGAAGCGTCTAACTATCGACCAGACATTATAGTGCGCGTCTTCCATGCTAAATTAAATGATTTAATGACCGCAATAACCACAAAAAAAGTTTTCGGTACTGTTGCTGCTTACATTTATACCATTGAATTTCAAAAGAGGGGTTTACCTCATGCACATATACTGATTACACTACATGAAAGCGATAAGATTGATGGTGTTAGTGATATTGATAAAGTCGTTTGTGCAGAAATTCCTGATAATGAAAGTAATCCGAAGTTACATGAATATGTTTCAAAACATATGATGCATGGTCCATGTGGTGCCTTGAATATGAACGCAGTTTGCATGAGAAATGATAGTTGTTCTAAAAATTTCCCTAAAGAGTTTTGTGAGTCTACACGAGAAGAGGTCAATGGATTTCCATTATATAGGAGACGTGATAATGGTATTCGTGTAGATATCCGTGGTGCATCCCTTGATAACCGTTATGTTGTTCCTTATAACCCATATTTGCTTGCCAAATTTAATTGCCATATAAATGTGGAGGTTTGCTCTTCCGTTAAAAGTGTAAAATATATTTACAAATATGTATATAAAGGATATGATAGTGCAACAGTTGAGCTAGCTACACACCAAAATGATGTCGAGGGAGTAGATAATAATGACGAAATTCAAAACTTTTTAAATGGACGTTACGTTGGTTCTACGGAAGCTGCATGGCGAATTTTCCAATATCCCTTGCATTTTCAGTCCCATGCTATATACCGACTTGATATTCATCTACCTCAAAGACAAAATGTTGTATTTGTAGAGGGTCAGGTACAACGTGCAGTTGAGAGTTTGAAAAAAACTAAATTGTTGGCATTTTTTGAGCTAAATATTGCAGATCCTTCGGCACATGAATATAAGTACACTGAAATTCCATTGCATTATACTTGGGAAGATAGAGAAAAAAAATGGAAAAAAAAGACTGCGAGGTGGTGATAAAATTATAACACGCATGTATGTAGTGTCGCTAAAGGTTATTTCATTTACGTTTGCTTCTTTTACACGTTACTGGGCCGCGATCGTTTATAGATGTTCGCACATTTAATGGAGTCCTTTATTCATTCGTAGAAGCATGTCATGCTCGGGGAATCGCCTCGAATGATAATGAATGGCGAGCGTGCTTGGAAGAAGCCAAACAATTTCATTCACCAAGGCAAATGCGTCAGTTATTCGCAGTTATATGTGCTTTAAATAATCCAGCAAATGCATTGGCGTTGTGGAATGAATTTAAAGAACCACTTTCTGAAGATTTTCTGAGAGAAAGTGATGAATTATTGTCGTTTAATCGTGCACTACTAGAAATTGAAGATGTGCTGCTTAGTCATAATGTGACATGTCAAAGCCTTGGACTGCCAGCTCCTACAATGATCCAAGATATATTAAGTAGTAATATCCCTCAGCCTGAAAATGAATTAATTTTATTTGAGGATTATTACTCAAGAGCAAACCACGAGCAACGCTCCATAATAGACCGCGTCATCCAAGAAATTCAGTCCCATAACACTGGATCTAATGTGTTCTGTGTTACTGCCCATGCAGGTTGTGGTAAAACTTTTATGCAAACTGCTTTGATTCACAGGTTGAATTCACTAAGTCTTCCATGTATTGCCACTGCCTTTAGTGGCATAGCATCTACTCTCTTGATTGGTGGAAGAACAGTCCATAACGTTTTTAAGTTACCGATTCCTGTTGTAGAAAACTCCGTTCCAAATATCACTCCGAACAGTGCTCAAGGGAGATACATAAATTCAGCTGCACTGATAATCATCGACGAAATTTCTATGTGTCCACTTTTAATTTTGAAAGCCATAGATAGATTATTGCGTGATTTATGTTCCGACGAAAGTGCTAAAAACAAACTGTTTGCTGGGAAAACAATATTGCTTTGTGGCGATTTCCGACAAATTCTACCTGTTATTCCTCATGGATCCCGTGCAGTTTTGGTGGAAAACTGTGTTGTTAGCTGGGCTGAATTTGCATCATTTCATCATGAAACATTAACGCAAAATATGAGAGCATTACCACACGAATTGCAATTCGTAGAATTTTTAAAGCAAATTGGTGATGGTCGAGCACTTTTTTATCCACAATTTGGAAATAATGTCATTGAAATACCGCAACAGTTAGTGGGGAATGAAGATAACCTTATTGATGACGTATTTGGAAATATAGAAGAAAATTTATTATCAGACAGAGTTTTGAACTCTGTTATTTTGGCAGCAACCAATGAGGACTGCTCCTTGGTTAATAATGACCTATTGAACCGTATACCAGGCGCTTTTAAAACATTTAATAGTTTTGATAAGGTTATTTGCGACGATGAAAGAGAGGTCAATAATTATCCCACAGAGTTTCTTAATTCTCTAAATATGAGCGGTTTACCACCCCACAAACTTTCACTCAAACTTAACTGTGTTGTGCTTCTTATTAGAAATTTAAATACAAAAGAAGCCTTAGTGAACGGTACACGAATGAGGGTTAAGGGCTTTCATAACAATGCTATTGATTGTGAAGTTTTAACGGGATATTCAAAAGGGAAACGAATTCTTATTCCACGAATAAAATTAACCTACTCTGGAACCATACTAGTTAGTTTTCAACGGACTCAGTTCCCAATAATACCGTCTTTTGCAATGACTATCAACAAGTCTCAAGGTCAAACCTTTGAAAAGGCCGGGATATTGTTGAAGCGCCCTGTATTTACCCATGGGAAGTTGTATGTGGCTGCAAGCAGAGTAAGGTCGTTTGACAGCTTGAAGTTTTATGTTAGCGAACATAATAATCAAGGTCACCTAGCCAACGATGGAAGGGTATTCACAAAAAATATTGTTTTTCAGGAAGTTATCAATGCAAGACGCTAATTCTAAAGGGTCAATTATATAAAGCTTTTTTAACCTCGCCTGACATTTACAACCTCAACCTCAGAGGTATGCCACAATGAACGCGTTGACGCTTCTCTTTTATTCATTTGTTTTCGTTATTTATTTATTTGCACTCAGAGTGTTTTGGTAAATTTATTAATTTAATAGAGAAAAATTTATTATTATTTCTTAAATTAAAGCAAAATCATCCACATCTGATTGTCAAAGCAAGCAAAATTAGAGAGTTTGCAAAATTT
This sequence comes from Campiglossa producta, assembly GCA_964058755.1. NCBI lineage: Eukaryota > Metazoa > Arthropoda > Insecta > Diptera > Tephritidae > Campiglossa > Campiglossa producta. The sequence continues at coordinate 46,286,383 of CAXKVI010000005.1, forward strand.
CAACCTTGCTTCAACTTTGAGGTTTTCCATTTGCCATGTTTCGTTTAAACACGTATATTTAACTTATGACCTATGACCCGATATATCGCAGCTGACCAAGTACGTCAATCCAGAATTAACAAGGGTGGGGCGTAGTTCCGACTTTTTTTATGTGTCCACTTGAAATTTTGAAAGCTATAAGCAAGTTATGCTCAATCACTCTGCAACTCACATTGTTAAAACTTAGCTGTTTTTAATTGTGTATCTTATAAACTGCATCTTATGTAGTTCCTGAAAGTGTTTTTAGTTTTTCCCAACAAAACAGTTTTAATTTTTTTAATATTGCTTTCGATATAACTAAAAAAGAAAACTTTTATAAAAATGAACTTAAAAAATTTAAAAGTCGAAGGGGGTTTTTTTATTGCATTACAAATTTTACTTATTTCAGAAAAAATAGGTCGATTTGCCGCCATGCAACGCCTCGCTGCCGAAAACTCCCATCGGTATACCATCGACTGCCGCTTATGCTCCCAACCACACCCGATCCGCCTATGCCGCGTATTTAGGTCCATGCAACCCGAGCAGCGTTTATACGAAGCAATCCGCGGACGCTTCTGCGGCAACTACTTGGGGATGGATCACCGTTCCGACGTCTGCCCAAGTCACGGACGATGCAGATATTGCGCCAAAAAGCACCACTCTACGCTCCACATAACGCAAGTTGATGACAATCAACTGCTAAGTGAAGCCCGCAGTAAGCCATGGAGTCAACAGCTAAGTGAAGAATTGGAATCACCGCAGGAACGGATGGACGACTCTATCTCGCTCTACGCATCGGATTCTGGAACGGAGACACGGCCTCTTCGTCCAGCTAGGGAGAACCGTAAAGTGGAGGAGTCTGGAGCGGAGACTAGGTCTCTTCGCCCGGCAGCCACTTACAAAAAAAAAACAATCCTTCCGACCTCTACTGCATCACGAGAGGAAACTGCTCCAGCGATCCCAAATGGCATCAAAATGCAACGGACACAGAGCGGAGACACGGCCTCTTCGCCTGCACTCCGAATGCACCCTCAACAATACAAAAGCCCGACATGACTCACGCGATCGCAGAGCGGAAACTAGATCTTCTCGGCATACTTACAGCGAGCAGCGCCTTATATCTAGGTCTCACCACCGGCCCACCTCGACTTTTAGAAGTGGACTCACGGCAAAGCTAGCAGAAACTGCTCTACTTAGTCTCACCGTGGCGATTCCGCCAACCGCGGTCATCAGATTGGAAACGGGAGGGAAACTGCAACATGTACGCGCCCTCATAGACGCCTGTACCCCGACGACCCTCATCGAGGCAGATCTAGCGAAAAAATTACGCATTCGAACTGGCTTCATCGGCGGACATGTGGGATGTTTGCTTCGCATCCGAGGCAAACACGGACAAAACAAACAAATCACAACACAGGCGACCGTAGTAGAGAGCCTCCGAAGGATGGCCCCACGTATCAGCGTAGACAGCGCTATCGCGACACCCTATGTCCATATACAGTTAGCTGACCCCAATTTTTTTACCGCGGCTCCGGTTTGCCTTATCCTGGGCACCGACGTATATGCAGACATTATTATGCCGGGAATATTGCCCAATAGTTTTGGCTCTTTGCTAGCTCAGAGTACCATCTTTGGTTGGGTACTCTCGGGCACGACCAAGGCCTAGAAAAAGTCGGTCAGTTATGATCAACACATATTTAATGTTTGTAAGCTCTATATTAAGACATTTGAATTTTTCTGAATTTTATTTTTTTTCTGATTTTAATCTTTAAGTTTAGATACAATACTTTAAATTTAGATATAGTTTTTACAATATTTTTTTTTAACCTTTAAAGCCTGTAATTTTGAACAATGTAAATAGATATTTAAATTTTTATTCACTTTGTATATATGTATGTATGTAGGTGTAAGCAAAAATGAATTACTGAACTGAAATACACATGTTTACTATTATTTATTTATATGGGTGATATAGGCCTACTGGGGAACCGAGCACCCAAAACTAACTTCGGTAACGCGCCAATTGAAGCATTATCGGGAATGATGTTCTAAATGCAATTTTGTTGAAAACCGGTTTTTTTGCATACAACCTTTTGTATTGCTCTACATTGCATTGTACAGATAAAAAAATTTCCAAAAATTGTGCACGCCATAACTGTAAAAACACATAGAAATAGTAGAGTAATGTAAATTGACATACATTATTTTGGAAGATTATAAGGAAGGTACAAAACTGATAATATGAAATATGTACCTAAAAGTAAAGGGTGGATACCTTGCCGCGGTACGAGGGCTTAAGTCGATAGCCACAGGGCTACGCTGCCCTTGTGATCATAGCTCCGTACGGCACTTCATCACGAGAGCAGCCTAGCCTCTCTGGCGCGACGACAAAGATCTTCCCCCTCCCAATCCAGGGTGTTATGCGAAACCGTGCCCATTGGACGTTTGCAGCCGGGAGGCAAATCGTGGCTGTATTTGAACGGAGCCTCTCTGACACCGGGTCGCCTCAGAGAGTAAGCATGGCCTTACCGCGGTACGGGGCTCTGCCGCGGCGGACGACACATTTTCCCCTACTCTTCCCTTGACCCTAAGCTGGCCTTGTCCGGCGATGGGTCGTACGAACAAGATGAACTCGAATAACCTGAATAAAAACGAAAAATCTAAAAAACAAACAACGCCAAATTTCACTCCTCAGCAAAGGAGAGCTATGGAGGAGCAGGCGAGGAAGCAACAACAACGCCGGAGGACAACCTCCGTTCCACAATCAAGGGGGGGATCGACAGCGATGGCAACTACGAGTCGGTCAACCAACCCTCTATCGAATAAGATTGACTTGATGGGAGCTAGCACCAGTGCGGTTGCCAACGCAGCTAAGCGGACAACGGCGGATGCTAAACTCCCATCAACCGCTGATATGAAAACCAGTATCTTTACGTCTGTGGCAGCGGTCTCACGACCTGGCCTCGGAGTTTCGAAGGAGAAGGAAGCTGCAACTGAGATGTCGGCAAGGAGAGCGACCGCGATGGCAACTACGGGTCCGCACTCCAGGGAGACATCTCCCCACCGCTTCACATACCACGAGAAAAGATTGGCTGCAAAGATCCTGAAGAGGTATGAAGGGGTACCGCAGGAATCACTGTCGCCGAATTCCAGTAAATCTGTAGAGCTAGCGAAAGCTGTGATACCGGATTTCCAAAATTCGTACATGCCAAAGAGGTTAAAAGTTAACCCTTTCAAGCGCCAGAGATCGGATCTGGAGTTTATTCCCCCTCCCAAGCGGCATCAGAATACCTCCGGAGCGGGCAAACTAAGCTTTGCTGAGGTAACCAAGGACAGGATCCTTATAGGCGTCCTTGACCGAGGCAATGACCGTCTGGCCATCCCCAAGGACCGGTGGCGTTACGTGCGAAATGAACTCGGCAACATTCTTCTCAACGTTGCTCCGGAGTTTCCGGGTAGTTCGGCACGAGTAACGGATGCGGGTTGGCACCAGGGTCAAATTAAATTACTCGCATGCGAGGATGCAAAAACCGTAGCACTGTACAAGGCAGCAGCTGCTAAACTGGGTGAAGTCTACCAGGGCGCAAAGATAGAGGTCGTCGACTGGAAGGACATTCCAGCTCGTCCAAGGGCAAGGGCGTGGATTCCGGCCATCCCTGACGAACCCGAGAGAATACTCGGGATGCTACGGCTAATGAATCCGTCCCTCCCAACGCATGACTGGAGTGTCAATCTGGTCGGGGATGCGGTAGGGCCCGACAGACAGGTGGTGTTCACCATGAATAAAGAGTCAATCGAGCCCCTCAAAAGGTGCAATGGCCTAGTACACTACAGCGTAGGCCAGATCGTTATCCACGTATATCGTGGTGATGCTCAGCGCGCTGCCTTCTCGGCTGCTCCGGGGGAACCGGAAAACTTATTACCAGAAGAGGAAGCGGAGGATTCCGATGCGGAAAGCATGTTATCCGCCACGTCTCTTGGCGATAGTGCTGTGAGCAACTCGGAGATGGAGGACAGCCTACAGGACGAGGAAGTCCTCGACGTCACGGTGGTAGCAGCCAACGCTGAGCGACTAACATCTAACGCTACAGGCAGCAGGACTCCTGCAACGCCACATCGGGCAGTTAATCGGAACAACTCGTCGTTGATAGGCAACCTCCGGGATGGAGCAAACCTCGACGATATGGGGACGGCAGGGAAGTCTGTGCGCTCTCATGTTGGTGGTGCTTCAGATTAATTTGCACAAATCTAAAGTGGCTTCGGCTGCTTTAAGTAGTCGTCTTTCTAAAGGCGACGTGGATGTGGTCCTCATCCAAGAACCCTGGGTCAATAGCTCGAGAATCTGCGGATTGGGGACTAAGGGCTTCAAGCTCATTCGAGCCAGCGAGGAGAGCAAAGTCAGAACGTGTATTTTGGTCAAGTCTGAGTTGAACTCCTTTCTCCTACCTAACTACACCAATGGTGATATTACCGCTATCAGTCTAACGGTCGACAGCACCCGCCTGACGGTGGCGTCGGTCTATATGCCCTACGATTACATATACTATTTTCAAAGATATTTTCAGTTATTTATCATTATCAATTTATACATCAAACTTTTGTAAAAAGTAAATATAATAAACAAATTGTATAAAGGAAATATGTTAACGTTCACGAAGAAGTCTATGACAGGCTATATCTCTTGGGACAAAACAAAACCAAGTAAGTTGCTCTCCTATAACATATACAAAACGGAGTAAATCTCAGTTTCTTCCCACCTACTTTCTCGGTTTTGCATTTGTCACAGGACAAATATTAAAGAAAAGTGTTCATGCATGAACATAAGAAAATAAAAATATTTCACACACACACATACAGTCCACTTGAAGGAAAGATAATTTAAGAAAAAACATATTTCATACCAACGGATGGTTTCTAATCACTTGTTCAAATCAGCTACACATTTTAATTACTCATTAATAATCTCTTCACACGCCTAAATAAATAGACTTCCACTGATAGTAGAAATTATTATGCCACACAATAGGCTAGACCAACTGATCGCTATGTCAATATTTTCGGCACTTAATGACACAGCAATAAAACGCATTTAGGCTGATATTTTGTATCGCACACATCACTATCATAAAAGTCAAGTGTTTGTGCTAAGATTAGAATTCATCCACAATACACACATACATATATAATTAGATTAGGAACATATTTTTAAGATTTTATATTTAAGCTATTGTACATATTTTTTAAAGTCAGAAATAAAAATATTCTCAATAAATAAAGAAGTGCTTTTCTTTGCATTTACTATAACATTTTGGTCCATACGAGCCTTTAGCTCAAGCGACTAGTGATTACTAAGTGAAAATCAAGTTTTTTTGTAATCGAAGGAATACATCAGCTGTGAGTCGAGGCACAGCTAGGTCAACCGGGCGACCAAATAAAATACCTCCAACGGTTCCTTTCGATTTACAAAAACTTGAAAGTGGAGTGATTTAGTGATCAGTGCTTTTTTTTTATAGTGAAAAAATAAATAAAGCAAAATGGGTATTAATAGAGGCAAGGTCCTTGAATCCCAATTGGACATCAGTGAAAAAGTACTGCAACTATACAATAAAGTTGCAGGAAAGACAGTAACAAGGTCCAAGGCCGATGAAGTGGTAAAAGCTGTAGAGAAGCTCGAAAAAGAGTTAGACTCCAACAACGAAAAGCTTTTGTTGGATGGTGTTGGCAATGAGGATTATTTTATCCAAGATAAATATAGTGCTATAAAACAACAAATTGAGGATGTAATTCAAGGGTTCAAACCATCTCTCAGTGATGAAGTGTCATCTGAACAAAAAAAGAAAACCCAAATGCCACGAACGCCAACAACAAGCATGGGTGCAAAAGACCCAAAAATAGAAAATTTCATGAGGAAAATTCAAAACATATCAAATAAAATGACTGATATGCGCTTTGAGAGTACGATCGGCAACCACCAGATTAAATATTTGGAAAGTTTGTTTAGTGACATCAAGAATGCTTATACGAGTGAATTTTCAAGATATCACAGTACTGAAATTGAGAATGCCTATGAAAAGGTAGTTGATGAGTATTTTGAAAATTTGGGGCATTTGGAAAGATGTTTAGTGAAAGAAGAGCCAAAAGTAAATTATCGGCCTAATTTGGAATTAGAAAAATTGAAAATTCCAATATTTTATGGCGAGATAAAAGAATGGGCTAATTTCTACAATGTGTTCCAGGATATGGTTCATAAAAATGAGCAATTATCGAACTCAGAAAAAATGCTACGCCTTCGCCTTTGTTTGAAGGGCGAAGCTGCAAGGTTAATACAACATTTGCAAATATCAATTGAAAATTATGAAGCAGCGTGGAGTCTGTTGAAACAAAGATACGATAATAAACGTATATTATTCACAACACAGTGGGACAGGATAGTGGATCAGCCTGTCATAAATAGTGATAATGCTGAAAGCGTTAGGCAATTGCTCGATACTACAAATGAGTGCCTTAATGCAATACAGTCGTTAGGAATACGAATTGAAAACGCCGATCCATTTATTGCTCGAGTCATAGTTCGAAAGTTGGACAAAGATGGACTCAAATTATATGAGCAAACGGTAAAAAAAAACCAGAGAAGTTCAGACATTATCTGATATAAGAGATTTTCTTGATCAACACTTTCAAACATTGAAAGCTGTAGCTGAAAAGGAGCAAGGTAACAAAATCCGAAAGCAGCAAATATTTAAAGCTAATCACACGTCGGCCAATTCAAGAAAACCACACAGACAGTGTACTTACTGCAAAATACCACATCATATCATAACGGAGTGCAGAAGTTTCAAGAGCCTATCATCGGATGAAAGACATAAATATGCCAAAGACAATCAAATTTGTTACAAGTGCCTACTTCACAAATTGGGAGAAGCATGCACCAGCAATATGAAATGTAAAATATGCAACTTCAGCAGTCATCATGAGCTTTTGCATTTTGATAACGCTCAAAAGAAGGCTGCGATGTCCACAAAAGCAACTCATACAACGGTAATTCTGGCCACGGCCCAAGTGAGGGCAAAAGCTGCAAATGGTGAGCATATATTACTAAGGGCTCTTATTGATCAAGGGTCGCAAATATCCTCTATTTCAGAAGAGGCAGCGCAGATATTAGGTGTGCCGAGGAAAAAAGTGATGACAAAACTTCATGGTCTAGGAGATGTTGTGGTTGGTGAATCAAAGTTTACAGTCAAAGTGCAAATTACGCCACGTTTTCTGAGCCAGCACGTTGAAGAGGTGAATGCCATAGTTTTATCAACTCTTACAACTGCGCAACCTGATCAATCCTTCAGGTTCAACTTTAAAAAATGGGGAAACTACACTCTTGCTGACCCATTATTCAACAAAGCTGATAGAATTGACATGGTGATTGGTGGTGATATATTCGGAAAAATAATAGAAAAAGGCATTAAAAAACACAATGGAGTTCTTGCTCAAGCTACAAAGTTTGGCTGGATTTTGTCCGGAATAATTAATCAAAAGAAACCAGGCAAAGTTACATCGGCAGTGACCAACCTTGAGAGGTTCTGGGAGCTGGAGGAAGAGCAAGATGAAGAAACTAAAAAAGAAGATGAAGTATGTTTGAAAAGGTTCGAGAAAACCACTAAACAAGATACAGATGGGCGATTTATTGTGGAAATTCCATTTAAAGACGACATGGAGCTGGGTGACTCTCGTAATCAAGCAGTTGCTCGGCTACTATCCATGGAAGCTAAATTCAAAAAGAGTGAAAAGCTTGGCAATGATTACAAAACATTCATTCACGAATACCAAAATCTTGGACATATGGTAAGGGCAAACGAGAAAGTAAATGGAAAATACTATTTGCCTCACCATGCTGTTGTACGCGAAGATAAATTAACTACAAAACTTCGTGTTGTTTTTGATGCGTCAGCAAAAACTTCAAATGGGAAGTGTCTAAACGACATCATGTTGACAGGACCCAAACTTCAGAAAGACGTATTTGACATCATCCTCAAGTGGAGATTATGGAAAATAGTTATTACAGCTGATGTAGAAAAGATGTTTCGGCAGGTTAAAATTTCGGAAAAAGATCAAGCGTATCATCGAATTTTGTGGCGGGAACATCCTTCAAATAAAATAGAGGAGTATGAGTTGACAACAGTTACATATGGTACCGCTTCAGCACCATATTTAGCAGTGCGGACACTATTTGAAATTGCTGACAAGTGCTCAAATGAGAACAGCTGGCTACAAAAAATCATCAAGGAAGATTTCTATATGGATGATCTTATGACTGGTGCGGATTCGGTTAATCAATGTATTATGATCCAGAAAGAAATCAGCCATCATCTCCAGTTGTTTGGATTTCATTTGAGGAAATGGCTGTCAAATTGCAACAGTATTACCAAAAATATCACTACCATAGGAGAAAATGAAATTATTCAAATTCAAGAAAATGAAACAGTAAAAACACTTGGGCTATACTGGGATCCAAATAATGATCAGTTCCAGTTCAAAATTAATTTATCAATGCCGAAGAAAATTACAAAAAGAAGTATTTTGTCACAAATCGCACAAATATTTGATCCATTGGGTTGGTTGTCTCCGATAACTGTCGTTGCGAAATTATATATGCAAAAACTCTGGATTGAAAAAGCTGGATGGGATGAACAGCTTTCAGATGATCTACAAAAAGAATGGAAGCTGTTTATTGATACAGTGGGCGTATTGGAAGAAGTACGTATTCCACGCTGGATTGATACGACCATGGAATCTGAAGTAGAAATTCACGGATTCGGTGATGCTTCCGAAAAGGCGTACGCTGCAGTAGTATACATAAAGGTTGGGAATTCCGTAAAGCTGTTAACTGCAAAAACGAAGGTTAATCCACTTAAAAATCGAAAAACTTTACCTAAGCTGGAACTCTGTGCTGCTCATCTACTAGCAAAATTAATGAATAAAGTTTGCACTATTATTGCAAGGAATCATATGGCTTTTGCATGGAGTGATTCAACAATAACCCTGGGCTGGATTGAAAATTCGAAAAACAAGGATAAATTCATTAGAAATCGAGTGGAAGAAATTAAAAATCTTATACCACAGGCAGCCTGGGGACACGTTAACACAAAGGATAATCCAGCAGATGTAGCATCAAGAGGTATTCCATCTCCAAAAATTTTAAATACGGACATTTGGTGGAACGGACCCAAGTGGCTTTCATCAACAGAAGAGCGAGACGAATGCAACAAAGCAACGATTTTATTAACATCGAGTCAGCAAAATTCTTTTATGGATAATTTAGTTAACAAATATTCAAGTTGGCTAAAACTACAAAGAGTGGTAGCTTACATTTTACGCTTTTGTAAAAAAAAGGAAACTCGTCAGTTTTCGCATCTATCGACTGAGGAGCTTCAGACAGCTAAATTGATCATCATCCGACAAACACAGAAGAACATTTTTAAAGAAGAATTTAGCAAACTGGTTGATGGAAAGACAGTCAAAGGTTCCAGCAAAATAGCAAACCTCAATCCCTTTTTAGATAAAAATGGCATAATAAGGGTTGGAGGCAGGCTTTCACATTCAGAGCTACCGTATAACGAAAAGCATCCAATAATCTTACCAAAATCATACTTGGCTGCATTAATTATCAAAGATGCTCACTTCGCTACAATACATGGTGGGAATCGGTTAACAGAAGCAGTCATCAGGCGACAATATTGGATAGTCGGATTAAAAAATGCAGTGAAACATTGTATACGTGTCTGTTGTAAATGCATACGATTCAAGCAAACTGCTGCAACACAGATCATGGGTGATCTTCCATTGGTCAGAGTTACTACATCCAGTCCTTTTACATATACTGGAGTAGACTATGCTGGACCTTTTCAGATGAGGTGTTCTAAAGGTCGAGGACAAAAATCATTCAAAGGATACATCGCTGTATTCGTTTGCCTTTCGACGAAAGCCATACATTTGGAAGCAGTCAGCGAATTATCAACAGAAGCATTCCTGGCGGCTTTGAGAAGATTTTTTGGCAGACGAGGGAAATCTTTACACATTTACTCCGACAATGGAACTAATTTCGTGGGTGCCAGCAGAAGTCTCGACAATGACTTTAAAAAAGCAATAAAACAAAATTGTGAAGTTGCACCAATCTTAGCTAATGAAGCGATTACTTGGCATTTTATCCCCCCGGCAGGGCCACATTTTGGCGGAATATGGGAGGCTGGTGTAAAAGGCATGAAATTTCACTTAAAAAGGGCAATTGGAGATACAAAACTGACTTTTGAGGAGATGACTACGGTCTTAGCACAGATTGAGGCATCATTAAATTCACGCCCATTATATGCCCTAAATGATGAAAACGGTGTAGACGCTTTAACTCCAGGTCATTTTCTTATTGGGAGACCACTGATATCCATACCAACTCCAGAGTCAGACATAAATATATCCACTTTAAACAAATGGAAGATTATACAAAAAATTCAGCGTGATTTTTGGAAACGCTGGAAAGAGGAATACCTACACACACTTCAGCAAAGAAACAAGTGGAAAACATCAGAGCAAAATTTAAAAAAGGGTGATGTTGTAATAATAAAGGACGAAAATACTCAACCAGCTAAATGGCCGCTTGGTAGAGTTATGGAATGTAATCCTGGACTAGATGGAAAAGTTCGTGTGGTTACGCTCAAATTACAGAATAGTGTGCTGAAACGACCAATCCATAAATTATGTCCTTTAGTCACATCGTCAGGCAGCAATCAGGAAAAATCAACGGATGAAACAAACGCCCGAGTATTGACTACAGTGAGGTCAAACAAATCTCCGAAATACATAACAAATAAAAACATATTTTCGCTTATACTTATGTTTCTCTTTTGCATAACATCGAAAAATGTAGTGAAAGCAGCCGGTTCTCAAACAGGAAACAATGGAATTGTTGCTCAACTTCCAGATAACACCGCAATCTATTTAGATTCACTAGGAAAGATGGACGTCATAACTTCAAATTGGGATTTGGTAATCTACTATGACCTCCACTCATATTTTGAGCAGATGAAAATGATGCCAGATTGTCTACATCGAATAAAAAATCATTGTAATTTGCTATCAGATTTCGAGGAAGCCTGCACCGTTATATCCCTGTCACTAGGAAGGCGTTATGAAGCGATAAAAAGTAGTCACGATTTAATCGTGTCTAATAAAAGACAACGGAGGGCTCCCTTTGAATGGATTGGTTCTATTTATAATATGCTATTTGGGCTAATGGATGCTGACAGCGAAGAGCTAATTGAATCAAACTTCAGATTACTACTAAATAACCAGCATAGCATAAAAGAAAGATTAAAAGCACAAGTTTCATTAATTAATTCCACGGCAAACATAATAAATAAAAATGTAAATGAGGTGAATATGCAATTTACTAAAATAACTAAACAAATCAACAGATTTCACTCAGAGTTAATAAAAAACATTAACAGAGATAAAATGGCCATCCAGTTTCAAATATTAGTAACTCAAGTTACGATTTTATTGAATGAATGTGAGACTATTCAAAAATCCATAATTGAGTTGTTGATAGACTTGAACCACGGACGAATTAATCCAACTCTCATAACTCCCACACAGTTGAACAAGGAGTTGGTACTCATAAGAGAAAAACTTCCATCAAAACTTCAAATACCTGGACAGCAAGGTGACAATCAACTACGAGATGTATATAACCTTATGAGAGCAAATGGAATGATATTCGATCACAAGCTGGTAATTAAGGCAGAAATACCACTTATGCACAGTGAATCGTCAGAAATATACAAAATGATAGCAATTCCATTCGAGCACAAAGGAAAAATCATAAAGATTAAACAAAAAAATGATTTTCTAGTGTACAATTTTGGGCTTCATCTATATTTTCTGATTTCCCAAGCACAACTGAATAAGTGCACCAGAAGTTTGAACAGCCATCTCATATGTAAAGGGAAAACACCATGGAAATCTGCTCTGGATCAAACCTGCGAACTATCACCACTGTTAAAAGGCAGCCAAGCTAATTGCCAATATGAGGAAACAACAAACACTCCCTTATGGGCAGAACTATACCAAGAGAATAAGTGGATTTACAAAGTATTTAAAAATTCCACTTTACATTTGGACTGCGGTAACAGCAAAACCGAGATAATGGAAATTCCAGCCCAAGGAATACTTTCTATCAAATCCGGTTGCACTGCCAGGCACGAAGATATAACGCTATCTGGGTTACAAATATTCAAATTACAAGCATCAGTCAACCCAGCACAAGATCCAATAGCCACAGCCATTCACGAAATTTCTGAGGACAAAATAACTCCACTTCAAATTAACAACATAAGCAGCACAAGGGAGTTGGAAAAACTAAGAAGGGAGATTGACCATTTAACAAAAAATGAACTTAAGATAAGCAACTTGAGTTTAAAAAATCATAGCGGACACTTATCACTAATTTTAATAGTTCTTCTTGCAATATGCATTTTAGTATTTTATTTCATTCATAAATGTAAGTCTAAAGACAAAATCACAATTAACTTTTCCGCCCGCCCGCAAAATGTTCATGCATGAACATAAGAAAATAAAAATATTTCACACACACACATACAGTCCACTTGAAGGAAAGATAATTTAAGAAAAAACATATTTCATACCAACGGATGGTTTCTAATCACTTGTTCAAATCAGCTACACATTTTAATTACTCATTAATAATCTCTTCACACGCCTAAATAAATAGACTTCCACTGATAGTAGAAATTATTATGCCACACAATAGGCTAGACCAACTGATCGCTATGTCAATATTTTCGGCACTTAATGACACAGCAATAAAACGCATTTAGGCTGATATTTTGTATCGCACACATCACTATCATAAAAGTCAAGTGTTTGTGCTAAGATTAGAATTCATCCACAATACACACATACATATATAATTAGATTAGGAACATATTTTTAAGATTTTATATTTAAGCTATTGTACATATTTTTTAAAGTCAGAAATAAAAATATTCTCAATAAATAAAGAAGTGCTTTTCTTTGCATTTACTATAACAAAAGATTGTGGCCATGAAAATGTTTATTTTATTTCAAAGTTTCAAAGAGAGAGTTGAAGCAAATTTAAGTTGGTCGAATTTCGACCACGGGCGATCCTAGTTGTTATTATTAGTCATATCCAGTGAATCTAAGGAACACAAACTTTTCGAAATTCGATTCGTCTTGCAATTACAATTATTATCGATACCATCACATTACATAGAGCCGTACCATCAAATTTTAATTATACATCTTACGCACTCAACATATTTAATGTTGTCGAAAACACAGTGTGTAAGTAAGAAAATACAAAAAGCTTAGAAGTAACCAAAATGGGCAAGCGGTAAAAACGTAACCAAATGAAAAATTGGTAACCATTTTGATGAAAAGTAACCAAAAACGGCAGCCCTGCTCTCGAATTGCTTTTAAAAGTAATTATATGATTTTTTACATATAACTCTGTAAAAGTATCAAACCGCATTTTCGTGTCATTATGTTTCGATGTTTTGAACTTATCTATAATCAGTATATCGTTACCTTAATTCACAAAGGCCCTAACTGACAAAAAAAAATTTACAGTAGAAGCAAAAAACAAAAATGTTTTTACATTGAACGCATGTAAATATAGCTTTGTAAATTTCCTTAAAATTTGTAGTGAGTGTGTATTTCACCATATCAATAAAAATATGTGAAAGTCACTTTCGAAAAATATGTCAATTAGGGCCTTTGTGAATTAAGGTACTGATACGTATGAAGCGTTTTTATATATCACTAGCTGACCCGACAGACGTTGTCCTGTCAATGTTCCTCCTGCGTAGTTTTTTAACTCTGCAGTGCATATCAGTGCCCGAAGAAAGCTATAAAGAATTTTGGGAGGAAAAACATTTTTTTTTTGGTTGGCCTAATTTGAATTTTTAATTTATTTGAAAATGGCGAAGAATCCAGACCCAGTTCATCCTCCTGTTAAAATAGTAGTGACCTGTTATGGTATCCCAATTTTCCCAGGAATATAGTTGATTATTAAAACTATAAAAGGAGCGGAACCACTCCCATTTTTAAGATCAGAAGTGAAATATAATTGATGTAAAGTAATTTTTGGCAGAGATAGTTGCTCTTTTCAAAATCTAATCTAATCTAATCTTGGGTTGCGTCATTAATTGACGCTTAACCGCCTAGGCGATTTTGGCCTTTTCGTATCAAAGCACATCAGTTATTCCTTTTTAGCGACAACTGACGCCAATTGGAAACCCCAAGGGAGTTTAAGTCATCCTCCACTTGCTTTTTCATCTCAGTCGAAGCCTCACTCTTCATCTGCTGCCGAATTCGGATGTCGATAGATAGGAAAACCTTCTGTGCTGGAGCTTCTTTGTCCATTCGCACAACATGACCCAACCAGCGAAGCCTTTGGGCTTTATAAGTCACTTTCGAAAAATATGTCAATTAGGGCCTTTGTGAATTAAGGTAATGATACGTATGAAGCGTTTTTATATATCACTAGCTGACCCGACAGGCGTTGTCCTGTCAATGTTCCTCCTGCGTAGTTTTTTAACTCTGCAGTGCATATCAGTGCCCAAAGAAAGCTATAAAGAGTTTTGGGAGGAAAAACATTTTTTTTGATTGGCCTAATTTGAATTTTTAATTTATTTGAAAATGGCGAAGAATCCAGACCCAGTTCATCCTCCTGTTAAAATAGTAGTGACTTGTTATGGTATCCCAATTTTCCCAGGAATATAGTTGATTATTAAAACTATAAAAGGAGCGGAACCACTCCCATTTTTAAGATCAGAAGTGAAATATAATTGATGTAAAGTAATTTTTGGCAGAGATAGTTGCTATTTTCAAAATCTAATCTAATCTAATCTTGGTTTGCGTCATTTATTGACGCTTAACCGTCTAGGCGATTTTGGCCTTTTCGTATCAAAGCACATCAGTTATTCCTTTTTAGCGACAACTGACGCCAATTAGAAACCCCAAGGGAGTTTAAGTCATCCTCCACTTGCTTTTTCATCTCAGTCGAAGCCTCACCCTTTATCTGCTGCCGAATTCGGATGCCGATAGATAGGAAAACCTTCTGTGCTGGAGCTTCTTTGTCCATTCGCACAACATGACCCAACCAGCGGAGCCTTTGGGCTTTAATCCTCTGAACTATGGTCAGCAGGCGAATTCTAGAAATCTCCATCCACCTCCATCTCGTAAATGCTAAAATGCTTAAGCAAATGAACTCTTAGAATTTTAGGAGATGACGCTTATTTGCGATTCGGATCCACAAGCCGCCTAGCTATGATAATAGTGCGTTACCTGCACTATAGATGCCACGCAGGCATCACTGCAAGATGTCAATTTAGGTGTGATCCTTTACAACTCAGAAAAAGCCAGAAGTAAACCGAAACGCCCGAAGTTACTAGCTACTAATCCCTTACTTTTCAGCGTTACTCTACTTTTTTAATTACAAAATATTCCATTTTCGGTAAAAAGATTTGTGTTTGTTTATTAAAGTCGGTTAAGGACAGATTTTAAATTGTTATATACACCTTAATTTAATTATTTATTGAGTTTTTCTCTATAAAATTGTTATACGGAAACAAAGAATGTTTTTTAGTTATAACTTTTAAATGATAAATAATATTACTTTTGTGACTCCGGATTATGATTTCTAGGACTGAAACTCGACTTTTGATTCCTCTCCTGACTTTTTCCTACGTGTTTTTTGTAGTTTTAGTAGGATATAAAAAAATACAATTTCCAAAATTATGGGCAAATACATAATTAAATATCAATTTTTCTTATAAATTACACATGTTTATTGTTTTTGAGTAATTTTAGGGCCTAAAACAACATAATTCTTCCCTTTTTCCTATTTTTTTGCGTTTTAGCACCAACTTTTTTTCGTCGCCAAAATTTTCCAGCTTTTGGAGAAAATTGGAGATTTTACGAGATGGCTAAAATTGCAGAATTGTAGTAGCTGTCAAAAACAGCTGATCTACGTTATCTGATTCATTTTGCGTTCATCGCTTAAATATGCCAAAAAATGAAGCAAAGATGGAGATTTTTAGCGATTTTCTTTCACTGGAATCGCAAAAGTTGCTAAAATTTGGCAAAATAAATTTAGAGATTTTAGGAGATGGAAATTAAGCATTAGCGAAAACTGGAATTCATGTACAGGTCTGCGTAAAGCTCATCGTTAAATTTCCTTCGATACTCGCCGTTGGCATCACGGGAAGGACCATAAATATTCCGGAGAACTTTTCTCTCAAATAATACAAGGGTCATCTCATCTTCTCTTGACACTGTCCATGATTCCGAGCCGTACATCATCGGAGGAATTTACTTCTCAATTGCCTACTTAGTCCAAAATAACACTTATTGGGAAGAGTGATTCTCCGTTGGATTTCTAGACTGATATTATTTACAGCGTTTTAAATTTGTAGCTATCAACGGTGACTTGGCTGCCAAGGCGCAGGTGTGCCGATCCTTTCTTTGGTGACAGCAGATACTTCGTCTTGTCCTCTTTTCAAAATCTTTTATATAAATACGTTCGCGTTGGAATTTTATAAGGAACATTCCTTGTGAAAGTGTTATCTGTGTCAATTTTTTTTATACGTATATTTAACAAGAAATTTAATTTTTCCAAAAATTTCTAAATAAATAAATTGGGCGCCTTTTTTTTAATGTACACAACAAATTTGGTTTTTTTTGGGTTTATTATGTATTTATAATAACCTTCGTTGTTTACTGAAAATATTATAAATCTTCGCTCCTTGCCAGAAACTTGCATGTCCCAAAATTTAAAATAAGTTTAAAAGTTGATTGTTTTCGACAAATGAATAAATTTTTTGAATTATCTTTTTATTCAAGACGTTTATATAACATAGATCATTAAATAGTTATTCAAGAGGACTAATTGACTAAAGGTCGAAAAAATGGTACATTAAGTTTCTGGCAAGCGACGACGATATATAAAGAGGGTCAGCTATTTTATATACTAATTAAAACAATAATAAATTCAGTTTGTGCCACTATTTTACGTTTTGGTCCTTTTTCTCAAAATTATTGGTCCACCTTTTTGTTCTGAAGTGGCAACCGTGGTTGCAAACCACTTTCGGACCACTTTGTGTCACTTTCGGACCACTTATGGACTACTTGGGGACCACTTTCGGACCACTTGGCGAGCACTTATGGAACACTTTCGGACCACTTTGTGTCACTTTCGTACCATTTGGCGACCACTTTATGGCATTTTCGGGCCATTTATGACCACTGTCGGACCAGCAAGACAGTTGTCTTGAAAGTATATAAACACCAACTCGCTTCTTCGTTTATTGCATTGTCGTACAGTGCGCTCTCGCATTCGTTCGGAAGCTGTTCGGCTCAAACGTTGCTTTAGTGTCGTGTCGTGCATGTAGCTAAGATTTTTTCGAATGTCTTGTTACGCCGAACGGATGACACTATGCAGGGCTTTAATAATAATGTACAACTAGCTGACCCGGCAGACGTTGTCCTGCCACAAATTTATTTCCCTGCATGTTTCTTCTACGATAAACTTGAACAGACTTATGATCGCTGCCCCCAACATGATATCAAAATCGTGCTCGGCGACTTTAATGCGAAGGTGGGCAAGGAAGGAGTCTTTGGTCCAACAGTTGGAAAATTTAGTCTCCATGATATAACATCACCCAACGGCACTATGTTGATTGATTTCGCCACTGCTCGCAATATGGTCATCAGTAGTACCAGGTTCCAGCATAAACGAATACACCAAGCCACATGGCTGTCTCCTGATCAAAGAACAAGAAACCAGATTGATCATGTCATGATCGACGGCAGACATAGCTCCACCGTTCTGGACGTGCGTACCCTTCGTGGCCCCAATATCGACTCGGACCATTATCTTGTTGCAGCCAAGATACGCACACGCCTCTGTGTAGCAAAGAAAGTGCGCACAGTAACGGAAGGAAAGTTTGACGTCGAGAAGCTGCGCACGACACAGACAGCTGACAATTTCTCCACTCGACTCTCACACCTGCTATCGGAGAGCAATCCTCGACCTAACGATGCAACCGAGCAATGGAAGCATATCTCTCACTCATTACGTACCGCCGCTGAGGCCACTATAGGGTTCCAGCGAGCCCGCAAAAACAACTGGTACGATGAGGAATGCAGCACTGCCTCGGACAAAAAGGACGCTGCCTACAGGGAGACGTTGCGAACGGGCGCAACCCGCAGTGTATGGCAACGCTATCGTGAGGCAAAGAAGGAAGAGAGACGCCTTTTCAGAAAAAAGAAACGTGAGGCCGAAAGGCGTGAGTGTGAGGAGCTTGAGATGCTGGCTGACAGGAATGATGCCCGAAAATTCTATGAAAAGATCCGGCGGATGACGGAAGGTTTTAAGACCGGGGCAAGTTCCTGTAAGGACAATAATGGCGACCTGGTAACCGACGTACAGAGTGTACTTAAATTATGGAGGGAGCACTTCTCCTCACTGCTAAATTGCGAGGGAGACGTCGAACCCGATACCCCAATCCCTGACGATGGAAAAGTCGTCCCACCACCTGACTATGATGAAGTGAGGATAGCTATATCCCGGCTCAAAAACAACAAAGCGCCTGGAAAAGACGGACTACCCGCCGAGCTGTTCAAACACGGAGGCGAAGAGCTGGTAAAAAGCATGCATCAGCTCTTATGCAGAATATGGTCAGACGAGTGCATGCCTCCAGATTGGAATTTAAGTGTGCTCTGCCCAATCCACAAGAAAGGCGATCCCGCTAACCGCACCAACTACCGCGGAATCAGCCTTCTTAATATCGCATATAAGGTTCTTTCTAGCGTATTGTGTGAAAGACTGAAGCCCATCGTAGACAAGCTGATTGGACCTTATCAGTGTGGCTTTAGACCTGGTAAGTCTACCATCGACCAGATTTTCACGATACGCCAAATCCTGGAGAAGACCCATGATAAAAGAATCGACACACACCATCTCTTTGTCGATTTCAAAGCCGCTTTTGACAGCGCAAAAAGGAGTTGCCTGTATGCCGCCATGTCTGAATTTGACTTCCCTGCAAAGCTTATACGGCTTTGCCAAATGACGTTGAGCAATACTAACAGCTCCGTCAGAGTCGGGAAGGACCTCTCTGAGCCATTTGAAACCAAACGAGGCTTCAGACAGGGCGACTCCCTTTCGTGCGATTTCTTCAACCTGATGCTGGAGAAGATAATTCGAGCAGCAGAGCTAAACCGCAATGGTACAATCTTTTACAAGAGCGTGCAATTGCTGGCGTATGCCGATGATATTGATATCATTGGCCTTAACAACCGCGCCGTAAGCGCTGCCTTCTCTGGACTGGATAAAGAAGCGAAAAAAGTGGGTCTTGCGGTCAACGAGGACAAGACGAAGTATTTGCTGTCATCAAAGAAAGAATCGGCGCACCTGCGCCTTGGCAGCCACGTCACTGTTGATAGTTACAAATTTGAAACTGTGAGGGACTTCGTCTATTTGGGAACCAGTATCAACACCGAAAATAATATCAGTCTAGAAATCCAACGGAGAATCACTCTTGCGAACAAGTGCTACTTTGGACTGAGTAGGCAATTGAGAAGTAAAGTCCTCTCTCGAAGAACAAAGATCACGCTCTATAAGTCTCTCATCATACCTGTCCTGATGTATGGCTCAGATTCATGGACAATGTCAAGAGAAGATGAGATGGCCCTTGGAGTATTTGAGAGAAAAGTTCTCCGGAAGATTTATGGTCCTTCCCGTGATGCCGACGGCGAGTATCGAAGGAGATTTAACGATGAGCTGTACGAGCTTTACGCAGATCTGACCATAGTCCAGCGAATTAAAGCCCAAAGGCTCCGCTGGCTGGGTCACGTCATGCGAATGGACAAAGAAGCCCCAGCCCAGAAGGTTTTCCAATCGTCACCCGAATTCGGCAGCAGAGGAAGGGGGAGGCCTCGACTGAGATGGAAACAACAGGTGGAGGATGACTTGAACTCCCTTGGGGTTTCCAATTGGCGTCAGTTATCGCTAAAAAGGAATGACTGGCGTGCTTTGATAAGCGACGGCCAAAATCGCTTAGGCGGTTAAGCGCCAATAAATGATGATGATGCATGTTTCTCTAACCCGATCCCTATATCTATTTTAATCCATATCCCTATCTCCTTCGTATAGGAGGAACCACGCCTCCTTTTTCGTTATCCCCAGTTTTTTTTGAAGGTGGTAGGTATTGATCTTATATAACTCCTCACAAAATTTCAGTTGCCTAACCTAAATACTTCCAGAGATATGGACTATGAACTATTTAATTCGTATGGGAGGTGCCACGCCCCCTTTTTCGTTAAATCGAGTTTTTTAGGAGGTGTTAGGGATCGATTGCCGCATTGGTGGTCCTACGACCTGAACTCGATCCGCAAATCATGTAGGACACAATTTAATAAGGCCAAGAGCCTTGACACGGAGACTTAATGGCTCGAATATAAAGTTAAACTTAGAGCCTACAAAAAAGCTCTGAGGCAGGCGAAGAGGGTATCGTGGAGAAATATCTGCACTGGGGTCAAAAATGTCGACGATACAGCGAGACTTAGACGAGTGCTCTCAAAAACTCAAGCAGCCACAAGCTATTTGCGCAAACCTGACGGATCCTGGACCAGCACGGAGGGGGAACCCTAGAGCTGCTCTTGAATACGTACTTCCCAGGGAACTTGCATGAGGAACCCTTAGATCCTACAACAAACCTGGCTGTATACATACCTATCATGGAGGAAAAGGTTAGGTGGGCGGCTAAAAGCTTCGAACCGTTCAAGGCTGCCGGGCCAGGCGGGATTAGTCCCGCACAACTCATAAACACGCTGGAGACATCAGCCAAATGGCTGGAATTTCTCTATACAGCCTGCCTGGCTCTTAGCTACATTCCGTGCTCCTGGAGAAGTGTCACGGTAGTGTTTATTCCTAAGGCGGGGAAGGCGTCTCATTACGAGCCCAAGGACTACAGGCCGATCAGTCTCTCGTCCTTTGTACTCAAAAACTTCGAGAGGATAATAAATGACTACCTCTCCACTACTCTAGCTATCAGCATGCATACACCAAAGGGAAATCTACAGAAACTGCGCTTCACAGCCTAGTTTCTGTTATTGAAAAATCGCTGTATGAAAAGGAGTACTGTCTCGTGGCCTTTTTAGATATTGAAGGAGCCTTCAACAACATAAGCCCTGATGCTTTAAACACCGCTTTAACAAGTCTGGGCATAAGCAGGTCTCTTATTGGACTTATTGATCAACTACTAAGGGGTAGACGAATAGTTTCATCACTGGGATCGGTTGACTTATCACGCTATGTCACAAGGGGCTCGGTTGACTTATCACGCTATGTCACAAGGGGAACGCCTCAGGGTGGTATTCTCTCCCCGCTTCTATGGAACCTCACTGTCAACTCGCTGCTGCGAGACACAAGCTGAGGGGCCTTTTCACCAACCGCTATAAGATACCACCGTTAATACTACCAAAACTGAATGACCTGCGCCTGAACTTTGCACAGTTCTAGATAGGAAACTAACCTGGAAGGAGAATGTTCTTGAGCGCCAGAAGAAAGCGTGTATTGCACTCTACACGTGCAAAAGAGCCATTGGAAAAAATGGGGGCTCAGCCCCAAAATATGCAAATGGATCTACACTGCAATCATTCGACCAATCATGCTCTATGGAGTTGTGGTATGGTGGCCTGCGCTGAGCAAGGCAACAAACCTTAATCTGTTAGGTAAAGTACACAGATCTTGCATGATCTGTATAAGCGGTGCGGTAAGAACAACGCCCAATGAAACACTCCAGGACATTTTTGGCATTTTGCCACTCGATCTGGAAGGGCACCGGATAGCAGTAGCATCGGCTCTGCGTCTAAGGGAAACGTCCGGCTGGGGCGCAAGCACTACTGGACACGCCAGTATTTTGGGATCCTATAGCTTTCTTCCGCTGAGCACAGATCGTTGTGCGACCACAACAGTCGGGGATAGCGGTTTTAAAATAAACATTCCCAGCAGGGAAGAATGGGAGAGCATGGATCGGAGTCCCGCCACTCATGGCGTCACTTCCATTTATACCGATGGCTAGAAGTTAGACGGCAGAGTTGGAGGAAAGGATTCTGAACTTTGAGCTCTCCTTCAGACTACCTGATCGCTCCAGTGTCTTCCAGGCTGAAGTTTCAGCAATCATGGACGCCGCGGCTTGGATAGGCCAACACACTATCGGACAGGATATTTTTATTCTCAGAGACAGCCAAACGGCCATCAAATCCGTTGGCTTTTACTCGTTCAACTCTGAACTGACGCGCATATATCGTCGATCTATACAAGAGATGGCCCAACAGAACCGCGTGACCCTCACATGGGTCCCGGGGCATAGGGACATTGAGGGAAATTGTAGGGCAGACGAACTTGCGAGGCAGAGCACGACCAAGTAGGTTCTTAAGGATAAAGAGCGCTTAGGTATGCCGTTTGCCACATGCAAGCTAATGCTGAAAGAGTACACACTCCGCCAAGCCAACGAAAGATGGCTGCAATCTCCAGGATGCCGGATATCCAAAGAAACCTGGCCGAAATGGGATCATAAAAGATCAATACATATTTATGCCCTAAGGAGAAGAGAAATCTCCATATTAATAGGCGTATTAACTGGGCACTGCCTTATTGGTAGGCACGCAGAAAGACTAGGTGTGCCCTACCGACGATGCTGTAGGAGTTGCAAAGATAATGAGGAGGAGGAAACGGTGGAGCACCTCATCTGCAACTGTCCGGCTTTAAGTGGCGCGAGAATGCCCTTTTTGGGAGTGCCCTTCCTGGTTAGCCTACGCCAGGTCACGGAGCTGGACATAAAGGACCTGATGGGCTTCGTCAAGACATCTAAATGGTTCGAGGAAGAGTAACGGTGTCGGTATAGGAAGGTCAGTCCCGGGATTCTGCTATGTGGAGAATTCCGTTAATACCGGGATTTTCCATATGGCAGGGTCCCGGAACTGACTTTCCTAGTGTTGGTGGCATCACAACGGGCCTTTTAATACTGGCCTAGGTGTGCCTCTGCGGCAGCCACTTGAACCTAACCTGGGATCGATCACATATAAACCCTCACCAAATTTCAGTGAAATGTTTCCTTCGTATGGGAGGTGCCACGCCCCCTTTTTCTTTATCTCCAGTTTTTTTTGGAGATGATAGGGATTAATCTTATTTAACTCCTCATGAAATTTCAGTGGTCTAACCTAAATACTTCCCGAGATATGAACTATGAAGTATTTCATTCGTATAAAAGGTGCCACGCCCCCTTTTTCGTTATCCCCAGTTTTTTTTTGAGGTGGTAGGGATCGATCTCATCTAACCTCTTAGCCAAAAAAATTCATATTTTCCAAAAAGGATCAGCTAGGATTTCAAACCAAAGTGATTCATCATCAGGACAGCGTCCCAGACGATGTGGAATTTACAGATTTTGGCGTCATTTTAGGTCAACCTATTCTTCGTTCAGGAGCAGTGTGTAAATAACATGACTTTTTAATAGCAAAATATGTTTCAAGTATTTGGCTGTGGTTGTTGTTGTTGTAACGATGTGTAGTCCTGCCCAACGCGTATTTTTCCTTAACCTAATTGTCATCAATATCTTCTAACGGGAGTCCAAGGAAACTAGCAGTTTCAATAGGATTGGACCAAAGAGAGATGGGTGTTAGAAGAGTGGGCTCAAATGAGCAAGAAAATAAGTGATTGGTATTGTGGGGGGATGAGCCGCATGCCGGACATACATTCGGCACATCAGGGTTCAGTCTAGATATGTAGGAGTTTAACCTACTACAATATCCAGAGCGTAATTGAGCCAGAGTGACCCTTGTCTCTCGAGGAAGATGACGCTCCTCTTCTGAAATGCCAGGTGTTGCGGCATGTAAGACATTGTTTAGCGGACAGAGCGCAGAGTAATGGCCAACAGACGTTGTATGGATATGCCCCAAAGCCTGTTTGTGCACCTGTAGATCAAACGGCGTTGTTATATAGTGACGGATCTCATCAAAATGTTTACGTAGATGCGACCTTATGGTCCTAGGAGGCGGAATGAGTTCAAGCAGTTGTCTACCGGGATGCTGTGGTTTACAGCAGTTCAGTAGGTACTGCTTGTTTAGCATTTCATTATGCTCCCTAACTGGAAGCATTTCCACCTCATTATGTATATGAGATATAGGTGACATAAGGACGCACCCCGTAGCGGTTCTGAGCGCGGTGTTTTGACAGGCCTGAAGCTGATTCCAGTGAACGTCTGCAAGCCCCGGCGACCATATCGGCGACGCATAGTTCAGGATCGGCCGACCAATTGCCTTGTACGTTACCAACAACGTTTCTTTGTCTTTACCCCAAGTACTGCCGGCTAGTGACTTGAGGATTTTGTTGCGGCTCTGTAATTTTGAGACAATTGCGGCTGAATGGGCAGCGAAAGTGTGCATGGTGTCAAAAGTCACTCCTAAAATTTTTGGGTGAGCGACAGTAGGTATTTTATGATCACCTACATAGATTTCTAATTCCATGCCAACCTGCGCCGTCCACGTCGTGAATAAGGTCGCCGAAGACTTTGTTGGCGACAATGTCAAGGTTCGGGCAGTAAAGAACTTGACTAGAGAGGGGAGATAACCATTTATTTTGGAGCACAGCTCATCAACGGAAGTACCAGTTGCCAATATCGTGCAATCGTCTGCGTAAGAAACAATCGTAACTTCTTCTGGTGGAGGAGGAAGCTTCGAAATATAGAAGTTAAACAATAACGGGGAGAGGACACCACCCTGTGGTACCCCTTGTTTTATCTTCCTGGCTTTAGATTTTTTGTTTCTAAATACAACAGACGACCGACGACCACTGAGATAATTGGCGGTCCAACGCTTTAGACAGGGGGGGAGTGACGAGTCTTCCAAATCAGCTACAAGTTGCCCATGATTTACTGTGTCAAAAGCTTGACTCAAATCAAGTGCAACTAGAACCGTCCTGTCATTAGGCCTATTTTGATTAAGACCGTCAGTTATCTGAGTGTTTATGACATTTAGAGCAGATGTTGTGCTCCTACCCTTCCTGAAGCCATGTTGGTGCTCGGCTAACATCAAGTGTGATGTGTAGAGCGGGAGTAGGACCGCCTCAAGTGTCTTTACTACTGGCGAGAGGAGTGATATCGGGCGATATGACTCCCCAACGTTAGCTGGCTTGCCAGGCTTTAGTAGTGGGATCACAGTTGCCTGCTTCCATTTGTCGGGTATGACAGCTGTGATCAGAGACAAATTGAAGACGGCCGTTAAATATTTGACTCCCGCTAGGCCGATGTGTTTTAGATGCACCATGGCTATGCCATCAGGGCCGATGGCTTTGGAGTTTTTGGCCTTCCGGATGGCCTCTTGAACCTCTGTAGCGGTGATGGGAACGGGGGCATAGTTTTTGTGTTTATGCGCACGCCTGAAGATTCCACGTCTAGCCCTGTCTTGCGCAGGGTGTGGGACATATTGTCGACAAAAAGCCTGTGCACATTTCCTGGGGTCATTTATTGTCTTGTCACCAAAGGTAATGTCGACATTTTTTGGTGGACCCGAAGGATTCGACAAGGACTTGACGGTGGACCATAATTTCCCAACACCGGTAGAGAGGTTACAAGACCTGAGGTGCTCCTCCCATTTGGTTTGTTTGTGTTCGTTAACCAGCCTTCTGATTTCCACGTTGAGATCACCGATCTGTGGGTCAGATGGATCGATGTTGCGTATGAGGTCACGTTCGTTGGCCAAGGCTGCGGCCTCAGCTGGGAAGTTAGGCCTGATATCTTTTATCCTACCAGCTGGTATGAAACGGGCTGTAGCCTTTTTAATGACCTCACGTATGTTGCGCTCGCCAACGTGTACGTCAGTGGGAATGGGAAGATCACCAAAGGAGCTCTCCGTGAATTCCAAAAAGCCGACCCAATTGGCCTTTTTGAAATTCACGTAAGTACGTTTCTCCGACGTGATAAAATCCGTGGCACGATCGACAGACAGGATGATAGGCAGGTGGTCGGATGACAGGGCCACCATAGGTTGCCAGTTGATGCTGTTAATTAACCCCGGGCTAACAATAGTTAGGTCCGGGGAGCTACTGCAGTTAACAGCCATCCTAGTTGAGGAGTCTCCGTTCACAGTACAGAAAGAGGAGTTATCAATTTGCTCGGCTAATTCCCGTCCTCTGCCGTCCACCGAAAGGTGTGAATGCCACATATCATGATGGGCATTAAAATCGCCCATGATGATACGGTTATCGCCACAAAGAAACGCCCTAAGGTCAGGACGATAACTTCTGGGGCAGCAGGTGACGGGAGGAATGTATATATTGATTAGCTCGAGATCAACGCCACCAGCTTGTATAACTATACCTTGACACTCTAAAGGTAAGTCACTTTGGTCAGTGTTGATATCAAATTCCCTATACTGCACCGTATGGTGTACAAGGAACGCGAGACCACCTCCGCCGTCTGTACGATCATGCCGGAGTACGTGGTAGCCTCCACTCGCTCGGAGATTCGAGTGGGGGCCAAGTTTTGTCTCCTGGATTGCAGCAATTTTGATTTTATGTAGCTGCATAAATGTGGTTATCTCCGCTATCTTGCCGGTCAAGCCGTTGCAGTTAAATTGCAACAATTTAAATTGCGAAGGAGAGGCAATGGCCACTCTGGGAGTTAAAGACTGATGTGTTCGCCTAGATGGTGGTAGGTTATGTCGCGATATTGATCTCCGTTGCAGTCCTGAAGCCGGCGGAATTCGTTCACTATTAGATGAGTGTACTTCCGTCGGCGTTGAGGGCTGCACAACTCGACAGCAAGGCGCGACAAACACATCAGTCCAAAGATTTCTGTTTGCGAGCCCAGAACATATGCGTAGGTGACACAGGCCTAGGCAGGAGTTGCACTTGACCGATGCCACAGACGCATATATCCTGTGCCGACATACAGTGCACGAAGAGTGAGGGACCAGAAGTTGATGGACTTGACTTTCATTCGTGCTAGTGCCGGAAGAAGTTATTAAAGAGTTTAGAGACGGGGGCTGAAGCTCAGTAGTGCTACAAGCATCAACCGATGTGCTACGAAGAAAGTAGCCATGAGTGGGTGCTTGTGCTGTTGATGCACTAGGAAGTAAGCTACAGCCGGGAACACATATATTCTGCTGGGCAATATAATTATTGCAGGTCGTGGAGACTTGATTATTATTAGAGGGCGATAAAGCAACATATGAGCGTCGCTTGCCTCGGGACGTCCTTCGACGTGAACAGCAGGGCGCCACAAAATTTTTATAGAAACTTGTGGGCCGATGTGCTTTCGGATCTAGTCCGGAGCAACTTGATTTGTGCAACCAACCTTTGCATGATGCACACTGTACTGAGTGTGATCGTCTTGTATATATTTTCTTCCGACCAACGCAGCAGAACCATTCTCTTGGGCCAGGATTTGGCTCAATGCCAGCCCGGATCAAGAGAATAAGGAGAAGCCGTGCTGCAAGGGGCTGTTCCGGGGATGACAATAGGTGAGGGAATCGTGACGCGTTAGACAGGGTCACTTCGAAATGTATTGCTCTTGGCCGAGTCATTATAAAAAAAAACAACCCGGGTCGTTTCGGTACGAAGGGTATTGTACAGGTACAAATACCGTTCTCGCAGAACCGGCAATACGTGAAACGTATTTGGCTGTGGTCACAGTGTCCTGCAAGTGTTTAATTTTTTGTTATAAAAATCTTCGCAGAAAACAAGAACTGACCAGTAGGTGGCCCCCGGAATCGACAACAAAATGTATCGTATCGCCTATTGAAGCATAGGGCCTGGAAATGTATCGTAGCATATTATTATTGTTAGACGCAGAGAAATATAGACGTCGTACATACATATGCATATGTATAATGCCTTTAACTCTCGCGACCATGCCTTTGGGCTTTGCTTTCTTAAGGTAACCACAACTTTCATAAAGAGTTTCGGTGGCGACAACAGCGAAAACGTGGGTGATTTTTGGAGTAAGCTGCAGATATAGGTTAATCCTTTACTCGCCTTCGGCGGAAACCATACGTGCGTTTTAATTAAAAAATTTAAAGAAAATCTCCCTTCTTTCTACGGGCGCTGCTGGAATTATGTTTTAAGTTTTTGACAAAATACATATTTTTTTTACATTTCAGTTCAACAATGTTCCCTGTAGGGAATACTGTGGTCGACTACAACAAAAGCTAACTTTTAGTCATCTAATTGTAAATGCGTGTGTAAAACTTCTATCCTGGCTGTAAATAAAATATCACCTCAGTGTGTAATAATTTCGAAAGCAATTTAAAACAGGCTAGTCAAGCCACTGATAGAATTTTCAGTGTTAAACTTTCTAATCTACTCATTGTTCAATTTAACAATTTTCTTTAAATTCTTGACTCGAATAAAAATATTTGCGTATTAAATTAATTATGTCGTTTCGTGTTAGCTTTGATTTCATTGAAAATTTTCAAGATGTCAACAATGTACTGGTTTAAAATATCGTTTCAGACCTTGTTTAGAAGGCTGTACAGCTACATACGAAATGTTTTTATTGAAATGGCGCAGCGATGAAACAGTTAGTTGGCTATTTAGCGCAAATAAAGCGTTAATATCTTATCATTTAATTTGATTAAGTCACTAAAACAAGTATCTATCTAATAGAAATTATTCAAGCCAACATAAAAGCTTCGAACATGTAATTATTTCAAAACCCCTTAATTTTCAACGCCATTATTATATATATCATTTAAAAGTAATGTAAAGAAGTCGAGAGGATGACACAGATAGGAAAAAATAGTGAATTAAGGGCTTAGAATGTGAGTGCTAGAGGAAACGTCAAGGGATGATTTGTTTGTATGGGTTATCGTTTGCAATACAGATGAAGACCTAATAGTTGACATGAAATTAACTGAATTCCTTACAGGGTTTATTAATAGAATTTATAGGCAAAACACTACATCTCCCGTGACACAACAAAATCAAGTAAGTCGTTCTCCCGTGACAAATGCAAAACCAAGTAAGTCTCAGTTCTTTTCCCAACTACTTACTTGGTTTACGGTATTACCCGGGTACCCGGTCTTCGGTATCAAATTTTTTATTTATTCAAATTAATATAAAATATTTTTTTTTGACGCAGAATTCAAAACACTTGATAAATATATTTTTTTCTTTATTATTTAACTATCAAGATTGACAAATTTATCAAGAGCACAGAATCGGGCGGTAAAAGTAAATAAAAGCTTATACAAATTATTAAGTTTTTCGACTGTAAGTTCGAGTTGATGCAAAGCTCTTATATTTCTTGGTGAACGCAGAGCAAATCACGAAAGAAGTCTTCAATTTGGCGCTATTAAAGGTTTGTCAACTTGAACATACTTTAAAAAAAATGTATAATTTTTCCTCAGAACTCAGAGTATTTACGCATCTGTGCACGTTATTTAATACTTTTCCTAAATCCAAGCTGTTTATACCGAATAAAAACTCAACTTCCAATCCAACCTAAAAAACTTTACATTCATATCTACGTACTGCTCGATCATCCTGTGTACTAAAAGTGCGTGCGTCGTGCCGTGGGACACAACCTCACCGTACGAGTTTTTAAATCAAACTAAATGTGATTGTCGTTTCTTTTCTCAAAAAGTCGCTGGCGCTCGCTATTCGTCGCTATTGTCGACTCCTATCAAAAATGGAAAAGCGCTTGAGTCGTTTTGGCGGCTATGGCTCGATATGTATTACCTTATTGGATTCAACTAATGCTATAAGCAGTCTAGGTATTGCAGATGCAGTTCCATTAACTGTGTGGGCATATTCAAGGTTTCCCGACTTCGTACGATATTTTATATTTAAACGCTTTCCTTGATAGTCTGTGCAGTTGCTGCAACTGGATAGTTCACCCCACATTTGTCTTCCAGGCAACCAGGCTTCGATATCATATTTTTGAAATGCAGAAGCACCCAATTCTTTGGGTGGCATATCGAGCACTCTAAACCTTAGGTTTAACTGCTTATATAAAGACATTTCAACACTTTTAAAACCTTCTAATACCGACTCCGACTGAATTTGTGAACACACAGAGAACATCTCCACCTTAGTAAATTGATGAACCCTGAAATGAAAAAATAGACGACTTAAAAATATTAAAAAAAAAATATATATTTAAAATGTTCAACATATGTATGTATGTACGTAAGTAGCTATAGCTATATATAGCATATATGCACATACCAAGGTAAGTAATAATATGAAGAGTTGAAGCATCATCGCGAATAACGTTCTAAGTTACGAAATCATAAGCTGTCAGGACAGCAAAAAAACGCTAAAGTCATAGTTTTTTAATTTATTGTTGTTGTTGTTGTTAACAATGCATTGCTCTGCCTAGAGTGTATGATCATTCCGAAGATCTTCATCAAGCTCTTCTAACGGGAGTCCAAGGAAACGTGCAGTTTCAACAGGGTTGGACCAGAGGGATAGAGGAGTTAGAAGAGTAGGTTCAATTGGACAATTGAAGATATGTAGGGTATCATGGGGGGTCCTACCACATGCAGGGCATGTGTTTGAAATTGTATCATTCAGTCTGGATAAGTAGGAGTTTAACCTCACACTGTATCCAGACCTAAGCTGTGCCATGGTGACTCTTGTCTCCCTTGGTAAGGTGCGTTCTTCTTCAGCAATACCGGGGGTAAGACTGTTTAGAACGGGGTTCACAGGTTGAGATCCGACAAAAGTATCAGCCGACTCGGTGTGGATGTCGGTTAGAGCCCGCTTATGATTCCGCAGATCAAACGGCAAGGTAATTGATGCCGGATCTCGTCATAAAGCTTACGGAGATATTGCCTTATGTCTCTCGGATGCGGATCTGTGTCCAAAAGATAAC
Source organism: Campiglossa producta (assembly GCA_964058755.1). NCBI lineage: Eukaryota > Metazoa > Arthropoda > Insecta > Diptera > Tephritidae > Campiglossa > Campiglossa producta. Next base: position 46,317,363 of record CAXKVI010000005.1, read on the forward strand.
GGTTTGGATGTGCTGGCTTGGGGCAGTTCAGAAGGAATTGCCTGCTAATCATTTCTTTTACATTGAGCAGTTTTGCCTCTTGATATTGAGCATAGTCAAAGACTGGTCGGCCAATGGTTATATGTAGTCAGCAACGTTTCTTTGTCTTTTCCGCAAGTACTGCCGGCAAGTGACTTGAGGATCTTGTTGCGACCTCGTACCTTTGAGACCATTGCAGACACATGACCAGCAAATGAGAAAGTATTATCCATTGTCACACCCAATAACTTTGGGTGGCTGACAGTTGGTAGCTTAGTGCCATCAACGTAAATGTCTAATTCATTTCTCACCTGGTGCGTCCATGTCGTGAAAAGTGTCGCGGTGGAATTACTCGGAGATATCGTCAGATCTCGCTCAGTGAAAAACCTGGAAAGGTCGCAGAGGTAACTGTTGATTTTCGCACAGAGTTCATCAGTATAGGGGCCCTTCACCGTCGCCATTATTGTACAGTCGTCAGTTGTACAGAAACGACGGTGACGTAAAGGGGTGTAAAAGTAGGTCGCCTCGCAGTTGGTGCACCCTGGGTAACGCTAAATGACCTACATAGCATACACGGCTAGTTTCTTGTATTGCCGGTTCTACGAGAACGGTACCAGTACTTGTGCTGTACCCATCGTGCCGAAACGACCCGGGCCGTTTTCTTATATCGACCCGGCCAAGAGCAATACACTCGGGGTGACCCTGTCTGACATTTAGGCAGGGCTACACCTCGCTACAACAACAACGGTGACGCCATCTGATGGTGGGGGCATCTTCGATAGATAGAAGTTAAGCAGTGTCCGGGATAGGACACCACCCTGTGGCACGCCCTGTCTAATACGTCTAGGTTTTGATGTCGCGTTTCTGAAGTTGAACGAGTCCTGCGCTTACGATAGAAATATCTGGCGAACTATAGCAATTACCCGATACTCTTGTTGGGGCGTCTCCGGTCAATGTACAGAAAGCCGTATCATCTATCTATTTCGCAAGTGCATGCCCCCTATTGTCTGCTGGCAGGTTTGAGTGCCACATATTGTTGTTGTTGTAGCGAGGTGTAGCCCTGCCTAAATGTCAGACAGGGTCACCTCGAGTGTATTGCTCTTGCCCGGGTCGTCGATATAAGAAAACGGCCCGGGTCGTTTCGGCACGATGGGTACAGCACAAGTACTGGTATCGTTCTCGTAGAACCGGCAATACAAGAAACTAGCCATGTAGGCCACATGTCGTGGTGCGCATTGAAATCGCCCGGGATCACGCGGTTATCTCCTCGTAGTAGCAAGCTAATGTCGGAGTGATAACCGGTGGGGCAACTTGAGACAGGGGGTATGTAGATGGTTATACTTTGGCTTTCTAAGATATCATCCGTTCCTTCGATGTCGGTATCAAATATATCATACTGTACAGAGTTGTGTTACGAACGCTAGACCACCTCCTAGACCTCCTGTTACTCTGTGACGGTCTTTCCGATGGATGTTATATCCACCATAGGTAATGAGGCCCGACCAAGGACTGAGTTTGGTTTCTTGGACTGCGGCAAGTTTTATGTCTTATTGCGTCATCAAATTACTTATCTCTGCGATCTTTCCAGTTAATCCGTTACAGTTGTGCTGTAAGATTTGGAACTGCGCCGGTGGGGTCGATGTCGAGTTAACCATAGGCGTGGGAGACGGATGTGTTCGCCCAGGTGTTGGTAGGCGAAGACCAAGGCTGTGCCTCAGCCTAGTTAGCTGTGGACCTGGTGTGACCGGGTTGGCTGGCGTCGTAGGTTGAGGCGTGTTGCAGAGCATAGATGTACGTGGCATTGGCCTAAACAGTTATTGTATTTGACCGATGACGCGAGCGTGTATAGTTTTTGCCGACAAACAGTACACGTAGATACAGGTGCGAGATGATGTTGATCCTGATTTAAACGGGAGGGGGGTGTGATGGAGGAACAGAGAGATACCGGTGATCATGTCTAAACTGCTCCGGTGGGAGCGAGAGTGTTGAGCTGCTGCGCGTGATGTTGACGCCATAAGGCACGAGCTACAGTCTGGGATTTGTGTGGCGGGTATATCAGAAGTGCTGCTAGTCGTTAAGACATTATTATTAGTATTGCTACTAGAAGGCGGTAGGGGTGCACTTGATCGGCGCTTACCACGGGACGCCCGAGGACGCAAACAACAAGGTGCCACGAAAGTACTAAAGAAAGTAAGGGGTCTGTGGATGTTAAGGTTAAGCCCTGAACATCCGGATTTATAGAGCCATCTCTTACACGAGAAGCATTGCACAGAATGCGACCGTGTAATATATATCTTTTTGCAGCAGACACTGCATATCCATTCTCTTGGTCAGTGGTTCGGCTCAACGCGCGCCCGTAACAATAGAATATCTTGCAGCCCTGCTGCCAGGGGGGAGGATGATAGTTTCGGAATGGGACAAAACAAACTAAACAGGGATATATTGAAAGTGGCAGTCCTTGGCAGAGGCAAAACCCCGGGTGGTTCCACTGCGCAGAGATAGATGGCGATGTCCTGGGTTTTCTGCTCTGAGAAGTGACTGTACATAAGGGAACCTTTAATTTATTCCTTTCAACTGTGTCCTTAACCTTTTTTCATATCTTTCATATTATCAGGTTTACACCTTCCTTATGAACTTCCGGTGCCCTTTCGAATCACTTTCGACGCTTCTATGCAAAATGATGTATGTCTCTTTACATTACCCTACTATTTCTAAATGCATTTTTACAGTTATGGCGTGCAAAATTTTAGAAAATTTGTTATCTGAACAATCTAATCTTGCGTCATAATGACGCTTAACCGCCTAGGCGATTTTGGCCGTTTGGTATCAAATCACGCCAGTCATTCCTTTTTAGCGATAACTGACGGCAATTGGAAACCCCAAGGGAGTTCAACTCATCCTCCACCTGTTGTTTCCATCTCAGTCGAGGTCTCCCCCTTCCTCTGCTGCCGAATTCGGGAGTCGATAGGAAAACTTTCTGTGCTGGTGCTTCTTTGTCCATTCGCATAAGATGACCCAGCCAGCAGAGGCTTTGGGCTTTAAGCCGCTGAACTATGGTCAGGTCTGCGTAAAGCTCGTACAGCTCATCGTTAAATTTCCTTCGATACTCGCCGTTGGCATCACGGGAAGGACCATAAATCTTCCGGAGAAGTTTTCTCTCAAATACTCCAAGGGCCATCTCATCTTCTCTTGAAACTGTCCATGATTCCGAGCCGTACATCAGGACTGGTATGATGAGAGACTTATAGAGCGTGATCTTTGTTTTTCGAGAGAGGACTTTACTTCTCAATTTCCTACTTAGTTCAAAGTAACACTTGTTGGCAAGGGTGATTCTCCGTTGGATTTCTAAACTGATATTATTTTCGGTGTTAATGCTGGTTCCTAAATAGACGAAGCCTCTCACCGTTACAAACATGTAGCTATCAACGGTGACTAGCACAACATTTGACAGCCACTTCGCACACCGCGGATTTTAACTTTGGAAAGTCTCCGCATTCAACAACAACTGAGCAATACGATGAATTTTCAGGAAGATGTACACAGAGCCAAAAATGCCTAATAAAATTAATAAGATTGTCTTTATGAGTGGTTTTGGGCTCAGGGGTAGTCGAAACGATGGAAACGAAAAAAAAACTATTCGCAAATCTATTTGGAATGAGGAAATTCTTATTGATATTATTAAGTGCAGTTTCTTCTTATTTCTTTGCGATTTCTTTTTATATGTGTTATTAATAAGAAAACTTTTTCAAGATTTTCTTAAAAATATGAAAAAAAGATGAAAGAGAAAAAACTTCTTATTTTAATAACTTATTAATGTTTTCAAAGGGAAATCTTGCATCATCATCAGTAGACATCATGAAGAGCTAACCTGCAATTAGACGCTGGGAAGCAGAAGTACCCGATGGCTCGATGGTAAGCACCTGTGTTCAGCATTCAATATGTTGTTAGTTCGATTCGCGGTGGAGGAAATATGGCAAGTGTGGAAGGCAATGTTAGGAGGAGTGCGGTGAAATGGCTTTAAGGCAATATAAAAAAAGGCAACATAAGAAGGTAAAGACTTGAATTTTGTGAACTGAGCCACCTACAATTTTTTCGACGGCTATGTATTTTAATGAAAGTTGGTAGTATGGCTCACAACGATTAAACAAAAATACATATAAGTTAGCAAGACGGCCGGCACACCTACCCGTGTGAATATGCTGACACCGCACTTCCCAAAACACGCGCTAGCCAATGCAGGTAATTTGATCTGCAGCGTATGCAATATCGTTTGCATACGCAAGTTGCGCTTATGCAACCGATCGAAGGCAAATCATGGGAAGCGCTGCGTCAGCAGTTAGAATAAGTTGTAGTGGTTAAGTATAGGCTAAGTGATATTGGAAGAAAAGATTAAAGAGGCATTCTTTGTTCGACCATCAAGAAAAACGGATCGGTAAATATACTATTCATTGTATTAATATTTATTGTTCTCTTTCAAAGGATTTAGGGACACGAGACCGTGGGGCGGTCTCCAACTTTAATTTTTTAAGAGGCGGGCTCGGCCCCGCCTTAACTGGCGCCCGAGCAGGGACCCACAAGTGGGTGGGTCCCTGGAAAGGACCTCTTTAAATGAGAAGTCCTGGAAAATAAGTGATCAGTGTAGTGACAGTTGTGAAGTGAAAGTGTGGGTGGCAGTGATACTCACAAAATCCCCTATAACAAAATGACGTAGTGCAAATAAAAAAAATATACTGAAACCGCGATTCACCACCTTCGGGGGGACCCTCCGGTTTATAAAAACAAATGAATAAATGAATAAAAAGTGTAAATTAAGGCTTGTACAGCCAATAACAAAATTTGTTTTCCAAACCGCGATTCACCACCTTCGGGGGGACCCTCCGGTTTATAATATAAGCTTAATTCTGCGACTCCCTTCGGGACCCTCCAGAATGTAAAAGCTCCTCTCCCTAGGAGAGGTAAAATTGTGATTAAAGCACACAGTGAATAAGTGAAAATAACCTTACTATGTCCAATCCTTGAAGCCCTAACGGCTGAGACAGGAATAAAATTAAAAGAAGCAATCCTGTGACCCCTAGGACCCTCAGGTGCGCAAATGAAAAGATAAAAATTGTTTTTTAAGAACACACTGGAAACTGCTGCTTGTTTTCCGCGATTCCTCCAGAGTACACATAAGAACACGATGGGGATCGCAAATGGTGCCTTTCGGTGTAACCATAAGAACACACTGGAGATTGCGTTTGTCCGGGATTTCGTTGTGGAGCTAGCTGTGCCTAAGTAGGTTGCCCTCAATCTGATTGTCGACGACCAAAAAGGGATGACACAGCCTCCCTGACCAAAAACCTTAACCTTAAAGACGATGTACTGTGAAACGCCAACTTGGTACATGTCGCCGTTACCATCAGAACACGGTGGAGATTTCACAACTAAACTTACAGTTCCTTTCTTGTTCTTTTCCAGGAAAGGAGCTGGAGTCATCAATTCGTGCGATATAACAAACAAACTTGCAAAAAAGCCATCCCGTGCCTGTGATTTTTTTTTTTTTTTCATTATCGTGAGTAAAAAGGAAAATTAAATTAATAAAGTAAAAAATGGAAGCCCTTACAACAAAGGTTAACGAGCTGAATGGGGGGATAAATGCTCTTCTCGAGCAAATACGGAGACTGGAAGGCCGTCTCGGGGGTATTGAAGCTAACAGCATAATCCAAGATCAAAATTTGGCTAGAATTGTTGCAAGGCTCGATAACGTGGAACAGGCAGGTGTCAGGGTGCCAACCCAAGGGATGTCCTCGGTGGAGCGACCACCACTTTCAGAACAGGATCTGAAGGACATCGGCAGGCTCCCCGACTGTGTAAAGGAGTTACAGGTATTTGAAGGGAGCCCCTCTCAGTACATATCCTGGGTCCACACGGTTGAGAGTATCCTGGCCGATTACGAGGTAGTAAAAGAAAAGCCTCTGTATCGTGCCATCCTTCAGCACATACGGCAGAAAATTCGGGGCGGAGCTGATGCGGCCTTGGTGGCGCATAATGTTTTCGAAAGCGAGTGGACGGATATTAAGCGAGTATTGTCCCTTCACTACGCCGATAAGAGAGACATCCGGACCTTGGAGCACCAACTGAACCGGCTCACACAGGGAAGCTCCAAGCTGGATGATTTCTATGCGACAGTGAACCATCAACTGTCGCTGATAGTGAACAAGATAAAATGCGAGGACTACACGCAAGAGACGGTTTCTGTTCTGAGAGAAACCTATAGAAACAGAGCGCTAGATGTCTTTATCCGAGGATTGAGTCCCGAACTATCCCGGATGCTGATCGTACAAAAACCAAAGACGTTGCCAGAGGCATACACCGCCTGCCTGGATATTCAAAACCTTACTCTCCGGAACACAATAGTCCACTCGAACTCTGTTAACAGAATCATAGTTCCGACGAACACCCTATCGCAAAGGCCACCTCTGCCACCACGAACACGTTCAAACTACAGCTGGGTCAATAGGAACTCAGGATATAGGACCCCCTACAACAGCTTCCAGCCCGGTAACAACACAAGCCCATCGCCCCCAGCCAGACCGACTGCTCCTAAACCCGCAGAGAGGATGGAAGTCGATGGTAGCATGCAGACAAGGCAGATAGATTACATGAACCGACCTTCGGGGTCAAATGCCTTCAAAAGGGGGCCTACGTCTTCAAAAGGAAACTTTAAAAACAGTCAATGCTATATAATATACAGGCTAACGGCTCGGTGGAGGAGTCCGACTCCCTAAACGATCCCGCGCCCACAGAAGACATTACCCAGGAAGTAAATTTTTTTAATGACCGGGCCTCCAGCTTATTTCATATGAGGAGCGGTGCCAGGCGCTCCAGCATTCCTTACCTAACGTGTGTGACCAAAAACAACGCTACCTTACAATTCCTTGTTGATACAGGGGCAAACAAAAATTTCATCAAACCTACCTTAGCCCCTCACTCAAAACCAGTCGATCCACCCTTTTCAGTGCAAACGGCAGCAGGACCCATTCTAATAAATAGGAAAATCTGCGGGAAATTTTTCCACAGCGTGGGGAACGATACCGAAACAACATTTTACTCATTACCGGGACTCGAGTCCTTCGACGGTATCATAGGGGACGATGCACTAAAGGCGCTCGGCGCTGTGATAGACAGGAAAAATCATCTCCTCACAATAGATCCAAACACCAAAATACCCCTGCGGAACAAAACAATCGGGAGCATTAATTTCTGCGAAACTTCCGATATTCCCGAAGCGGTACTTCCTATTTTAGAGTGCCTGATAAACCGATACTCCCACCTATTCGGCCCACTGAACCTTAAAATTAACATCAAAACCTCGGCTCGGGCTGAGATAAAGACCACTACTCCCGAGCCCATCTATACCAAAAGCTATCCGTATCCCGCGAACATGAGGGAAGAGGTAGAGCAACAAATTGCCGAATTGCTCGAGGAAGGCATCATAAGACCATCCAAAAGCCCTTATAACTCTCCCATTTGGATAGTTCCAAAGAAACCCAAGCCATCCGGTGAAAAACAGTATAGAATGGTAGGGGATTTTAAACGCCTAAACGCCGTCACAATCTCGGACGCTTATCCTATTCCCGATATAAACGCAACTCTAGCCAGCCTAGGGAATGCCAAATATTTTACTACTATAGACCTCACATCGGGATTTCATCAAATTGCAATGAAGGAGGCGGACATACCGAAAACAGCGTTTTCAACAATGAACGGAAAATACGAATTTCTCCGGCTGCCTTTCGAGTTGAAGAATGCGCCCGCAATATTTCAACGCATGATTGACGATGTCCTCAAAGAATATATCGGGAGGATATGCTACGTGTACATTGACGATATTATCGTCTTCGGCAAGGATATCGACGAGCATTTAAAAAACGTGGAAATAGTATTCAAAAGGTTGGCAGATGCTAACTTAAGGGTAAATTTAGAAAAAACCAAGTTCATGAAAATAGAGGTAGAGTTCCTGGAGTATATAATCACATCTGATGGGATGAAACCTGATCCTTCAAAAATTCAAGCTATTGAGAACCTATCGCCTCCAAATACACTTAACGAACTGAAGAGTTTTCTGGGAATGACGTCATATTACCGAAAGTTCATCCGAGATTACGCAAGAGTCGCAAAACCCCTAACAAATCTTACACGGGGTGAAAACGCTCAGGTCAAGGCCAACCAGTCTGGGAAAATACTGATTAACCTAGATGCGGAAGCTCTTCAAGCTTTCGATAACTTGAAAAAACTACTCGTTTCCTCAGACATCCTTGCATTCCCTGACTTCGGAAAACCATTCAACCTTACAACGGATGCGTCAAATTATGCCATTGGTGGGGTGCTATCCCAGGGGGAACACGGGAAAGATCGGCCAATCGCCTATATTTCAAGATCTCTAAGTAGAACAGAGGAAAACTATGCCACAAATGAGAAAGAGATGCTGGCAATAGTTTGGGCCCTAGACAACTTGAGATCTTATCTCTATGGTGCGAAGAAAATTAGGATTTTCACGGATCACCAACCTCTCACTTTCGCGTTGGGAAGCAGAAACTACAACGCAAAGTTGAAGAGGTGGAAGGAGGAGAGGAGTATAACCACGAATTGATTTACACTCCGGGTAATTCTCCTTCCAGTTGAGCTTTCTATCCAGAACTATGCCTAGGAATTTGGCTTTGTCAGCCAAGTTCAGGCGCACGCCATTTAGTTCTGGTAGGCTTAGCGTTGGTATTTTGTACCGGTTAGTATAAAGGACAAGCTCCACTTTTCCCGGCTTGATATTAAGTCCGCAGGGAGATGACCACGAGGAAACTGCTCGCAGTGCTACTTGCATCAAGTCACACAGGGTTTGTGGGAATTTGCCCCTGTATGCAATAGCTAAATCGTCTGCATATTCAACTATCCTCCCGCCCCCCCAGCTTGTGTCTCGTAGCAACGAGTTTACAGTGAGGTTCCATAAAAGCGGAGAGAGAACACCACCCTGAGGCGTTCCTCTTGTGACATAGCGTGAGAAATCAACTGTGCCCAGTGTAGAGACTATTTTCCTTCCCTTTAGTAGCTTATCAATTAGACCAATAAGAGACCTGCTTATGCCCAGATTAGTTAGAGCGGTGTTAATAGCCTCCGGGCTTATATTGTTGAAGGCACCTTCAATGTCTAGGAAGGCCACGAGACAGTAATCTTTTTCATACAACGATTTTTCAATAACAGAGACAAGGCTGTGAAGCGCAGTTTCCGTTGATTTACCTTTGGTGTATGCATGTTGATAGCTAGAGATAAGGTTGCTATCAATAGTAGAGGAGAGATAATCACTAATTATCCTCTCGAAGGTTTTGAGTGCAAAGGACGAGAGACTGATCGGTCTGTAGTCCTTAGGCTCATAGTGTGAGGCCTTTCCAGCCTTAGGAATAAAGACTACCTTGGCGCTTCTCCAGGAGTGCGGAATGTAGTTGAGAGCCAGGCAGGCTGAAAAGAGAAATACCAGCCATTTAGCCGATGTTTCCAGCGTGTTTATGAGTTGTGCGGGGAAAATCCCGTCTGGCCCAGCAGCCTTGAACGGCTCAAAGCTTTTGATCGCCCACCTTACCCTTTCCTCCGTGATGGGTATATTCACTGCCATGTTTGTTGCAGATGCTAAAGGTGCTTCATGCAAGTTCCCCGGAAAGTGTGTATTCAATAGCAGCTCCAGGGTTTCCCCTTCCGTGCTAGTCCACGATCCGTCAGGCTTCCGCAAATAGCTAATGGCTGTTTGAGTTTTTGAGAGCACTCGTCTAAGTCTCGCCGTATCATCGACCTTTTCGACCCCGGTGCAGAAATCTCTCCACGAAGTTCTCTTCGCCTGCCTTAGGGCCCTTTTATAGGCCCTCAGTTTAACTTTATATTCGAGCCATTCAGGCTCCGTACCGAGGCTCCTGGCCCTATTAAATTGCTTCCTGCAGGACTTGCGGAGCGAATCCAGGTCGTAGGACCACCAGTGTGGTCTATGTTTACCGCGTGGTTTCGGCACTGGACAAGCCTGCTCTAGGGCATTTGAGAGCGCCGTTGTAAAGGTCGCAACCAGATCATCCAGTTCTCCTACTGATGATGGAGCTTGTGGGGGTAACACTGGTAGGTCCCTAACTAATATTTGATTATGTAGCTGCCAATTAGTGTTGCGTGGATTGCGTTTCATAACTGGCTGCTCAACAGAAAAATCTAATGCAATTTCTATGTACCGGTGGTCGGAAAATGAATGCTCCTCAAGAACACGCCATTTCCTAACCCACTCATAAGCGCCTTCGCTACAAATAGTGAGGTCTATGACCTCCCTACGGGCTTTAGTGATAAAAGTAGGCTCGTTACCCACGTTACAAACCACCAGGTTAGTTGTTAGTAGGTAGTCAAACAGAGACTCGCCCCTAGCATTAATATCGGAGCTTCCCCACTGGACGTGATGAGCATTAGCGTCAGCTCCAATAATAAGATGACCCGTGCAGAAATTTTCCACCAGATCTTTCACCTCCTTTTGTGGAGGAGGTTCTTCGACGTCATAGGGCATGTAGACCGACGACATCGTCAGGCTGGTGCTGCCGACCGTTAAGCTTGCAGCTGTAACGTCAACATTTGAATAGTTGGGTAAGAGAAAGGTGTTCAGCTCAGACTTGACCAAGATACAGGTTCTGACCTTGCCCACCTCATTAGCTCGGATGAGCTTGTACCCCTTAGCCCCCAATCCACAGATCCTTGAGTTATTAACCCAGGGTTCTTGGATAAGGACCACGTCTACGTCGCCTTTATAAAGACGACTGCTTAGGGCAGCTGAGGCTGCTTTAGATTTGTGCAGGTTAATCTGAAGCACCACCAACATGAGAGCGCTCAGACTTCCCTACCACCGTCGTACCGTCGTGGAGGTCTACCCCGTCCCGGGGCCTATCTCTCAACGGCAATTTATCTGCACGATTTGGCGTGGCGGAATCTCTACTGTCTGAAGCGGCATCAACGTTAGTGTGCACCGGATTGCCCTCCACCACCGTGCGGTCGAGGTCTTCCGCGTCCGTTAGGCTATCTTCCATCGCCGAGTCGTTCACGGCTTCCTCGCAATTTGACGTGGCGGATACCATACTTTCCGCGTCTGACACCCCTGCCTCCTCTTCTGGTCCTTCGATTTCCGAGTCCTTCGAAGCGGCCGGAATGGCAGCGCGTTGTGCATCGCCACGGTATACGTGGATCACGATCTGACCCATTCCATAATGCACTCGTCCGTTGCACCGTTTAAGGGGCTCGAGTGCCTCCTTATTCAAAGTTAAAACCACCTGTCTATGAGGCCCAACCTCACCCTCGACCAGATTGACACTCCAGTCCTGCGTCGGGAGAGACGGATTCCAGGCCTGCAGCATCTCAAGAATATTCTCCGGTTCAGCAGGGATGGCAGGAATCCATGCCCTTGCCCTTGGCCGGGCCGGAATGTCCTTCCAGTCGACGACCTCGATTTTTGCCCCTGGGTAGACTTCACCCAGTCTTGCAACTGCTGCCTTGTACAGTGCAACAGTTCTTGCATCCTCACACGCGAAAACTTTAATCTGTCCCTGGTGCCAACCCGCGTCTGTACCCCGCGGCGGACTACCCGGAGACTCACGCCATATGTCGAGAAGGACCCTGCCAATTTCGTTCCGGACATACAGCCACCGGTCTCTAGGGATGGACCAACGGTCGTTGCCTCGATCAATGACACCTATAAGGATCCTGTCCTTGGTCACTTCAGCAAAGCTGGGTTTGCCCACTACTGGGATATTCTGATGCCGCTTCGGATGGGGATCCACCTCTCCGTCCGATCTCTGGCGTTTGAAGGGATTCCCGTTCAGCCTTTTAGGCGCATAGGGCCTTTGGAAATTTGGTATCAGAGCTTTCGCTTTCTCCACCATCTTCCTTTCATTCAGCGATAGTGTATCCTGCGATGCTCCCTCATATTTCTTCAGGATCCTTGCAGCCTTCCTTTTATCCCAGTACGCAAAGCGTCGGGGAGATGTCTTTTGGGAGGAGTTCAGACCCGTAGTTGCCATCGCGGTCTCTCCCTTTGATAGAAGCTTAGTTGCGTCTTCCTTCTCTTTCGGATCACTGAGGCCAGGTCCCGAGACCATTGCCACAGACATTGAGAGGTTGATGTTCGTGCCGGCGCTTGATGGAAGTTTAGCATCCGCCGTTTTCTGCTTACCTGCGTATGCAGCCGCACTGGTGCTGGCTTTCATCAAGTCACTCTCACTTGCTAGCAGTTTCGAGGATGACCGACCCGTAGCTACCATCGTTGTCGGTCCCCCAGTTGACTTTGAAATAGAGTTTGTCCTCCGGCGTTGTGATTTCTCTTGCTCCAGCATAGTTCTCCTCTGCTGCGGAGTAAACGAAGTTATTGATTGTTTTGAATTTTGAGTTGTATTCATCTTGTTCGTACGACCCCTCGCCGGACACGGCCAGCTTGGGGTCAAGGGTGGATTAAGGGGAATGTGTCGTCCGCCACGGCAGAGCCCCATACCGCGGTAAGACCATGGTTACTCTCTGAGGCGGTCCGGTATCAGAGAGGCACCGTTCGACTACAGCCACGATTTGCCTCCCGGCTGCAAACGTCCAATGGGCACGGTATCGCGTAACACCCTGGATTGGGAGGGGGTAGATCTTTGTCATCGCGCCAGCGAGGCTAGGCTGCTCTCGTGATGTAGTGCCATGCGGAGCTATGATCACAAGGGCAACGTAGCCCCGTGGCTATCGACTAAGCCCTCGTACCGCGTCAAGGTATCCACCCTTCACAAGTATACATAGAACATTTCATCCTATACAAGATCAGGATAACGCAGAGAGTGGTTGAAGATGTTGTAAACGAGCCTTTACCAAAATAATTCGGTAAAACCAAATACAACACTGTATGCAATTGGCACTACTAAATCTGCTGAATCAGAGGTACCAATTGCATACAGCATTGTAGATGGCGGCTTTGGTACGATCGCTGAAGGCCACGATTATTCCTTTTTCGATTGGGACTTTCAACGAGTGCAAGTGGCAGAAATTAAAAATTAACATAGAGTGAAAATTAAAAATGTAAAACTAAAAGAACAGAAAAGACTGTTTAATAAACAATTAACCTAAGACTATTGTAATAGAAACACAAACTCGAAAGGAACTAAAAAGGAACTAATTACATGGCGACCGTGTCGCGAGTCGCGCAAATGGCGGCCACGCGCATGAAAATGTGCAAAAGACACGAACATAAAAAATATATAAATGTTTAAAAACCAAAATTAAATTAAAAAAAAAAAAAAAAAATATGAATTCATTCTTTACTTAAAATTAAAAAAAAAAAAAAAAAAGTCTACAAAAAAAAAAAAAAAAAAAAATCCAAAAAAATCTACAAAAAAATTTGAAAACTACAAAAAAAATTTAAAAATTTGAAAACTACAAAAAAAATTTAAAATTCGAAAACTACAAAAAAAATTTCTGATGTGCCACAGTACAGCAAAACTGTACATGCGTATATACATATATATATGCTAAGCCCTTGCGGTGGTGGTGGCTAGCTAACGGTCCATGTCACGCCAAGCCGGCGGCAGCGTTGAGCTAACAGTGGCAGCGAAACCAACAGCAGAGAAGCAGAAAATTTTACAGCGGCAATGTAACCAACGGCAGCAGTAACAGCAGCAAACACCCGACAACGAAGGATGAAACAGCAGATGCAGTATATATATATGTATGTATGAGTGTAGTGTTAGGACAGAACACAAAATTGTTTTTTCTTTACACACATGTAATAGGACAGAACACAAAATTACAAAATTTTTTTCTTTACACACATGTAAAATTTTTGTTTTCTTTACACACATGTAATAATTTTTTTCTTTACACACATGTAAAATTTTTTTTCTTTAGACACATGAAATAAAAAAAAAAATAAAAAAAAATTATAATAAAATAAAAATGACACTATAAATACATTATACATTTTGAGTGTACAGTGCGGCTGACACGTTAAATATAATATACATTTTGAGTGTACAGTGCGGCTGACACGTTAAGTACAATATGCATTTTGAGTGTACAGTGCGGCTGACACGTTAAATATACATAAAGACATTCCGTTATATATCATTACATATTCAATTCTTCAAAACTTTTAATTATCTCCAAAAATCCGAATACAAATAAAATAATTCAAACAATTTTTGCCAATTCAAATTAATCATTTTTTTTGAATACGTCTTGTAACATCTTCAAACTTTCAAATCTATTAAATCCGAACAAAATTAAATAATGCCAACAAATTTTGCCAATTCAAATTAATCATTTTCTTAAACGTCTCATAACACTTTCGATTATGCAAACTTTCAAAATCTGCTAAAATCCAAAACAAAATTAAAGAATGCTAACAATTTTTGACAATTCAAATTAATCATTTTTTTAAACGTCTCATAACATTTTCATTCTGCAAACCTTCCAAATCTGCTAAAATCCTAACCAAATTAAATATCGCCAACAATTTTTGACAATTCAAATTAATCAGTTTTTAATACAACTTTTCAAACCCATGCCATTCAATTCCATAGATTCGCACTAAGTAACTTTTTCAATTTTTTTTAACCAAAATTTATTCAATTTTCTCTGCTAATGTCAGATTTTGACACAAAATTCAAAAATTTGAGAAAAGATTTCTTGAAAATCAAGAAAAGAATTTTGAATACGGGTCGTTCTTTGTCGACAAAGCAGGAAAAATTGGATGAATACAAAAATTCATTAATCGAAGCATACAATAACATTTTAATAGAGGTAAAGGCCCACTTTGATAACCTAGTTAAGCCAGTTGCTGTAAAGCGAAGCTTATCACATTGTAGAGATCAATTAGTCAAATGCTTTGCAAAACTTAACTGCACAGTTAAGGTCCCAACTGATTTCGGAGAGTTAGTGAAAGATAATGTTTTTACATCTGATAGCGAGCAGATAGATGAAGAATCGTACGACGAATCAGAAGAAGAAGATTCATCTGACTCATCACAGCCAGACTCACAAAAAAATCCTAAACGTGATCAAAGTGGTTCTTTGCCGATCACCGAGAATATTTCATTGGAGCAAGATTTCTTAGGCTTCAGTAACTCATCTATTTCATTCGACAGTACCCAAAATAACTCAGTCAATTTTTCAAATCAAGTATCTTTTTCTAATTCCGACCAAATTAATAGCAATTCAGCACAAACAACAATGGCTTCTACAGATCAAAAGAAAAATTTCATCTCGATGTGCGCACCTATAATTAGAGAAAACTACAATGGTGATCCATTAGCACTAGAGTCCTTTTTAGATAAAATAGACTTAGTAGAAAGTTTAACAGAGGCGATCCTAATACCAACCCTCATTGCATTCGTTAAATCAAAATTAGAAGGCAAAGCTAGAGAAGCCATTCCGACCAACATAACAACGGTTCAAGAGATTAAAGACGCGCTAAGGAGTAGGATAAAGCCGGATAATTCTAAAGTCGTAGCAGGAAAGATAGCATCGTTAAAAGTTTCCAATAATAATTTGACAGAATTTGCTAAGCGGGTAGAAGAGTTGTCTGATGCATTAGAGCGATCTTTAATCATCGAAGGTATGTCACAAGCCAAAGCGCACGAAATGGCAGTCGAGCAGTCAGTGAATGTTTGTAGGCTTAATACGCGCTCAGATTTAGTAAAAGCAATCTTGGCATCTACCAATTTTACTGATGCAAAGGATGTAGTGGCAAAGATGATAGTCGAACAAAATACTCAGGCTACCGAGAGGCAGGTATTAGCGTTTAGATCAAGGTTTAACAATTCACATAATTTCAATAACAACAGAGGCAATAATCAATTCAATAATAATAGTAGATATAACAATAGCAGCCTCAATCGATACAATAGCAACAACAATTTCAATAGGTGCAATAGTAATTACGGTAATAACAACAACCAGAGTAGACGGGGTAATAATTTTCGGCAAAATAACTATAATAGAGGAAATGTTAATACGCGAAACAACAACAACAACCAGAATAGGGCAGAAAACCGATCGAGCAATAGCAACAATAGCTCCAATACGCGTGGTAGTGCAAATATTCGGGCTTTAAACTCCGAAGCCCCTCAGGCGCGAACACTGAGGGACGAAGAGTCAAGCGAATAAATACCAAGAACGTTTTTTGTCTCAATTTAAATTACTCAGATTTTGTAAAAATCAATATAACCGGTTCCAACAAACTATGCACATTTTTACTAGATACCCAGGCGGACATTTCTGTTATTAAAATTTCAAGTCTAAATAAGAACATTCCGATTATTAGTGACGATATAGTTAATATCACTGGCGTAACTCCAAATTCAGTCTCTACTCTAGGTAAGATTAACACAGACTTACATTTTTCCAATATCCTAGTTGAACATAGCTTACATGTGGTAAATGACGATTTCAATATACCATCAGATGGTATACTGGGTAAAGATTTTCTTAAATATAACAAATGTGTTATAAATTATTCAAATAATAGCATCTCCTTCTGGGCAAACAATGAAAAAGTCAATCTGCCAATCCTACACGGAGCAGAATGCGACGTATGCATTATACCACCAAGATGCGAAGTTTTTCGAATTTTTGACTTAGGTCACTCAACAACTCCACTTTTCGTTGAAGCTCAAGAAATCGAAAAAGGCGTATTTACAGCAAGATGCATTACGAATTCAGAAAACCCAGTCATAAAATTAATCAATACGACAAATGACATTAAATTCGTCAATAAAAATTCAATACAAACGAAAAACTTATCAGACTATCACGTCTATGTAATCGATAAAACAAAATCAGATAATAAACGTGTTAATGAGTTAACGTCAATTTTAAAAACTCAAATCCCTAAAAGTGCTC
Source organism: Campiglossa producta (assembly GCA_964058755.1). NCBI lineage: Eukaryota > Metazoa > Arthropoda > Insecta > Diptera > Tephritidae > Campiglossa > Campiglossa producta. Next base: position 46,334,289 of record CAXKVI010000005.1, read on the forward strand.
CATCTGAACTTTTAGAACTTTGCATACAATATGCCGACATATTCGCACTTAATAACGACAAAATGTCATTAAACAATTTCTATGAGCAAACGTTACGAGTAACAGACAACGAACCAGTGTATATTAAAAACTATCGCCTACCATATTCTCAACGGGAGGAAATAAACAAACAAGTCACAAAATTGCTAGAAAATGATTTGATTGAAGTGAGTTATTCCAATTATAATAGCCCTCTCATTATAGTACCCAAAAAGAAAGTAAATGGTGAAAAGGCTTACAGAATGTGCGTTGATTTTCGTGCGGTTAACAAAAAGTTAATAGCAGACAAATTTCCATTAGCACGAATCGACGATATTTTAGACAATCTTGGCAGAGCTAAATTTTTCTCAACGTTAGACCTTTTTTCTGGATTTCACCAGATTCCATTACATGCTGATTCACGTGATATAACCTCATTCTCTACTGATCGCGGAGCCTATAGATGGAAAGTATTGCCATTTGGTTTAAGTATTGCACCAAACTCATTTTCAAGAATGATGACCATTGCATTTTCGGGAATACCACCTAACGTAGCTTTTTTGTACGTAGATGACATTATCGTCATTGGCTGTAGCGAATCACATCACATAAAAAATTTGACCAAAGTATTCGATACTTGTAGATCTTTCAATTTGAAACTCAATCCAAATAAATGTAATTTTCTCAGACCGGAAGTGACATTCCTTGGTCACAAATGTTCAGCTAAGGGACTGTTGCCAGACGATTCGAATATAGATGCAATTAGGAAATATACTAAGCCAACAGATAAAGACGCTGTAAGACGTTTTGTCGCTTTTGCGAACTACTACAGACGCTTTATTCCGAATTTTGCATCCCTGGCAGCACCACTAAATAAATTGAGTAGAAAAAAAGTCGAATTTCATTGGGACAAGACATGTGACGAAGCCTTTGATAAATTAAGAGCATCTCTAATGTCACCAAAGTTGTTACAATATCCGGATTTTTCCAAACAGTTTATCATTACAGTAGATGCTTCAAAAACAGGGTGCGGAGCAATACTCAGCCAAGAACATCAAGGCAACGATTTACCAATATGTTATGCGTCAAAATCCTTTAACCAGGCAGAACAAAAAAAGGCGATCATTGAGTTAGAGTTGTTAGCGATTTATTTTGCCATTAAGCAATTTAAACCATACGTATATGGAAATCATTTCATTGTAAAATCAGATCACAGGCCTTTAGTTTACTTGTTCAAAATGAAAGACCCGTCCTCAAAACTTTCCAGAATTAGACTTGAATTAACAGAGTACGATTTTACAATTGAATACATAAAGGGAAAGTCAAACGTGGGTGCAGATGCATTGTCTCGTATCACAATTAGCGAAGTAAAAGAATTAAACAAAAACATATTCGCAGTTCAGACGAGATCTATGACTAGGAAAGAAAATAAATGCGGTTCTAACGAAAATATTAACTCATGTGAAAACATACAAACTTTAAACGTTTATGATAAATTTACACACAACTTTTCACAAAAAATTCCTCGTATCAAATCTGAAATTTTTCATGATAAAAATAATAATAAATTTTTAAGAATATGCGCGCATATAAAGCATAAAAGAACAATTTTACTTAATTTTGAATTTTCTAACGAAATAAAGAATTTCGATACTTTACTTTCGAGGCTGGAAAAAGAAGCCGGAAAATTTGAGATTGGGGAAATAGAATGGCCAAAAAACGATTTAATTTTCAAATATATTACAATTACACATTTTAAAGAAAGAGGAAATAAAATTTTAAAAAATTTATCAATCATTTTACTTGATCCAATAATAACAATTACTAATCAGGAACAAAAATTAAAATTATTAACAATATATCACAGCGATCCCATTTCTGGAGGTCACTGTGGAACAAAAAAACTTTATGCCAAATTACGAAACAAATTTTATTGGAAAAATATGACAAAAGACATAGCGAATTATGTCAAAAAATGCGAAAAATGCCTATTAAATAAAGTCAAAACAGGAACCAAAGAAGAACTAGTTCTAACCCCTACTCCGAATAAACCGTTCGATATTGTCGTTATCGACACTATAGGCCCATTACCAGAATCCACATTCGGTAACAAGTTCGCGATTACCATGATTTGTGATATGACCAAATACCTGGTAACGGTTGCAATACCAGACAAGTCAGCAAAGACAGTAGCTTTAGCGATTTTTGAAAGTTTTATTTTGACCTATGGTGCGATGAAGGCAATAAAATCGGATTTAGGAACCGAATTCAAAAATGAACTATTTTCAGAACTAACAAAACTTTTAAAAATTAAACACGATTTCTCGACCGCGTATCATCATGAAACCGTTGGTACAATTGAGCGTAACCACAGAGTTTTCAACGAGTATTTAAGATCATACTTAAATGAAACATGCTCAGATTGGGATGTTTACCTTAAATACTTTAGTTTTTTGCATAATTCCACTTCAAACACAGTTTTTGATAATGTATTTACTCCATTTGAGTTAGTATTTGGAAAAAAGGCAACTTTGCCAAACGAGTTAATCAAGGAAACTATTGATCCAATATACAACATTGAAAATTATGCAAAGGAATTAAAGTATAGAATGCAAAAATCCCATCAGTTAGCGAAAACTCTAGTCAACAAGCATAAATTACAAAATAAACAATTTTACGATAAAACGGCAAGACCTTTAGATCTCAACTTAAATGATAAAGTCCTAATAAAGAAGGAACCAAAAAACAAACTTGAAAATATTTATCAAGGGCCTTACGCCATAACAAAAATCGATGGTACAAATGTAACCATATACGATGAAGTAGCTAATAAGGAAAAAACCATACACAAAAATAGGATTATTAAGGTATGAAATTCAAAGTATATACAACTTACTAATTTTTAACAAAACAAATTCGCATGTAAATGACCTGCATGTTCAAAACATAAATAACTCAACTTAAGATATTTTTCCGTCTAACGAAATACATATATTGAAAAGAAAAAAAATGGAAATGAAATTTTTAATACTAATAGATACCTTAGTTAGTACTTAAAACCATAGCTAATTAAATAACATATACACTTTTCACTGTTTATATAAAATTTCATAAATTAACAAACAAAAAAAAAAATTTTTTTAAATTAATTTTAAAAACCAAATTGATCTGAGTGAAATAATAATAGAAGGGAAAGGGACACCCTAATAAATACATAATTTCAACACTTATACATAATTTCACTCAGACCAATTTTACCATTGGCCAAGAAGAATCTGGCAAATCTGATCAACTTGCCAAATTCTTCTTTACCAAGGAAGGGTGGTGTAAACGAGCCTTTACCAAAATAATTTGGTAAAACCAAATACAACACTGTATGCAATTGGCACTACTAAATCTGCTGAATCAGAGGTACCAATTGCATACAGCATTGTAGATGGCGGCTTTGGTACGATCGCTGAAGGCCACGATTATTCTTTTTTCGATTGGGACTTTCAACGAGTGCAAGTGGCAGAAATTAAAAATTAACATAGAGTGAAAATTAAAAATGTAAAACTAAAAGAACAGAAAAGACTGTTTAATAAACAATTAACCTAAGACTATTGTAATAGAAACACAAACTCGAAAGGAACTAAAAATTGTATAATTTAACTAAAGACGAGTTGTGTGTGTGTGCGCCCACAGAAGGGCATTTGGAAAAACATAAAGAAAAAATAACAAAAGCGTTGTAATTAAATTTAATATCTATTTTATTTCAATAAAGAAAGGAAAAACTTAAAAGTACTTTTGAAATAAAACATTTCAAATTCTGTGTTATCATTTATTGGTGCGCCTACGCGTACCGGTGTGTGCGGCCACATGAGGCCACCTTACAATGTCGCCAATGAGGACAGAATTTGTAAGATAATAGAGCACAAGAGAGCTCATAGAAACTCGAGAGAAAATAGGGAGCAAATCCTGGAGAGATACTATTTTCCCAGTCGAATAAGGAAATTCACATCCATCTGCGAGACATGCCTCACAAACAAATACGACAGGCATCCTCCGGTACCACCAATCAAGGATACTCCGGTGCCGAAATATCCTTGCGAAATAGTGCATGTGGACATCTTTGAGATCCAGGGGGAAAAATTCCTCTCCAGTATAGATAAATTCTCGAAATTTGCGAAACTTTTCCACATAAAGAATAAATCTTCCATCACCCTTCGCGCCAAGATGGCTAAGCTCATTCACTACTTCACAACCCCTAGAATGATAGTAACGGACAACGAAAAGGGATTTATGACTCCCTTGGTTCGCAACTACATACGAGGTCTAGGGATCGAATTATACCAAACTCCAGTTCAAAGGAGCGAAGTTAATGGCCAGGTTGAAAAATTCCATTCTACTGTCATTGAGATCTACCGATGTCTTCGCAATGAGATGACCAATGTTAGACCAAAGGAGTTGGTCTATATCGCGGTGGATCGCTATAATTCAACCATACACTCAGTAACGAAAAGGAAACCTAGCGACATATTCTTAAACAGAACTGAAAGAATTAATTACCAGGGTCTGACCAATTTCAGGAGCCGGGTTCACGAGGAAATCAAAGAACAAATCAAGAGAAACCAAGAGCTTAGAAATCTTCGGCTAAATAAGAAACGAAAATCAGCAAAAAAATTTAGACCAGGGGATTCTGTCTACATTAGAGATAAACAGATAAAGGGAAAGCAGAAACCTCTCTATAAAAAGGAAATTGTGGGCAAAGATAACAGGGTAACCGTAGTCACGGAAAATGGTAGAAAAGTCCATAAAGCACAGATAAAAACAAATAACAGATAAAAAAAAAAAAAATAATTTTAAGATAACAAATCCGAAAAAAAACCCAGAAGTAGCAAAAAAGCGAAAAATAAGAAAAAATATAAAAGGCAGCACGGGATAGGCAACAACATTTGACTTCAGTCTAGTACACATGGTCGACCTCAGCTATTTCAATATCGCGTTGGAGAAACTATCCGAGTCAGCACAGCATGACATCCAGAACGAGGCTGTGCGTACGGTCTTGCAATTCCACCTTAAACAAATAAAGCTTCGGCTCGACGAACTCGAAATAAGCAATCCGAGGAAAGCACGTTCCATCGACTGGATCGGCTCCGCCTGGAAGTGGATCGCTGGCTCCCCAGACGCAGCAGATTGGGATTATATCCTAAAAAACGTAAATGATGTTATCTCCAATAATAACCACCAATACGTGGTGAACCAGAAACTCTTCAACGCAACTCGCGACGCAGTTGAAAAAGCGAACGCGATGTTGCTCCACACCAACGAGATCAATAAGAGTATAAATGAGGAGAATCTCGAGCTCCTGAATCTAGGCAAGGTCCTTGTTGTTGTTGTTGTTGTTGTTGTAGCGAGGTGTAGCCCTGCGTAAATGTCAGACAGGGTCACCCCGAGTGTATTGCTCTTGGCCGGGTCGTTTCGGCACGATGGGTACAGCACAAGTACTGGTACCGTTCTCGTAGAACCGGCAATACAAGAAACTAGCCGTGTAGGCTATGTAGGTCATTTAGCGTTACCCAGGGTGCACCAACTGGGAGGCGACCTACTTTTCCTTATCTTTATCCTGAAGGAGCAGGTCTCCGAAGTCATACAGGCCTGTCAGATGGCAAAATCCGGTATAATCAACACAAACCTTCTCGACCGCAATGAAGTCGAGAGGTTATTATTAGAAGAAGAATCGCTACCGTACCAGAATTTTATCGAAGCCATCGAACATGGATCCGCCTCAGTTTACTCCAATAGCAACATGCTGTTATACGTTTTGTCAATGCCAAAGGTTAAACCAAACGCTTATCGACTCCTGATAACGCGTGCGGCTGTGATACGAGGGCAGCATGTTGAACTAAACTACAAACAAATCCTCATAAGCGAGGAAGAAACTTTCGGGCTGAACAAAGACTGTCTGTCCATCAACAACTCGACGATTTGTTCACCAAAGTCGCTGGTTAAACTTCCAGAAGACGGTTGCCTTGCCAAATTAATAAAGGGCGGCGACGCGAAATGCCAGTTCGAACCGGACAACAAGGAAGTCGTAGAAATGATCGATGAAAATACAATTTTTGTAACTAATTTTCTGGGGCAGCTGCGCGGAAGAAATTACTGCAGGCCACTGAATGGAACGTATGTAATAACAATGAACAACGAGACGGTTACGGTGGGTGACCAAACCTTCATCAGCAAATCTGTACGCACAGTTCAAGCCTTGCCACCGGCCCTGGTAAACGTCACGAACGAGGGCCTGAAGTTGAATATGGGCTACATCCACAACCTCAGCTTGGAAAATATCCAAAAACTAGACCAATTGGGAAGCAACTTTCAAGCCACTTCGGTTTTTGATGCTATCGCCTTGATAATCGTAGCAGTCGTGTGCTACCTCATCTGGAAAAAACTCACAACTACGATTAATTTTCCGAAACTCAACCAAACAACGGATCAGGACCAGCCACGGATCGAAAACAAGGATTTGGGTCATCAGCGGGACGCTGATGTTTAAAGGGGGGGTAGTTAGCAAGACGGCCGGCACACCTACCCGTGTGAATATGCTGACACCGCACTTCCCAAAACACGCGCTAGCCAATGCAGGTAATTTGATCTGCAGCGTATGCAATATCGTTTGCATACGCAAGTTGCGCTTATGCAACCGATCGAAGGCAAATCATGGGAAGCGCTGCATCAGCAGTTAGAATAAGTTGTAGTGGTTAAGTATAGGCTAAGTGATATTGGAAGAAAAGATTAAAGAGGCATTCTTTGATCGACCATCAAGAAAAACGGATCGGTAAATATACTATTCATTGTATTAATATTTATTGTTTTCTTTCAAAGGATTTAGGGACACGAGACCGTGGGGCGGTCTCCAACTTTAATTTTTTAAGAGGCGGGCTCGGCCCCGCCTTAACTTATATAACAATTTTTCGAAATTCGAATTATTTTCAAAGTTATAGCTATCAACACTTTTCGAAATTCCTCGCTTTTTGAGGATTTTCTCATGATTGGGCAAACCGATTTTTCTAATTTTTTAAATATATATCAAAGATGGCATCTTCTACGAAACAATGATTCAAATTTTTGCAAAAAAAAATTTTTTGCAAACATTTTTCGCAATTTTCAACTTCTCCATCGTGGTCAGATGGCGCTTTTGTATGATGTTATTGGACATTCCATTAGTAACTATTAGCAAACAAAAAATTGTTTGGCACTCTAAGGGAGCGGAAGTTATTTACATTTTTTTACCTTCATAGTACACAGTACGTAGAGAAAAAAAATTTCATGAAAAATTAACTAGTCTGTAAAAAAATGTAAATAACTCCCGCTCCCTTAAAGTGCCAAAAAATTTTTTTTTGCAATAGTTACTAATAGAATGCCCAACAACATCATACAAAAGCGCCATCTGACCACGATGGAGAAGTTAAAAATTGCGAAAAATGTTTGAAAAAATTTTAATCGTCGTTTGGAAGAAGATATCATCTTTTATATATATTTAAAAAATTAGCAAAATCGGTTTAACCAATCGTGAGAAATTCATAAAAAAGTGAGGAATTTCGAAAAGTGTTGATAGCTATAACTTTGAAAATAATTCGAATTTCGAAAACCTGGTCCAAACTTATTTTTTTATTGTTGTTGTGAACCATACAAAAAAGTTTCAGAAAGATAGAACAACTTCGAAAAAAGTGGCTCACTTCATAAAATTTAACTCTAAAGGCAATATAAGAGAAATCTAAAATTGAATCGTAACTGATAATCTGAAGTTCTCGAAGACAATATAAGAACTCTGAAATATAATTTTTATTTTTTTTATTTGAAATATTAAAAAGAACATCTTCTCAATAATATGCGATTTCATTTTGAAAACATTAATAAGTCAAATCTTCTTGTTTGGAACCCTGAGAAACCAGTTCGTTTTCTGCAAGATTTCTCTTTGAAAACATTAATAAGTCAAATCTTCTTGTTAGGAACCCTAAGATCATCTTATTAATACATACAATTAAACAGAAATCAGTTAATTAGTCATATCTTCTTGTTTGGAACCCTAAGATCATCTTATTAATACTGACTAGGATCGCCCGTGGTCGAAATTCGACCATCTTAAATTTTCTTCAACTCTCTCTTAATATACATATCTCCCGTTCACAACAAAACCAAGTACGTGGCTCCCCCGTGACAAATGCAAATTTGGATTAAGGGATACCATACAAACAATCTTCTAGGGTGGTGCAGCAAAGTAGTACAACAGAATAGCTGACGACAATACATTAGGATATATCTACAACAGATTTATATGCACAAAAACCCGGTATGGGCTTATAATATTTCGATATATAACGGTACTTTTTATCGTAACCTTGTGGAATTTTACTTACAAAAACCATATCGTTAAAAATATAAACTTTTTAATGGACAAAAAACTAAATATAGAAGTGCTCTGCGAAAAACCTTGGATTATGTGAATTATGTGTTTATGTGAATGATGATGGTGTGAAGATGGCGAGGATGCAATGATATTTATATGATTTGGTACACTTTGTTTTTTTTTTTTGGCACAAAAATGAAGGCAAGTGGCAGCTGGATCGCTGTATACTTATGTACATACGTTCATGTGAGAGTAATGAGCGCGAAAAAGGTTGGGAGTGGTTTTCGAAGGGCAAAGTTTTTGCGGGAGAGTGTTTGTCGGAGTTTCGAAGACTGTGCAATTTGCAAGGTACCGTTTTTCTCCTTGCTTCTCGCATACATATATATATGATGTTTGGGAATTTAAACATTTGATTTGAGTAATACCATGCAAAGAATCCACACATTAGGGTGGTGCAGTATATTTAAATGTTTTTTATATCATGTATTCTTCCGATCGTTTTGTAAGACTATTATTTCACCTTACAGCTCGAAGTTTCGCCAAATTTCCGTGGCTTCTTCAAGGGCGACTCTGTATTTATTTTTAAAAATTATAAAAATCAAAAAACAACATTAATTTACTGGCATAAACATAATAAACATGATGACGACAAAGTAAACAGAATTTAAAGACATTTTACTTACATTAAAGGTGTGCTAAAACATTAAATACAATTAAAAATTAAAAACTATTGCGTAACTTGATACCATCTTATGTGGTAAACTTGTCAAACTAAAAATTAATTATTAGGTCATCATAAACATAATGTGTAAAAAGCTGCTATATCATCAGTATCTTCTTTTTTATTAATTGTTTTGTCCCTGTTTTGCAAAATTCGTAAACTCTCCAGCGTATACCTTGTTCTTTCTTTCCTTTCTTTATCTATAATTGTTGTGTTTGCAAAGTCAAAAGTGTGTTTATTTGTTATTGCATGTTGTGAGAGTGCTGTACTATGTTTTACTTTTCTAACATCCGCCTCGTGCTCAGCTAGCCTTTTGTTCAGCGCGCGCCGAGTCGTGCCTATATATATTTTGTTGCATTGTTCATTGCTGTTGCCTTTGCATTGCACTTGATATACCACGTTGCTTTGTTGTTGTGTGCTTATTGGGGTTTTTGTTTTTGTAAAGCAACCTGCCAAGGTACAATTTGATTTATAGGCTAAAGTTATGTTGGGCTTTTTGATGATTTCGTGTGCGAATTTTTTTGTTAGCCTGGGAATATGTGTGATGCTGTGATATTGCTTTGTCTCATTATTGTTTGTTGTTTGTGTTTGATTTGGCGGTTGGGTTATTGTGTTGCGCTTTTCTTGTATTAAATCATAAATGAGGTGATCAGGATAGTTATTGTTTTTAAGTGTTTTTGTGATATGTTTTTTTCTTTTACACAATTTTTTTTTAAAGCTATTTTTTGGAAATTTCAATTCTGGTGTTGCAAACAAAATTTTTAGTTCTATGTAACTAACTTCACTTTTTAGATTGAAAAATACATCTTCTGCTTGGAAATATACTTTTCCAATATTTTATTCCTCTAAAAATTTCATACGTCAAAAAAATAAATAAATATAAAATGCTTAGCACATCAAATTATTATCAAAGTAGAAAATATGTTTTCATACAAAAAAAAGTGGAGTTACTCATAAAAAACGGTACTTTAGCAAAATTTCGTATGGCATTTCCCACCAAAAAATGCGATTAGTCCGGGATAAAGGAATAGTAGACTACTATTTTTTTAGTCTCTTTAAGATGGAATAAATTGGTCGCGTTTGTTCAAGCATGTCCTATGAGGAGACTAATTATACCCTTTTTATACCAGAATTGGTATAAATGTATAGTACTTGCAGGACACCTGACTTCGGTTCTCGGCGAAGGCAAAAATTTAAAAATGGTTTTTTTTTTAATTTCTTATGTTTAAAGCAAGGAAAACTAAAAGAAATCAAAGTTCTGACAATCGATGTGTCTATCATGACGCCAGCAACTACTTATACTTGTCAGCGTCTAATTACAGCTATGCTCTAAATGAGACAATCGGGTATATCTTTCTGACCAACCTGCAACTGTATGAAAAATATATTTAACCCCCTAAAAATTTCATTAGTGAATTAAACTTTTATAAAATCGAGAACATCAAATAATCAAATTGAAAATGGGTATTTGGGAGATAGCTCAAAAGACGGGGTTTGGCCTCAGGATCACGAATCTGGATGCGCTTTTTAATATTTTGCTTCTCTAAAGAGATATTTGCAATCAAAGTTGCAAGTTGTACCGTGGGTCATTTTTCGATTTTTTGACCATAACTTTCCACAGAAACAAAAAATTAAAAAAGCGCTTCCGGATTCGTGATCCTGAGGCCAAAACCTGTCTACTGCCAGCTTTTTTTCCAATATTTAATCCCCCAAAAATTTCATTAGTGAACTAACTTTTAAAAAATCGATAAAAGCTTAGAAGATCAAATAATCAAAGTAAAAATGGGCATTTGTTTCCTTTAGGGCTCAACTGCTAGTAACTTAGCTCAAATTATTGGAGATAGCTCAAAAGACAGGATTTGGCCTCAGAATCACGAACCCGGAAGCGCTTTTTAATATTTTGCTTCTCTGAAGAGATATTTGCAATCAAAGTTGCAAGTTGTACCGTGGCGCCGTCGGGCATTTTTCGATTTTTTGACCATAACTTTCCACGGAAACAAAAAATTAAAAAAGCGCTTCCGGATTCGTGATCCTGAGGCCAAAGCCAGTCTATCTCCCATCTTTTTTCCAATATTTAACTCCCTAAAAATTTCATTAGTGAATTAAACTTTTAAATAATCGAGAAAAGCTTAGAAGATCAAATAATCAAAGTAAAACTGGGTATTTGTTTCCTTTAGGGGTCAACTGCTAAAGAATTAGCTAAAATTATTGGATATAGCTCAAAAGACGGGATTTGGCCTCAGGATCACGAACACGGAAGCGCTTTTTAATATTTTGCTTCTCTGAAGAGATATTTGCAATCAAAGTTGCAAGTTGTACCGTGGCGCCGTCGGTCATTTTTCGATTTTTTGACCATAACTTTCCCCACAAACCAAAAATTTAAAAAGCGCTTTCGGATTCGTGATCCTGAGGCCAAAACCTGTCTGCCTCCCATAACTTTAGCTAATTTATTAGCGGTTGACCCCTTAAGGAAACAAATACCAAAAAATGCGCATTTTTTACACTCTTCAATTTTCCGTTTTCGTTTGCAAAATGAAGCTAAAACGTCAAACATAATATGTTTTCGTTTCCTTAAAAACTCACACTTTTTACCCTCTGAAGCTTTGACAGGGTAGTTGGTTGCAGTGAAAATCAGCCGACGAAAATTTTATTTGACAGATAAATTTGGTGAAAAAAATTGGATTTTGCAATAACAATTGAATATGGTTGATAAGCGAAACCTAATTATTCATGCACATAGCATAGCAAACGGGCAATGTTTTTTGTTCGTTTTATGGATATAGCAGTGTCATGTAGAACGGGTACTCTTTTATCACACTTTTACAGTATTCTGTGCAAAGGTATAAACATGTTCAACGAAATCAGCAATAGTGTCATGTAAAATTGTTCTTTAGTTAAAGTCCGTGCGATATTTACATTTCGATCTTAACATTGTGGAATTTTCTTACAAAACTATACCGTTAAAAAAAAGCTTTACCAATAGGCAAAAACTTAAATATATAAAGCCAGAAGTGAAGCTGGATTTCTTAGCTTACAAATGGTGTTTAGATGCCGAAGATGATATGATTTGGTATATTTTGTTGTAGTTTTTGGCGCGAAAATAAAAGCAAGTGGCAGCTGCTGGATCATTGCATAGATATGTACGTGTGTGTGTAAGGGAATGAGCGAATGGTTGTCTTTGGGAGTTTTATAAGAGTGCTGAATAGTGATGTACTTATAGTTCGGGTATAACAGAATGTGGAGATAACAAAATAGCTGGAAAGTTTGGAGACCTCTTTTTTGTTTAATAACAAATAAACTAAAAATAATTTTCAAAATTTTTTTTGGTGAGACACCAGATTAGTCCATTCTAAGTTTCCAATATAAATTTTATAGAGATCTATCCATAAATACTATACGAAATTGGGTTACGACTGTTTGTATGGGGAGAGTGTTAGTGATGTATAGTTCGGGTATAACAGAATGTGGAGATAACAAAATAGCTGGAGAGTTTGGAGACCTCTTTTTTGTTTAATAATAAATCAACTAAGAATAATTTTCAAAATTTTTTTTAGTGAGACAGCAGATTAGTCCATTCTAAGTTTCCAATATAACTTTTATAGGGATCTATCCATAAATACTATACGAAATTGGGTTACGAAAGTTTGTATGCGGAGAGTGTTAGCCTATTAATATATAGATACTGCAATTTTTCCTAAGGTGGTGAAAACATGCACCAACTGAAATCATTATGTTTCGGCTTGTAGTAATGCTACAGATTTTTTTTAACAACATTTGAAAGCTAATATCTCCTGCTTTACATTCCTTTGCATGAATTTTAATATTTTTCTTTTAAACAAATTTTTTTAAAGCTATTTTCTGATATTACAATTCTGGTGTTGGGATCAAAATTTTTAGTTCTATATAACTAACTTCACATTTTCGAATGAAAAATACATTTCCTGCTTAGAAGATATACTTTTCAAATATTTGATTTCTCTAAAAATTTCAAAAGTAAAAAACTGTTTAAAAATCGAAAAAGCTTAGCATATCAAATTATCAAAGTAGAAAATGTGTTTTCATACAAAAAACTGGAGTTACTTATGTAAAAAGGTACATTAGTAAAAGTTCGTATGGTATTTCCCTACACTGATAAAAATGATTTCCTAAAAGTAAGGAAACCTCCATACAAATTCAAGTAAATGAAGGGCACAATATTGCGCCAAGGCCGCACTGCCTTAAAAGAAAGAAGTTGTTATACTTAAATTTACTTTTAAGTAGGGCTTGTACTTAAATGGTAGTTAAGTAATTTTAAACATAAAAAAAAATTATTTTACACAGTTCTTATATTGCCTTCAACGAGAATCGAACTCACAACTTTTCGAATGGTAAACTCAGGTGTCTACCATGAAGCTATTGAATGCTTACGCTTGATAGCGTCTAATTACACCTTTGTTCTGTTTATGGAATTTCACCACTCTTACTCACGTTGCCTCCCAACATAAGGAAATATTGACTTATTTTGAATTTTTAGGATAGTTTTATACTTAATATGTAATAAAACTCTTTAAAAATTACGCGGGCAGAACGTTTTTGGCGGCGACAGCGAAAATAAGTAAATATGGTCCTCAATTAAGTTAAACACTGCCTTGATATCACTGGAAAAAATGTCTTCAGCATAAGGAAATATTTACTTATATTGAACTTAAGGAGAGTTTTATACTTAATAAACTTGTAAATTGATTGAAACTAGTAAAAATGTCTTTAATACTGAAATGAGTACATTGATTTACTTATGGCAAGTAGAAATGTTCTTTTAAACTAAGTAGATTTGTCCCTAAATCAGCGTTTTTTCCTTAAAAATAGGAAAAATATTTTTTTTTAAGCCAAGTAGTACGTTTCCTCAATTTTAGGACAATTATTTTTATCAGTGTACAAAAAATGCGATTAGTCCGGGATCAACCCAGAGGAACAGTAGACTACTACTCTTTTAGTATCTTTTAGATTGAATAAATTGGTCACATTTGTTCGAGCACGTCCTATGAAGAAACTTATTGTACCCTTTTTATACCAGAATGGGTATAAATGTAACTACTGGCAGGACACCTATATTCAAAAAGTACTTAAAAATTTAGCACAACAATTTTTTTGCTTGACGTTATAGGAAAAAAAGTAATAAAATATTTCCTATTAATATTTAGAATGTAATAATTAAATTGATTTTTTCATTTTCACACACTGAAAAATTATGACAAACTGAAAACAAGTTGAGCAATGAAAACTTGTTGAATCAAAAATTTAAATATTTGTTGCTAAGCAGCACTTTTGTTGTGAACAATTAAAGTGCATCGCCACACTACCCCCCTTGGTAGAAAATTTGGCTACAAATTCAAAACTTCTCGAAATCGAACTTTTCTGCCGGATCGGGTTGCATATTCTGGAACTGGTGCAGTTTTAGGAACAGGAACAGGCACAGATGTTGAAACAGGAATTGTGCAATAGGTAGAATTAGGAACAGATATTGATACAATCTCATCTTGAAAAACAAAAACTGGTTTTACGCGATCAATAGAGACTTTAGTTGGTTCATTGCGAATTTTGAGTGTGACTGTTTTTTCATCGCGATCAATTATTTCATACGGACCGGTGTATGGAGCTTTAAGAAATGGTCCATCTTTGAGAAAGGCATGACTGCATTGCGATAGTTCCTTGAAAACAAAAACTCCAGGTTGACAGTGTCTTGATGCTGGAACTGGATGTAAGCGCGACATAAATTCACGTAAACTTGAAAGAAAGCTGCTTGTATCATCGGAAATTTTGAGTCCAAGACTTGAAGACAGAAATTCAAATGGCAAACGAATCGTTTCACCATAAACCAATTCAGAGGAAGTAGCCTTGATATCTTCTTTAAAAGCTGAGCGAATTCCAAGTAGTACAAGAGGTAAATCATGAACCCAGTCGATGTCGGAATGAGCCATGATTGCGGCTTTCAAGTGACGATGTAATCGTTCAACTAAACCATTTGCAGCGGGATGCCAACTTGTAGTGAAGTTATGCCGAATTCCAAATTGTTTAACAAACATTTTAAAGAGATGAGAAGAAAATTGAGCTCCACGATCTGAGGTTATAATTTCAGGAACGCCGAAACGAGATATCCAACAATCCAAAAGTGCATGAGTCACAGTATCTGCAGTTATGTTCGGCAAAGGATATACTTCAGGCCATCGAGTAAAGCGATCGATGACAGTTAAACAATATCGAAAAGAACATGCAAGTGGAAGTGGACCAATGAGATCAATGTGAATATGGGAAAATCTCTTCGTTGGAGTTTCAAAATTTCCAAGTGAAGCGTGAACACGTGAAACTTTTGATCGTTGACAATCATTACAAGCGCGAGCCCAATTTCGGCAGTCTTTATTCATTGAAGGCCACACAAAACGATCGCTGATTAATTTGAGTGAAGCATTGACACCAGGATGGCTCAGGTTATGTAGCTGATCAAAAACGGAACGACGAAACGGTGATGTGATGAATGGCCGAGCTTTTCCTGTTGATGTATCACAAAACACAGTAAGTGAGGAACCAGGAATTGGAACACGCTCGATGAAGAGAGAAGAATTTTCTTGAGTGATTCTCTTAAGTTCATCGTCTTCTTCTTGAGATTCTACCAGCAATTTGTAATCCAATGGTGCAGAAACAGCTTCAATTCGTGAGAGTGTATCAGCAACGACATTATCGGTTCCTTTGATGTGTTGGATATCTGTTGAAAATTCTGCAATAAATGAAAGTTGTCTGAGTTGAACTGGTGGAAGTTTTTCACGTTTTTGTTGACAAGCGTAGATCAATGGCTTATGATCGGTGTAAATCGTGAATGAATGTCCTTCCAAAAAATGACGAAAGTGCTGGATTGCAGCATAGATCGCAAGAAGTTCACGATAGAAAGCAGGCCAAGAACATTCTTTTGAGGACATCTTCTTCGAGAAGAATGCAAGAGGTTGCCACACGCCATCGACAAGCTGTTGTAAACATGCTCCAACTGAATGATTCGAAGCATCGGTAAACAAACCAAGAGGCGCACCAATACGAGGATGAACCAGAAGTGAAGCAGTAGAGATGCAGTTTTTGCAGGTTATGAAAGCTTCTTCCAGTTCAGACGTCCAGTTGATTGGTTGAGATCCTTTCAGGATTGGATTGCTGTTTGCATCATTCAATGGAGCTTCGTATTCAGAAACATGCGGAATAAATCTGCGGTAAAAATTTAACATACCAAGAAAACGTCGAAGACCTTGTGCTGTTATTGGTAATGGAAAGTCCTTTATTACCCGGACACGCTCTTCAGGAACCTGTACTCCAGCAGCAGAGATGATATAACCAATAAAAGGAACTTCGGGAACTCCAAAAGTGCACTTTTTGACATGTCCGTCAAGTTAGCACTACAACTTTGAAAAAATTAATATTGCTATATGGGATTAATTCCCGTTTTTTAACCGTAAACACACCGTGAAATTCAAAAAATTACCGTTTTTCATTTTTTTAAAATAACCCCTAGTAATGCTAACTTGACAGTCAAGTTAGCACTACCACCCTCGAAAACAATTTAATTCGATTCTAAAATTAAAATCAATTGCGCAGATAATTCCCGTTTATTAACCGTAATTAAGGAGTGCTAATGAAAAAAATCGAAAAATTTTTTTTCTCCATTTTTTTTTTTAAAAATAACCCCTAGTACATAATTGACGGTCAAGTTAGCACTACCATCATCGAAAACAATTTAGTTCGACTCTAACATTAAAATCAATTGCGCATATAATTCCCGTTTAATAACCGTAATTAAGTAGTGCTAATGAAAAAATCAAAAAATTTTTTTTCTCGATTTTTTTTAAAAATAACCCCTAGTAATGCTAACTTGACGGTCAAGTTAGCACTACCACCCTCGAAAACAATTTAATTCGATTCTAAATTTAAAATCAATTGCGCAGATAATTCCCGTTTAATAACCGTAATTAAGTACTGCTAAAGAAAAAAATCGATAAATTTTTTTCTCGATTTTTTTTTAAAATAACCCCTAGTAATGCTAACTTGACGGTCAAGTTAGCACTACCACCCTCGAAAACAATTTAGTTCGACTCTTAAAATAAAATCAATTGCGCATTAAATTCCCGTTTAATAACCGTAATTAAGTAGTGCTAATAAAAAGATCGAAAAATTTGTTTCTCGATTTTTTTAAAAAATAACCCCTAGTAATGCTAGCTTGACGGTCAAGTTAGCACTACCACCCTCGAAAACAATTTAATTCGATCCTAAATTTAAAATCAATTGCGCAGATAATTCTCGTTTAATAACCGTAATTAAGTAGTGCAAAAGAAAAAATTCGAAAAAAAATGTTCGCGATTTTTTTTTTTAAATAACCCCTAGTAATGCTAACTTGGCGGTCAAGTTAGCACTACCACCCTCGAAAACAATTTAGTTCGACTCTTAAATTAAAATCAATTGCGCATTAAATTCCCGTTTAATAACCGTAATTAAGTAGTGCTAATGAAAAGATCGAACAATTTTTTTCTCGATTTTTTTTTTAAATAACCCCTAGTAATGCTAACTTGACGGTCAAGTTAGCACTACCACCCTCGAAAATAATTTAGTTCGACTCTTAAATTAAAATCAATTGCGCATTAAATTCCCGTTTAATAGCCGTAATTAAGTAGTGCTAATGAAAAGATCGAAAAATTTGTTTCTCGATTTTTTTTTAAAAATAACCCCTAGTAATGCTAACTTGACAGTCAAGTTAGCACTACCACCCTCGAAAACAATTTAGTTCGACTCTAAAATTAAAATCAATTGCGCATATAATTCCCGTTTAATAACCGTAATTAAGTAGTGCTAATGAAAAAAATCGAAAAATTTTTTTCTTCATCTTTTTTTAAAAATAACCCCTAGTAATGCTAACTTGACGGTCAAGTTAGCACTACCACCCTCGAAAACAATTTAATTCGATTCTAAAAATATAATCAATTGCGCAGATAATTCCCGTTTAATAACCGTAATTAAGTAGTGCTAATGAAAAAAATCGAAACATTTTTTTCTCGATTTTTTTTTAAAAATAACCCCAGTACATAATGCTAACTTGACGGTCAAGTTAGCACTACCACCCTCGAAAACAATTTAGCTCGACTCTAAAATTAAAATCAATTGCGCAGATAATTCCCGTTTAATAACCGTAATTAAGTAGTGCTAATGAAAAAATGGAAAAAAAATTTTTTTCGATTTTTTTTTAAAATAACCCCTAGTAATGCTAACTTGACGGTCAAGTTAGCACTACACCCTCGAAAACAATTTAATTCGATTCTAAATTTAAAATCGAAAAATTTTTTTCTCGATTTTTTTTTAAATAACCCCTAGTAATGCTAACTTGACGGTCAAGTTAGCAATACCACCCTCGAAAACAATTTAGTTCGACTCTTAAATTAAAATCAATTGCGCAGATAATTCCCGTTTAATAACCGTAATTAAGTAGTGCAAATGAAAAAAATCGAAAAAAATTTTTCTCGATTTCTTTTTAAAATAACCCCTAGTAATGCTAACTTGACGGTCAAGTTAGCACTACCACCCTCGAAAACAATTTAGTTCGACTCTTAAATTAAAATCAATTGCGCATTAAATTCCCGTTTAATAACCGTAATTAAGTAGTGCTAATAAAAAGATCGAAAAAATTTTTTCTCGATTTTTTTTTAAATAACCCCTAGTAATGCTAACTTGACGGCCAAGTTAGCACTACCACCCTCGAAAATAATTTAGTTCGACTCTTAAATTAAAATCAATTGCGCATTAAATTCCCGTTTAATAGCCGTAATTAAGTAGTGCTAATGAAAAGATCGAAAAATTTGTTGCTCGATTGTTTTTAAAAATAACCCCTAGTAATGCTAACTTGACAGTCAAGTTAGCACTACCACCCTCGAAAACAATTTAGTTCGACTCTAAAATTAAAATCAATTGCGCATAAAATTCCCGTTTAATAACCGTAATTAAGTAGTGCTAATGAAAAAAATCGAACTTTTTTTTTCTCGATCTGTTTTTAAAAATAACCCCTAGTATTGCTAACTTGACGGTCAAGTTAGCACTACCACCCTCGAAAACAATTTAATTCGATTCTAAAAATATAATCAATTGCGCAGATAATTCCCGTTTAATAACCGTAATTAAGTAGTGCTAATGAAAAAAATCGAAATTTTTTTTTCTCAAATTTTATTAAGAAAAAAAAAAGTAGTAGAAATTACCAACACTCGATTAAGGAAAAGGAAGTATCGGAACGAAAAAAGAATTCCGCAGTTAATTGCTGCTTTTTAACCGTAAACACGCCGTGAAATCCAAAAACCACCGTTTTTGATTTTTTAAAAATAACCCCTAGTAATGCTAATTTGACAGTCAAGTTAGCACTACCACCCTCGAAAACAATTTAATTCGATTCTAAATTTAAAATCAATTGCG
>CAXKVI010000005.1:46354077-46449842 GCA_964058755.1 Campiglossa producta
GACGGTCAAGTTAGCATTACTAGGGGCTTATTTAAAAAAAAAAATCGAGAAAAAATTTTTTCGATTTTTCATTAGCACTACTTAATTACGGTTTTTAAACGGGAATTATATGCGCAATTGATTTTAATTGTAGAATCGAATTAAATTGTTTTCGAGGGTGGTAGTGCTAACTTGACCGTCAAGTTAGCATTATGTACTAGGGGTTATTTTTAAAAAAAAATCGAGAAAAAATGTTTCGATTTTTTTCATTAGCACTACTTAATTACGGTTATTAAACGGGAATTATCTGCGCAATTGATTTTAATTTTAGAATCGAATTAAATTGTTTTCGAGGGTGGTAGTGCTAACTTGACTGTCAAGTTAGCATTACTAGGGGTTATTTTTAAAAAATGAAAAACGGTAGTTTTTTGGATTTCACGGTGTGTTTACGGTTAAAAAACGGGAATTAATCCCATATAGCAATATTAATTTTTTCAAAGTTGTAGTGCTAACTTGACGGACATCTTTTTGACGTTGATCACCAATCCATATTTTGATAGACGTGCAAAAATGATTTTGAGATGGCGTTCGTGCTCTTCTTTGGAACGACAGAAAACGAGAATGTCATCCATGTAAACGAAACAAAAATCCAAACTTCGCAAAACTTCATCCATGAACCTTTGAAAGGTCTGGCCAGCATTTCGAAGTCCAAACGTCATGAATGGAAATTCAAAAAGGCCAAATGGAGTAATAATAGCAGTTTTGGAAATGTCTTCTTCGGCTACAGGAATTGGTTGATAAGCTTTAACAAGATCAATTTTCGAAAATACCATACAACCATCGATAAAGTGTGTGACGTCGTGAATATGACGGACAGGATAGCGATCTGGGATAGTTTGAGCATTCAATGCACGAAAATCTCCACAAGGGCGAATCACTTTTCGGAGCCAAGTGTAAAGGCGATGACCAAGAACTTTCTGAAGGACGAGTTGTACCAGCTTGTAACATAGCGTCGAATTCTTGCTTAGCTATTTTTATTTTCTCAGGGTTTAAACGCCGCACTTTGCTTGTCACCGGTGGTCCAGGAGTTGTACGAATATGATGAACGGTCTCGTGTTTGAGATTTCGAGGACGAGTAATTTCTGGAAATAGAGAAATGAGAGCACCGAAAGTCGACGAATCCTGAATTGCTTTAATGCTGCTTTGAGAGGAAGGCTGAGACAATCCGTGTACTTGCAGACCAGTGGTAACGTCGACGATGCGTTTTGTACGACAATCTGGTAAAAGATGATAATGAACAAGAAAATCAGATCCAATTATCGGTAAATCGACGTCAGCAACGATAAATCTCCAAGGAAAATCACGACGAAGTCCTAAGTTGAGATTCAAAGTTATAAAACCATATGTTTTGATTTTGCTTCCATTTGCAGCACACAAGTCTTAGTTGACACGAGGACGACGATCACGTAATAGACGTCGAGGAAAGCAACATAAGTCAGAACCAGTATCAACGAGAAAGCGATTTTTAGATATTTTGTCAGTGACAATTAGGCGGCTACTGGTTGACATGCAGTCTGATGCCGCATTTACAGACTGCTTTTTCCGTTTTCCAAATAATTACACGGAGCAATGCATTTGTTTGCCTTGTCCTGGAATTTTTTATGGTACCAACAAATTTGTTGGTTAGAGTTGCTTCGATTTCTGGATTTACTACGATGACGAGAACTGCTGGATGAACTATGAGAATGATGAGGGCACGAACGAAAAGCAGACAATTCGGCCACTTGCTTTTGTAGATCAGCAATTGTACTTAACAGATTGCTTTCAATACCTTTATCACTGAGGGCTGCGTTTACTGCAAAAGTCGGTGCGCACGGTGAGACTTCGACAATCTTGTCAGCAAGCTCCGCAATGTTGTCGAGCGGCAACTCAGATTGTGTTGCAAGGATAGCCTGGACGTTGGACGGAAGACGTTTAAGCCAAAGTTGACGAAGAAGACTATCCTGTACGATAGTTGAGCCAGCGAGAGAGCGTAAGTGGCGAAGAAACTGAGATGGTTTGCGATCGCCGAGCTCTTCCTCACTAATAAGTTGGCGGACTCGTTGTTCCTCAGACGCAGACAAACGAGCAATCAATTTTGTGCGCAAAAATGTATACGGATTCAGCGCAGGAGGATTTTCAATAACATCCTCGATTTCAAATGCGACACGGGCATCCAGTTACGAAACTACATAATGGAATTTTGTTACCTCATTTGTGATGTCAGACAACGTAAACTGCGAATCGGCCTGAGAAAACCATAATTTTGGTTTGTCGGACCAAAAAGGCGGTAGTTTTACTGCAACACGATGAACTGCAGGACGATAATCGGCGAAGTTAGCGGCAAAATCCCTTAGCTGCTGCTGCTGCTGTTGTCGTGGTTGCGGTGATGGTGGCTGCTGTTGTTGATGCTCCAATTGGCGGTTATGTTGTTGTTGCGCTTGCTGGCGTAATTCGTCGATCTGCCGTTGAAGCTCTTCATTTTCACCGCGAAGGGCAACGAGCTGATCTTCATCCCGAAGCATGTTATTATAATCACGGGTTTTTGTTTCCGACGCGTTGTAAACTAAGGATCGCGTTTTTGTTTCCGACGCGTTATAAATTTTCGATCGCGTTTTTGTTTTCGACGCGTTATAAATTTTCGATCGCGTTTTTGTTTCCGACACGTTATAAACTTTCGATCGGGGTCACCAATATAGGAAAAAAAGTAATAAAATATTTCCTATTAATATTTAGAATGTAATAATTAAATTGATTTTTTTATTTTCACACACTGAAAAATTATGACAAACTGAAAACAAGTTGAGCAATGAAAACTTGTTGAATCAAAAATTTAAATATTTGTTGCTAAGCAGCACTTTTGTTGTGAACAATTAAAGTGCATCGCCACAACGTCGAGGTTCGAGGTTTTAAAAAAGTACTTAAAAATTGAGCACAAAAATTTTTTTAACCAAAATAGCACATAATTCCCACATATAAAACAAACTTTGCGGAATTCTCGAGCACATAAATAGCACTTAATTCCGACATACAAAGTTTTTTTCTAAAGCTACTCCTTCTTAGGGGGGTGTAGCTTGACGTCACGCTGCACCCCCCACTTTCGAGGTTTTAAAAAAGTACTTAAAAATTTAGCACAAAAATTTTTTTTTGGGAACTTATTAGCACATAAATAGCACATAATTCCTGGCATATCGAATTTGAAATCCGGCGATCGGGATCAAGCTACACCCCCCACTTTCGAGTTTTAAAAAAGTATTTAAAAATTGATTTTTTTTTGGGAACTAATTAGCACATAATTCCTGGACTTTCAAATTTCAAATCCGTCGGGGGGGGGGGGGGGGGGGTGCAGCTTGACGGACCTCTTCCAGACCCGTGATCCTGAGGCCAAACCTGTCTTTTGAGCTATCTCCCATAATTTTAGCTAAATTATTAGCGGTTGACCCCTAAAGGAAACAAATACCTAAAAATGTGTTTTTCGTCAAAAAAGTTATGGTGATTTCGTTTCATCAAAAAATGCGTTTTTTTTACACTCTTAAATTTTCCGTTCTCGTTTGCAAAATGAAGGTAAAATGTCAAACAGAATATGTTTTCGTTTTCTAAAACCCTCACACTTTTTACCCTCTGAAGCTTTGACAGGGTAGTTGGTTGCACTTAAAATCAGCTGACGAAAATTTTATTTGACAGACAAATTTGGTGAAAAAAATTGGATTCTGCAATAACAATTGAATATGGTTGATAAGCGAAACCTAATTATTCATGCATATAGCGTAGCAAACGGGCAATGTTTTTGTTCGTTTTATCGATATAGCAGTTTCATGTAGAACGGGTACACTTTTACAGTATTCTGTGCAAGGGTGTAAACATGTTCAACGAAATCAGCATTAGTGTCATGTAAAATTGTTCTTTAGTTAAAGTCCGTACGATATTTAAATTTCGATCTTAACATTGTGGAATTTTCTTACAAAATCATATCGTTAAAAAATAAACTTTGCCAGTAGGCAAAAAGCTTTATGAAGTGAAGCTGGATTTCTTAGCTTACAAATGGTGTTTAGATGCCGAAGATGATATGATTAGGTACATTTTGTTGTTTATTTAGCACAAAAATAAAAGCAAGTGGCAGC
The DNA here is from genome assembly GCA_964058755.1 of Campiglossa producta. Taxonomy (NCBI): domain Eukaryota; kingdom Metazoa; phylum Arthropoda; class Insecta; order Diptera; family Tephritidae; genus Campiglossa; species Campiglossa producta. The sequence continues at coordinate 46,358,217 of CAXKVI010000005.1, forward strand.
TGCTGAATCGTTGAATAGATTTGTACGTGTGTGGGTAAGGGAATGAGCGGATGGGTGTGGCTTTGGGAGTTTTATAAGAGTGCTGAATAGTGATGTATAGTTCGGGTATAACAGAATGTGGAGATAACAAAATAGCTGGAGAGTTTGGAGACCTCTTTTTTGTTTAATAATAAATCAACTAAGAATAATTTTCAAAATTTACGAAAGTATGTATGCGGAGAGTGTTAGCCTATTAATATATAGATACTGCAATTTTTCCTAAGGTGATGAAAACATGCACCAACTGAAATTATTGGCGCATAATCATAGTCAACTTAAAGTATGCGTTAAATAAAATTAGAGCATACTTTAAAGAAAAGTATACTTCACCTTATTCATAGTCGAGTTAAAGTCGACTTTTTCAGTTAGAGCGGCGAATAGCTCTCATTAAAGCCGCTGCTAAATATACTGAGGTTGAAAAAATCTGTCATATATAGCGTTTTGTACTTTAGATTTTGCTAAAATTTTGTATAAATAGTAAATAATAATCTTACTAAAAAAAAATACTTTTAATTTTCATAGTGTGCCAATTTTTTTAAAATATCAACAACTGCTACAAACAAATAGAAAAAAAAACGACTCCGCCAAATATTTTTTTTTGCTCATGCAGTATGCGCATTCGGCTCAAACTAGAGCCACAGATGCCTATAAAAGTGGTATATGACTAACGGAAGAGTCATTTATGACTCATGAAAGAGTCATTTATGACCCATGGAAGAGTCATTTATGACTCATGAAAGAGTCAGTTATGAGTCAAGTGAAAGAGTCATTTATGATTATTGTGGATTCATTTATAACTTTTGGTAGAGTCATTTACTATTCATGGAAGAGTCATTCATTACTCAAGGAAAAGTCATTTATGACTCATGGAAGTCTTTATGGCTCATTTTGTTTAATTTAATTTATTTTTGTAATATTTTATTTCATCTCATTTCATTTTATTTTTTATTATTTTTTTATTCTACCTTATTTTAACCTATTAAACATGCATATTCGCAATTTTTTTGTTTCTCCAACGTCCAAACACATGTTTTACAGCAATTTATTAAAAATTAATTATTTAAAAACATAAATTAAATAAAAAATAAAAATTAAAAAATCAAAGAAATTGCCAAGAGTCGAACTCGAACCTCCCGCTTACTACCGCGACGTCCTAACCGCTAGACTACTGTGGCGCACTGCATTACCATTTTTATATAAAACTGCGTTACCATTGCTACTCGGTAGAGCATGGCACTAAACTGACTATGATATACTTAAAAAAGAAGTGCACTTAAATTTTTTAGTATTACTCTTACTAAAGTGTACACTAACTCAGGACTATGATTATGCGCCATTATGTTTCGGCTTGTAGTAATGCTACACATTTTTTTAACAACATTTGAAAGCTAATAACTCCTGCTTTACATTCCTGTGCATGAATTTTAATATTTTTCTTTTAAACAAATTTTTTTAAAGCTATTTTTTGAAAATTACAATTCTGATGTTGGGATAAAAATTTTTAATTCTATATAACTAACTTCACTTTTTTGTATGAAAAATACATTTTCTGCTTAGAAGATATACTTTTCCAATATTTTGTTTCTCTAAAAATTTCATAAGTAAAAAAACTATTTAAAAATCGAAAAAGCTTAGCACATTAAATTATCAAAGTAAAAAATGTGGTTTCATACAAAAAAGTGGAATTAGTTATGTAAAAAGGTGCATTAGTAAAAGTTCGTATGGTATTTCCCTGCAAAAATTACGATTAGTCCGGGATCAATCCAAAAGAAAAGTAGACTACTACTTTTTTAGTCAAAAATTTAAAACTGTTTTTTTTTTTTTTTAATTTTATTTTTTCAGCAAGGAAAATTGAATTTGCTTTAAATGAGACGATTGGGGATATTTTTCTGGGCAATCTTCAACTGTATGAAAAATATATTTTCTGCTTAGAAAATATACTTTTCCAATATTTAACCCCCCAAAAATTTCATAAGTGAATTAAACTTTAAAAAAATCGAGAAAAGCTTAGAACATCAAATAATCAAAGTAAAAATGGGTATTTGTTTCCTTTAGGTGTCAACTGCTAATAAATTAGCTAAAATTATCGGAGATAGCTCAAAAGACGGGGTTTGGCCTCAGGATCACGAATCTGGAAGCGCTTTTTAATATTTTGCTTCTCTGAAGAGATATAATCCAAGTGGCAAGTTTTCATGTGGTTGTTGTAATTTTATTAGGCTGTACCTAAAAACGTGAAAAAAATGCGTGCCGTGGGTCATTTTTCGATTTTTCGGCACTCAAAAGTAGAGTTATGGTGATTTCGTGTCATCAAAAAATGCGTATTTTTTACACTCTTCAATTTTCCGTTTTCGTTTGCAAAATGAAGGTATAACGTCAAACAGAATATGCTTTCATTTCCTAAAAAACTCACACTTTTTACCCTCTGAAGCTTTGACAGGGTAGTTGGTTGCACTGAAAATCAGCTAACGAAAATTTTATTTGACAGATAAATTTGGTGAAAAAAATTGGATTTTGCAATAACAATTGAATGTGGTTGATAAGCGAAAACTAATTATTTATGCACATAGCATAGCAAACGGGCAATGTTTTTTGTTCGTTTTATCGATATAGCAGTTTCATGTAGAACGGGTACACTTTTATCACACTTTTACAGTATTCTGTGCAAGGGTATAAACATGTTCAACGAAATCAGCATTAGTGTCATGTAAAATTGTTCTTTAGTTAAAGTCCGTACGATATTTAAATTTCGATCTTAACATTGTGGAATTTTCTTACAAATCATATCGTTAAAAAATAAAGTTTGCCAGTAGGCAAAAAGTTAACTATATAAAGCCTGAAGTGAAGCAGGATTTCTTAGCTTACAAATGGTGTTTAGATGCCGAAGATGATATGATTAGGTACATTTTTTTGTTTATTTGGCACAAAAATAAAAGCAAGTGGCAGCTGCTGGATCGTTGCATAGATATGTACGTGTGTGTGTAAGGGAATGAGCGGATGGGTGTGGCTTTGGGAGTTTTATAAGAGTGCTGAATAGTGATGTATAGTTCGGGTATAACAGAATGTGGAGATAACAAAATAGCTGGAGAGTTTGGAGACCTCTTTTTTGTTTAATAATAAATCAACTAAGAATAATTTTCAAAATTTTTTTTAGTGAGACAGCAGATTAGTCCATTCTAAGTTTCCAATATAACTTTTATAGGGATCTATCCATAAATACTATACGAAATTGGGTTACGAAAGTTTGTATGCGGAGAGTGTTAGCCGATTAATATATAGATACTGCAATTTTTCCTAAGGTGGTGAAAACATGCACCAACTGAAATCATTATGTTTCGGCTTGTAGTAATGCTACAGATTTTTTTTAACAACATTTGAAAGCTAATATCTCCTGCTTTACATTCCTTTGCATGAATTTTAATATTTTTCTTTTAAACACATTTTTTTTAAAGCTATTTTCTGATATTGGGTAAAGCCATGTGAACTGTGCACAGGTAAAATCACTTTATCGACTATTTTGAAAACTATCGTTTCATTGTATAGTGGGCCAGACTCAAACCTCGTGCTCAAAATTCGTGTCTTTGTTGATGTTATTGGAGGTTGAACTTTTGATAATTTTCTGATCATGATAATATTGAAAAATTATTTTCTCATAAACTACTGCAGATAAATCAATGATTTTTAAGCTATTGCATAGAGTCACATCTGGGTCCGGGTCAAAATCAAAGCCAGATTCGGGTCCGGGTCCGGGTCGGGGTCCGGATCCGGGTCAAAATTAAAGCCAGATTCGGGTCCGGGTCGGGGTCCGGATCCGGATCAAATGTTCATGAGTCAACGTCACATCTTCAATATTCATATGAATTCAAATGTTCATGAGTCAACGTCACATCATCAATATTTATATGAACTCAAACGTTCATGAGTCTACGTCACATCATCAATATTCATATGAACTCAAATGTTCATGAGTCAACGTCACATCTTCAATATTCATATGAACTCAAATGTTCATGAGTCAACGTCACATCATCAATATTTATATGAACTCAAACGTTCATGAGTCTACGTCACATCATCAATATTCATATGAACTCAAATGTTCATGAGTCAACGTCACATCTTCAATATTCATATGAACTCAAACGTTCATGAGTCAACGTCACATCTTCAATATTCATATGAACTCAAATGTTCAGAAGTCAACGTCACATCTTCAATATTCATATGAACTCAAACGTTCATGAGTCAACGTCACATCATCAATATTTATATGAACTCAAACGTTCATGAGTCTACGTCACATCATCAATATTCATATGAACTCAAATGTTCATGAGTCAACGTCACATCTTCAATATTCATATGAACTCAAATGTTCATGAGTCAACGTCATCAATATTTATATGAACTCAAATGTTCACGAGTCAACGTCACATCATCAATATTTATATGAACTCAAATGTTCATGAGTCAACGTCACATCATCAATATTTATATGAACTCAACGTTCATGAGTCTACGTCACATCATCAATATTCATATGAACTCAAATGTTCATGAGTCAAAGACAAAACTTGAACTAATATCAAAGAAAAACAAAATGTTGCATAAATATTTTAATCGCATAAGTTGATAATATGCAATAGCTTTACCGCGGCAGTCCACGAGTGCCACACGTCCTTTTTTTTTTTACTTACAGATAATTGTTTTTACTATATTATATGTAATTTTATGCGATCTTATTGTTTAAACAATTATACTTAAAATCATTTTTTTTAACAAATAAATTTTTTTTTTCGTTCTACACGCTCAAAAAAATTTCAAAATATGTAAAATAACGCGTAAAACAGTCACCTTTAATAATCAAAAAAAAATTTGGTCCATTCATACCATTCCAAAGATATTGCATTTTTTGTCACCCCTTGCGATTTAATTGTTAAAATTATCATATTTTAAAAAATTTTTTTTTGAACAAATACATTTTTTTTACGTTCTGCATGCTCAAAAAAATTTCAAAATATGTCAAAAAGTGCGAAAAACGGTCATCTTTAGTAAAAAAAAGTTTTTCCTTTCATACCATTCCACAGATATCTTATTTTTTGTCACCCTTTGCGCTCTCATAGACCGTTGGGTGGTGCGCTTAACAATAGTGTTCTACATTGGTCGTTGTTACATATATATCAACATTTAGCAGAATGTGAAAAAATTGAAAAAGGTTAAATGTGGGTGTGGCCTTCTTGCTCCTCTTACTTGATTGGTGCACTTTATTTTTATTTGAAAGTGTATTTCTTTCAATTTCTTAAACAAAACAATTAGAAAACCAAATTTTCGAAGGGTCCAACTTCGAACTTCGAAAGCCCGTAACTTAGTTTTGGAGGCTAACTTCGAAAAACTTAAAAAAGTTGGTTTGGTCCAATACCCATCCGGCTGCTGTGCATTGTAATAAATATTATTAACGCTATGTATGGATGAAATTTCTGCAATATAATTTAAAAAAAAATACTACTTTTTCTAATAGAAAAATATTAGAATGGAAACTAAATGAAATAAATCGTCAAAATGTATGATACGGGCTACTAAACACATTTTTCTCGGATCTCATAAATTTTCTTCGATGCCATCATTCAGCTATATGTAGCTAAATTTCCACTTAGGAATTTTATACTGTGGTCAAAACGTGTCTTTTGTAACATTGCTCGACAATCTTCCATGAAAGCTTTCCAGAGTACCATTTGGTAAAAGAAAATATGTTCCCATAAAAAGGAAAAAGGCATAAAAAAAATTAAAAACCCTTTGGAACCGGTTCCGGCTTTTAAAACGGTTTCAGTTTCGTTCTTTTTCAGATCAAAATAACGGTTACAGTTTCGGTTTCGGTTTTGAAAAATGAAACGTTTTTAATCGGTTACGGTCACGGTTTCGGTTTCACTCCTTGCCATGGAGACATGGGTGCTTTGTTGTTTTAAATGCTTTGGTTACATCGAATTACTTTTGCATATATTTATGCATGTATGTATGTAAGTATGTATGTTTCACAAATTTTCTTTTTTATTAAAGCTGACCGGTTTCGCGTTATTTGACATATTTTGCAATTTTTTGAGAGTGCAGAACGAAAAAAAAATGATATTTGTTGAAAAATATGTTTTTAAAATATCATTATTTTAACAATTTGATCGCAAGGGGTGACAAAAATTGCAATATCCTTGGAATGGTATAAATGGACAAAAATTTTTTTTTTGATTATTAAAGGTGACTATTTTACGCGTTATTTTTGATATTTTGAATTTTTTTTGAGTGTGTAGAACGAAAAAAACAAAATTTATTTGTTTAAAAAAAAATTATTTTAAGTATAATTGTTTAAACAATAAGATCGCATAAAATTACATATAATATAGTAAAAACAATTATCTGTAAGTAAGAAAGAAATTCATTGATTTATCTGCAGTAGTTTATAAGAAAATAATTTTTCAATATTATCATGATCAGAAAATTATCAAAAGTTCAACCTCCAATAACATCAACAAAGACACGAATTGTGACGAAATATTTTTAACACGGGGTTTGAGTCTTACCCACTATCCAATAAAATTACAAGTTTCAAAATCGGTGGGGTTTTGAAAAAAACAAAAATTTTGTGCACACTTAACATGGCTTTACCCTATTACAATTCTGGTGTTGGGATCAAAATTTTTAGTTCTATATAACTAACTTCACGTTTTCTAATGAAAAATACATTTCATGCTTAGAAGATATACTTTTCAAATATATTATTTCTCTAAAAATTTCAAAAGTAAAAAAAAATGTTTAAAAATCGAAAAAGCTTAGCACATCAAATTATCAAAGTAGAAAATGTGTTTTCATACAAAAAAGTGGAGTTACTTATGTAAAAAGGTACATTAGTAAAAGTTCGTATGGAATTTCCCTACAAAAAATGCGAGTAGTCCGGGATCAACCCAGAGGAAAAGTAGACTACTACTTTTTTAGTATCTTTTAGATTGAATAAATTGGTGACATTTGTTCGAGCACGTCCTATGAAGAAACTTATTGTACCCTTTTTATACCAGAATGGGTATAAATGTAACTACTGGCAGGACACCTATATTCGATTCTCGGTGGAGGCAAAAATTGAAAACTGTTTCTTTTTTTAATTTTTCGTTTTTATTTTATTTTTTAAGCAAGGAAAATTAAAAAAGAGTTCTGTCAATTATACTTATACTTGGCAGCTTCTAATTATAGCTTTGCTTTAAATGAGACGATTGGGGATAATTTCTGGGCAATCTTCAACTGTATGAAAAATATATTTTCTGCTTAGAAAATATACTTTTCCAATATTTAACCCTATAAAAATTTCATTAGTGAATTAAACTTTTAAAAAATCGAGAAAAGCTTAGAACATCAAATAATCAAAGTAAAAATGGGTATTTGTTTCTTTAGGGGTCAACTGCTAATAAATTAGCTAAAATTATGGGCTATAGCTCAAAAGACGGGGTTTGGCCTCCGGATCACGAATCCGGAAGCGCTTTTTAATATTTCGCTTCTCTGAAGAGATATTTGCAATCAAAGTGGCAAGTTTTCATGTGGTTGTTGTAATTTTATTAGGCTGTACCTAAAAACGTGCGAAAAAATGCGTACCGTGGCGCCGTGGGTAATTTTTCGATTTTTTGACCATAACTTTCACAGAAACAAAAAATTCGCATCCAGACTCGTGATCCTGAGGCCAAAACTTGTCTTTTGATCTATCTCCCATAATTTTAGCTAAATTATTAGCGGTTGACCCCTAAAGGAAACAAATACCTAAAAATGTGTTTTTCGTCAAAAAAGTTATGGTGATTTCGTTTCATCAAAAAATGCGTTTTTTTTTTTACACTCTTCAATTTTCCGTTTTCGTTTGCAAAATGAAGGTAAAACGTCAAACAGAATATGTTTTCGTTTTCTAAACCCCTCACACTTTTTACCCTCTGAAGCTTTGACAGGATAGTTGGTTGCACTTAAAATCAGCTGACGAAAATTTTATTTGACAGACAAATTTGGTGAAAAAAATTGGATTCTGCAATAACAATTGAATACTAGGTGGACCCGTGCGCGCATTGCGCAAAAAAAAAAAACAAATGGTTTGAAATCGTTTACTTACGTCATAAGTACAAACTTATGTATGTAAAATTTTCGGAAATTTGATAAAAAGCAATCGATTTTTTTCTATAAATATGACCCAGTGGCCACATGTATATTTTTACAAAACTTCCTTAAATACAATATTTGACGTAAAAATAAAATCATTTGTAATTTTTTGTTTGAATGTCGCTTGGGCTGAAAAAGTTATATATTGGAATCGCCTGACTCTAGAAAATGCCACATACAACTGTCGGTGTGAAAACACTGGGCTAGGTAAATACAAACCGGCTTTATCAAATGTTTGGTCTTGGGCTTTGTTGATAGTCATAGCGAAAGCTACTTTTAAGGGAAACTGTTTCCTAGTCATCTGGAATGGTACTGGTAGATCTGAAGGAGTTAGTTTAACTCGCGATATTATAGCAATTTTTCCGGAACCGAATAATTTGACACTCATTGCGTTCTCGCCTAAATGACTGACGACCATCCTGGCACCATTTATAAGTCCTTCTTTGGCATTAAGATTACGAATCAACATTGCGATTGCATTTTTCTTCAAAATTAGTTTATGTGGAGGTACGCCAGAAGGATTTAGAGAGTTAAGAAACTCAGTTGGCTAACACTCGGCATTATTAGTTTCATTTTTTTCGACTGTATCGCAACTTAGATAAAGTTTACTATCCCCGGGTAATAGTTTTGATACTATACGCTCATTAAAAGTTGAGCATTCGTCATTTTTTGGGCATAAAATAGCTGTTGAGTAAAAATGTGATATGTTACTGTCTTTTATTTCATTTGTGCCGTAAACCTCAGCAATTAGGCTATCATAATCAGCGTAGTATTGTCGTGGTATTTTAATCGCTCATCTCCCAACTCTAGCGTATTTCCACCACTAGCGTCACTACGACAACTACAACTGTTTAGGTACATGACGCGAGAGCGAGAGAGTGCGAATGTGACACAAAGAGGAGATGACGATGGATAAACGTTCGAGAACACTGTTGCACGAATAACCCAGAAATGTCTAGACATTTCTAGGTTATGAAGTTGTTGTCTGCTAGGGTATATAAACCTCGCAAAGACAACACACTTCAATCAGTTTATTTTCAAGTGTTGTACAGTGAAGTACTGAACAGTGAGTTAACCCGCGATATTGTACTACGGTTTTTAGTAGTAAATAAAGCGTACTATTTATTAAGCAGAATCTGAGTGTTTTATTTAACGTGCAGTGATCGAACTCAGTGAAAATAGTCGAGGAATCATCGAATTCGTCACCTTTGGTGTCAGAAGCGGTATTGTTAAATAAATACAAGGACATTGAAAAGGATAACACGGACATTGAAAAGGATAACTAGGACATTGTAAAGGTAACAAGGACATTGCAAGGATATGGCAAATTTTAATGACTTGAAGATCCAACAACTCAAAAAAGAGTTGGAGAAAAGTGGAATGGTAACAACAGGCAATAAGCCAGAGCTACAATCACGTCTACGGGAGGCTATGGAAGCGGAAGGAATCAACGTTGACGATTATGTTTTTCAGCTTTCGGAAGAGGGAGCCACGAAAATAGAAGAGCAAAAGGATACTCCGGATTCCGTGGCAAATGTGGACACAAACTCGCTGTTGGCTGTATTGGCTCAGATGCCGCCGAATATAACATCAAAGTTTGAAGAACAGAAAACTTGCATGGCATCCCAGTTGGAAGAAACGAAGACGTACCTGACGTCACAGATCAAGGAAGAGTTGATGGAACAGGATACACGCATAACGTTAAAACTAGAGGCACAAGAGCAAAGAGTCTCATCGCAGCTAGAAGTTTTCAGGGGACGACAAGATAAGATCGAGGCCGAGGTGGATGCGTTAAAATCTCGTATCCAGGAGTTGCAGCTGAATCGTCCAAGTGTTTCCACAAGCACGCCCAAGGTAAAAACCCCATCCTTTGACGGTTCTGTTCCTTTCCAGGTATTTAAGCTACAATTTGAGAAGACAGCAGCTGTGAACAACTGGGGCGCTGAGGACAAAGTCGCGGCTTTATTTGTGGCACTGAAAGGACCTGCCGAAATCTTACAGTGTATTCCGGACACTGAAAGAAACAACTATGAAGCGTTGATGGGAGCCGTTGAAAGACGTTACGGCAGCGAGCATAGAAGGCAGATACATCAAATAGAGCTACAGAATCGCTTCCAGAAGGCTAACGAAACATTACAGGAGTTTGCATCGGACATCGAGAGGTTGGCTCATCTAGCAAACGCAGACGTGGGCCACCTATGCAAATCCAAAGAGATCATTTGCGGAGATGGTATCACATGCTCTAACTCAAGAAACCGCATTTCTTTTGAGCAAACCATTGTACAAAGCTCACCGTGTGGAAGTGGAGACGCCAGACTTGGTCAACAAAATCGACAAAATTTTGGAAGCATTGAATGGGGTACAGAAGAAAAGCGATGGCTCCATTAAGTGCTTTAAGTGCGGAAAATCTGGTCATATTGCACAACAATTCCAATAATGCAGGCGGACGTAAGCGCAAGGTTGAAGGAGATGAGCACGTCTCCCAATCTAACCAACTGTTAAACTAAAGAGAGTCAGCCGCAAGGGGCGAAGGCTGGCTCCCGCAATTGGATGCCCCATAATCTCTGTATCACAGATCGGAAGGAAGTCGAGTAATGTTACTGTTGGAGGACTCGTGGACGGAAAGGAGCGTTTACTGACTATTGATACGGGCGCATCTCATTCCATCATTCGATCTGATTTAGTCAACAAAGAAGTGTGGTCATTAGATGGAGCAAAATTGCGTTCGGCGACTGGTGAGGACACTCAAGTCCAAGGAGAAATAACATGTGAAATCGGAATTGGAAATGTCACCGTACTGCACAATTTTATAGTGGCAGATATTGTTGATGACATCATAGTTGGTGTGGATTTCTTAAGCAACCAAGGCATCAACATCGACATGCAAAACAGGACTATGAGCTATAAGAACATGGATGTGCCACTAAATTTTGGTTACGAGAACAAGTACATCAGTAAGCGGGTACTAGTTGAAGATAGCCAACAAATTCCACCGAAGTCGGAGGCAGTCGTTTGGGCAAGGATTGATGGAGATTATGGAACAAACAAATTGTGGGTTGTCGAGGCAGCAAACAAATCAAAGACGGATATACTAGTAGGAAAAACACTGGCTATGACAAAACAAGATGGACGTATACCGGTAAGAGTACTAAATGAGTTTCGATCGCCAATCAAGCTTTCCAAAGGAGCTATATTGGGACAATGTCAGGAGGTGGAGGTGCTTATAAATTGTGAACAGCTCCAGGAAAATGTCTCTACCAGCAACATTAATCTATCAGATGATATCACGGCGTGGACGCAAGATCTCGAAGAAGACCACCAGAGTAAGGCAAAACAACTTCTACTAAAGTACTCTACCATATTTGACAAGGATGGCTCCAAACCAGGTCGGACCAATGTAGTGAAGCATCACATTGATACCGGTGACGCGAGACCAATCCGCCAAGCTCCTCGAAGTGTTCCATTGGCCAAACGCCAAGTGGTAAGAGAAATTATACAAGAAATTAGTGACAGCGGCGTGATCGAACCATCAGCTAGTCCATGGAGCTCACCGGTAGTGCTAGTGAAGAAAAAGGATGGAAAAATGCGGTTCTGTGTGCAATACCGGAAGTTGAACGACGTAACGAAAAAGGACAGCTATCCATTACCCAGAATTGACGATACTCTGGACTCACTATCTGGTACGAAATGGTTCTCAACACTGGACTTGAAAAGCGGCCATTGGCAAGTAGAGGTTAAAGATGAGGATAAGGAAAAGACAGCCTTCAGCATTGGAGAGGGGCTGTGGCAATTTACGGTAATGACCTTTGGACTATGTAACGCTCCAGCTACTTTTGAGACACTCATGGATCAAGTATTAAAAGGACTGCATTGGAAAACATGTTTGGTGTACCTGGATGACATCATCGTGCTGGGAAAAGCTTTGAGGAACACCTTAAGAACTTGGAGGAAGTTTTCCAAAGGATAGCTGGCGCCGGTCTGAAATTAAGTCCCAAAAAGTGTGCATTGTTCAAGAAGGAAGTAAGTTACTTGGGTCACAAAGTTACTACGGAGGGAATTAGCACGGCTAAAGAGAAGATCGAAGCAGTAAAGGATTGGCCAAGACCGAAAAACTTACTTGAGCTGCGAAGTTTCCTCGCAAGAGCCGGGATTGAGCAAGGTCACTTAGCAACCACACTCCATTACACTCCAGTGTAGAACGGATACACTTTTATCACACTTTTACAGTATTCTGTGCAAGGGTGTAAACATGTTCAACGAAATCAGCATTAGTGTCATGTAAAATTGTTCTTTAGTCGTACGATATTTAAATTTCGATCTTAACATTGTGGAATTTTCTTACAAAATCATATCGTTAAAAAATAAACTTTACCAATAGACAAAAAGTTAACTATATAAAGCCAGAAGTGAAACTGGATTTCTTAGCTTACAAATGGTGTTTAGATGCCGAAGATGATATGATTAGGTACATTTTGTTGTTTATTTGGCACAAAAATAAAAGCAAGCGGCAGCTGCTGGATCGTTGCATAGATATGTACATACGTGTGTATGTAAGGGAATGAGCGGATGGGTGTGGCTTTGGGAGTTTTATAAGAGTACTGAATAGTGATGTATAGTTCGGGTATAACAGAATGTGGAGGTAACAAAATAGCTGGAGAGTTTGGAGACCTCTTTTTTGTTTAATAATAAATCAACTAAGAATAATTTTCAAAATTTTTTTTGGTGAGACAGCAGATTAGTCCATTCTAAGTTTCCAATATAACTTTTATAGGGATCTATCCATAAATACTATACGAAATTGGGTTACGAAAGTTTGTATGCGGAGAGTGTTAGCCTAATAACATATAGATACGCAATTTTTCCTAAGGTGATGAACACATGCACCAACTGAAATTATTATGTTTCGGCTTGTAGTAATGCTACAGATTTGTTTTAACAACATTTGATTTGTAGCGAAAATCCTGTATATTCTATGATGGGACTACAGCGAACATTGTTTATAAAGAAATTTCGTGAATAAATAATTTAAAGTAGCGCAAAATAGATATTAGAGATCTTTCAATTTGTAATCCACAACATATAACCACTGAAATGAGGTAAGTTCCGCACACGAAGTCGCTGGCATCTGCTAGTTTAAATCTAAATAATTAAGTAATTTATAGTGAGTACCTAAACCTTATAATATATTAAAAGCGCAACCAACGAAAAGAACCCGAATGCACTGGCATCTAAACTCTTCTAGGTAGTACAATATGTCCCACTTATTATAAAACAAAACGATATGTCCAACTTTTACTGAATTATTTATTTTTTCCAAATGTTGATAGAATATTTTATAAGTTCTGCTTTGACTGGCATTAAAAATACGTTCAACTTTTACTTCCTGCCTTTCATATGATATTCATTCACAAAAACAAACAAGACGATTGGTTCATAAACAAAACGAATGTGGAGTTCCCACAAGAAGTAAAAGCGTTGTTGGCTAAGGGTCCAAAGTTCGGAGTACCTGTGGATAATAAGACGTTTCCCATTTTTTAATACATAGCTCATGGGAAGGATTTGGTACAAACTCTTGAAATCAAAGAGCAAAAAGAAGAGGCGCGAACAAAGCTTTCGTTACTAATTAAAAACCGATCAACAACAAACAAAAAACAGATATTGCAATATCAGATACAGTGGCGCAAACAAGAAAATTTTGGCAGAAAAATAAAAACATTAGAATTTTGACATCTGATAAGGGAAATAAAACGGTCGCAATGGAAACAGAAGATTAAAACATTGGGATAAATTAATAAAAAAAAAACTCATTGCTTTTTCTTAAATTTTCACAAATTTGACATCAATTTGTATGAAGAATGTTTCAAAATTTGAGAAAAGGTTTCGAAAAAGCAATTGCGTTTTTATTAATTTATCCCAATAAAATGAAAAGTATTTAAACTGATTTGACAACATACAGAATCCAGGGACAAGATCCGACATCGCGATTACAAAATAAAAACAACACTTTAGTAGAAAAGCTGTTTAAAATGGAAATAATACAAAGGCGGAGAAAAACAAACTTACTTCACCCACCGCACTACCAGCTCTGTGAAGTTGGCACCCCCATGTCGGAATTTAAAAAAAAAAACATATTGCATTCGTTTGTCCATCGTTTGTCCACGTTTGTCCAGGAAAAATTTTCGTTTGTCCACCCCTAGTAAAAAAGTTATTTCGAAAAAAAAAATCAGGTGTGAAGTTGGCACCTCCAAGTCGGAATTTTTAAAAAAACCAAATGTCATTTGTTCGTCCATCGTTTGTCCATGTTTGGCCAGGAAAAATTTTCGTTTGTCCACCCCTAGTAAAAAAGTTATTTAAAAAAAAGTTTATATAAAAACCCATAAAATTTGATTTTTAAAGTTTTTTTGGCTTAATCGTTTGTTCGCCGTTTGACCATGATTGTCCAGGAAAAATTTTCGTTTGTCCACCCTTAGTAAAAAAGTTATTACAAAAAAGTTTTTATTGAAAAAACAAAAATGTTGATTTTTGAAGTTTTTTTTTGCTTAATCGTTTGTACACCGTTTGTCCACTTTTGTCCAGGAAAATTTTTCGTTTGTCCACCCTTAGTTTTCGATTGTCCACCTTTTGTTCAAAAGTTAATTAAAAAAAAAAAAAAATTTGTGAAGTTGGCACCTCCATCTCTGAATAATTAAAAAAAAAAAATTTCATTCGTTTGTCCATCGCTTGTCCACGTTTGTCCAGGAAAAATTTTCGTTTGTCCACCCTTAGTAAAAAAGTTATTACAACAAAAAGTTTTTATTAAAAACACAAAAACGTTGACTTTTGAAGTTTTTTTTTGCTTAATCGTTTGTACACCGTTTGTCCAGGAAAAATTTTCGTTTGTACACCGTTTGTCCAGGAAAAATTTTCGTTTGTCCACCATTAGTAAAAAAGTGATTACAAAAAAAAATTTTTATTGAAAAAACAAAAATGTTGATTTTTGAAGTTTTTTTTTGCTTAATCGTTTGTCCACCGTTTGTCCAGGACTGTCCAACAAAAATTTTCGTTTGTCCACCCTTAGTAAAAAAGTTATTACAAAAAAGTTTTTATTGAAAAAACAAAAATGTTGATTTTTGAAGTTTTTTTTGCTTAATCGTTTGTCCACCGTTTGTCCAGGATTGTCCAACAAAAACTTTCGTTTGTCCAGCCCTAGTAAAAAAGTTATTTCGAAAAAAAAATCCGGTGTGAAGTTGGCACCTCCATGTCGGAATTTTTAAAAAAACCAAATGTCATTCGTTCGTCCATCGTTTGTCCGTGTTTGTCCAGGAAAAATTTTCGTTTGTCCAGCCCTAGTAAAAAAGTTATTTCGAAAAAAAAAAATCCGGTGTGAAGTTGGCACCTCCATGTCGGAATTTTTAAAAAAACCAAATGTCATTCGTTCGTCCATCGTTTGTCCAACAAAAATTTTCCTTTGTCCATTCTTTGTTCAAAAGTTATTTAAAAAAAAAAAATGTGTGAAGTTGGCACCTCCATCTCTGAATAATTAAAAAAAGTAAATGTCATTCGTTTGTCCATCGTTTGTCCACGTTTGTCCAGGAAAAATTTTCGTTTGTCCACCCTTAGTAAAAAAGTTATTACAAAAAAAAGTTTTTATTGAAAGAACCAAAATGTTCATTTTTGAAGTTTTTTTTGCTTAATCGTTTTTCCACCGTTTGTCCAGGATTGTCCAACAAAAATTTTCGTTTGTCCACCCTTTGTTCAGAAGTTATTTAAAAAAAAAAAATTTTTTGTGAAGTTGGCACCTCCATCTCTGAATAATTAAAAAAACTAAATGTCATTCGCGTGTCCATCGTTTGTCCACGTTTGTCCAGGAAAAATTTTCGTTTGTCCAACCTTAGTAAAAAAGTTATTACAAAAAAAAGTTTTTATTGAAAAAACAAAAATGATGATTTTTGAAGTTTTTTTTGCTTAATCGTTTGTCCACCGTTTGTCCAGGATTGTCCAACAAAAATTTTCGTTTGTCCAGCCCTAGTAAAAAAGTTATTTCGAAAAAAAAAAATCCGGTGTGAAGTTGGCACCTCCATGTCGGAATTTTTAAAAAAACCAAATGTCATTCGTTCGTCCATCGTTTGTCCGTGTTTGTCCAGGAAAAATTTTCGTTTGTCCACCCCTAGTAAAAAAGTTATTTAAAAATCAACATTTTTGTTTTTTCAATAAAAACTTTTTTTAATAACTTTTTTACTAAGGGTGGACAAACGAAAATTTTTCCTGGACAAACGTGGACAAACGATGGACAGACGAATGACATTTAGTTTTTTTTAATTATTCAGAGATGGAGATGCCAACTTCACAAAATTTTTTTTTTTTAAATAACTTTTAAACAAAGGGTGGACAAACGAAAATTTTTGTTGGACAATCCTGGACAAACGGTGGACAAACGATTAAGCAAAAAAAAACTTCAAAAATCAACATTTTTATTTTTTCAATAAAAACTTTTTTTTGTAATAATTTTTTTACTAAAGGTGGACAAACGAAAATTTTTCCTGGAGAAACGTGGACAAACGATAGACAAACGAATGACATTTAGTTTTTTTAATTATTCAGAGATGGAGGTGCCAACTTCACAAAATTTTAATTTTTTTTTAAATAACTTTTGAACAAAGGGTGGACAAACGAAAATTTTTGTTGGACAATCCTGGACAAACGGTGGACAAACGATTAAGCAAAAAAAAAACTTTAAAAATCAACATTTTTGTTTTTTCAATAAAAACTTTTTTTTGTAATAACTTTTTTACTAAGGGTGGACAAACGAAAATTTTTCCTGGACAAACGTGGACAAACGATGGACAAACGAATGACATTTACTTTTTTTAATTATTCAGAGATGGAGGTGCCAACTTCACACATTTTTTTTTTAAATAACTTTTGAACAAAGAATGGACAAAGGAAAATTTTTGTTGGACAAACGATAGACAAACGAATGACATTTAGTTTTTTAATTATTCAGAGATGGAGGTGCCAACTTCACAAAATTTTAATTTTTTTTTAAATAACTTTTGAACAAAGGGTGGACAAACGAAAATTTTTGTTGGACAATCCTGGACAAACGGTGGACACACGATTAAGCAAAAAAAAAACTTCAAAAATCAACATTTTTGTTTTTTCAATAAAAACTGTTTTTGTAATAACTTTTTTACTAAGGGTGGACAAACGAAAATTTTTCCTGGACAAACGTGGACAAACGATAGACAAATGAATGACATTTGGTTTTTTTAAAAATTCTGACATGGAGGTGCCAACTTCACACCGGATTTTTTTTTTTCGAAATAACTTTTTTACTAGGGGTGGACAAACGAAAATTTTTCCTGGACAAACGAATGACATTTGGTTTTTTTTTTAAAATTCCGACATGGAGGTGCCAACTTCACGGAGCTCGCACTACCCCCTAGAATCTATGGTCCCCAGAGGCGTCGCGAGACGCATTTTTGAGTGTGCGATGACGAAATTTAGGCAAATTTAATCAAAAATCGGAATTTGAATAAACTTTTGACTAAATTTCTTATATGAGGCGGTTAGAAGCAAAGGGCTGTAAGCACCTTTTTCACAAAAAACGAGTTATGTGCACCATCCCATTAATAAAACTCCGTTTTATTTGGTGGCAAAAGGATATATATATATATATATATATACATATATATATAATATTAATCCGCAGTCAGTGGTTCCGTCCTTTTCTAAGGCTTTAAGAGAAAACCTTCAGCCTCCACAAAATCCAACTATTACTATCACATCCGAGCCAATAGTCAACAAGCTGGTTGGGGTCCGCCGAAAAAAATGATATTTGTGTCTAGATTTGACAAAAAAACTTCGGCTGATGACCTTAAGTCCTATATAAAATCTAAAGTAAAAGCTAAAGATATAGTTATAAACAAATTTAAATTTAACTATGATAGAAGTGTAGCTTCCTTTAGGATCGATGTTTTAGAAACCGATTACAATACTATTTTGGATAGCTCGTTCTGGCCGCCTGGGGCTTTTGTTCGCGAATTTATTTTTAAACCTAATGCGAATCCCCCAAATTTGGCACGACTTCCTAGCCTCAACGACGATCCAAAAACTCATTGTAAATTCTGCCTTTAACATCTACTATCAGAATGTTAGAGGTTTGAACACTAAATTAACTGATTTCTATTTAAAAACTATCAATTGCGACTATAATATTATTGTTTTTACTGAAACATGGTTGAAACCGCATGTCTTTGACTCTGAAATTTTTTGTGACGAGTTCCAGACATATAGAAACGATCGCTTAAACAGAACCGGGGCGGCGTTTGGAAAAACTTTAGATTTAGCCTTCGTTGATGACTTGTCTAAATTTTTTATAAACCCTTGTGATCCCCTTGTTCTGCCCGAAGACGTTTACCATCCCTCTCTTAATATTGTTTACGAAATCATTGATAACGAACCTGATGTTATTAAAAAACTATCTGTCTCTAATACAAGATTTGATTTTTCTAAAGCCAGCTTTAAAAAGTTAAATTTTGAACTATCTAAATTTATTTGGCCTCGATATCAAGATGACATTGAGAATAACCTTTTACATTTCAACAATACAATTTATAGCCTTTTTGAAAAATATGTACCTAAACGTAACTATTTTTGTGATGTACCAACCAAGGCTGCACAACAAAATAAACAAAATTTTTTTGAAAGTAACGTAACCAAAAAATTTTTTTTTTAAAAATTTCGATTTTGCTAGCATCAAAAACAAAATCAAGAATTTTCGATTCCATTTGATATTTCGAAGTTTGAGTAATTTTTTGAGCATTTTTTGTATGAAATAATATACTCTGACTCAAACAATCAAAATAAACAAAATTTTTGAGATTTTGATTTTGGTTTCAATGAAATGAAAAACGTTTAAACTTTTGAATAACGAATTGAAAACAAAATATTTTTATTTTTTTTGATAAAAATAACGTTATTATGCAGGCCTGGTACCAACACAAGCTTGGTTCACTAAAGAGCAAAAAACTTTGAAAAATAAGAAGTCTCGAATTTTTAAATTATACAAGAAAACTGGTTCACGCTCAGATTATCTTAAGTACACTATTTTGCGTCATAAATATTTAGAATTAAACAAAAAATGTTACAACGATTACTTATTTAAAACTAAACAGAACATTATTTCCAATCCTAAGTCATTCTATGGTTTCGTAAACTCTAAACGCAGAGTAAAAGGGTTTCCTTCAACAATGAAATTTAACGATAACAAATCCAGCGATGATCTAGTGATTGCTGATTTCTTTGTTCAATTTTTCAAGTCTAATTACTCTTCCGAAACTAATTAATCACAAATTGTATACCCATATCGTCCACATTCATGTAACTCAATTTATGTTCCTAGTATAATCCAGGAGATGTTTTGTCACATCTAAAATCCTTAAAGGAGTCAACCAAGTTTGGCCCTGATTTAATCCCGACATGTTTTCTTAAAAAGTGTGCAGAACACATATACCTGCCACTGACCGATTTGTTCAATCTTTCTCTACAGCGCGGCGTTTTCCCGGCTTCATGGAAAGAGTATTTTCTTATACCTCTTTATAAAAGTGGGAGTAAAACATCTATACTAAACTATCGCGGAATAGCGAAGCTCTCTGCTATTCAATTTGGTCTAGACTTGTTTGGGGCTCGGGTTGCAAATCTGCCCTTTTAAAAGTTAATACATATGTACATATGAATAGAAATCAGTTGTTGCCTTCAGTAAAATTTAAGACGACCGCTTACTACTTAGTTTAGTTCAAAATTTAAGTACATATTAAATATGTTGTCGATTTTTATATTTTAAATAGAGAGTCTATCAGCATCTTTGTCTCAAACGGTAGAACTCACTAAAATTTATAGAAGTAATCTACCGAAGTCCGATAAATAGAATACTGTGTTTGAAAAAATTTCGCAACTTCGATCTTATATCATCAAAAGTAAGAAAAAAAACCCAAATTGAATAAGCGGTTATCGCATTTCTATAATGGGTGGTATGTATGCATTTTTATGACTTAAAATTATTATTTCATATGCCTTTTCGTCAACTAAAAATATTCGAAGCAATTTTTTTTCGCGAAAATAGAGATCACAAACATAAAAATTTTAAAAAATCAAGATAAGAAATATTTATATATTGAAAAAATAAAAACAATTTTCAATGACAAAAAATAAAAATTGCCCGATAGCTGTACTTGAACCATCAACCACTCGACCACTACCCCCGACGCTTCCCACTGGGCTATCGCTTTATGTACAAATTGATTGTCAGATAACCCATTCAAGTGGTATGAGAAATTTTCATTCGCTTATTACAGATAAATGAAGCAGTATTGGTTAAAATTTAAATGCTTATGCACTTCTTTAGAGGAATACCAACAAATCCATATGCATTTTATAAAAATTTATGCATATTTAGTATGGGTTTAAGATTGGCAATTATTTATATGAAAAATTTGTTAGCCTATTAATATAATAGATAATTATGTCTGTTGACACCATAGCATTTTCCCCTCCATCCAAATGCGCGCGAAGGTTGTTGATCTCTCTCTTTTGTTCCTCACATTCCTTTGACAACTCAAGCTTACTAAATCTGTCCTCAATAGATTGTATTGTTTGCTTCATATTAGTAAGCTCAGAAGAGAAATCATCTGTTCTCTGCATCACTCGCTGTTCGCTCTCTTCGATTTTAGTTAAGATGTTTGAAAGGGAGGTTCCCAATTTGGTTTCCAAACTCTTTAATAAACTCTCCGTTGATGTCTGATTTTGGTTTCCCAGCAAAACTTATACAGCTATGCAAAATTACGCTGAGCAATACCACCAGCTCGGTCAGAATCGGGAAGGACCTCTCCGAGCCGTTCGAAACTAAGCGAGGTTACAGGCAGGGCGACCCCCAAAAAGGAAGTCGTACTAAATTGCACACTATTTAATGCTAATTTAATATGGGTTCATTTAATTTATTACAGTTTTTTTTTTAAATTATCGGTGTGTGTGCCAGCTTAAGGTTAAGCTAGCACACTCATTATAGCACACTCCAAAAACGAAAACGTTTTTGACTGACCACTATTTAATGTTAATTTAGTACGGGTTCATTTAATTTATTACAGCTGTTTTTTAAAAATTATCGATGTGTGTGCCAGCTTAGGGTAAAGCTAGCACACTCATTATAGCACACTCCAAAAACGAAAACGTTTTTGACTGACCACTATTTAATGCTAATTTAGTACGGTTTCATTTAATTTATTACAGTTGTTTTTTTTAAATTATCGATGTGTGTGCCAGTTTAAGGTTAAGCTAGCACACTCATTATAGCACACTCCACAAACGAAAACGTTTTTGACTGACCACTATTTAATGCTAATTTAGTACGGGTTCATTTAATTTATTACAGTTGTTTTTTAAAAATTATCGGTGTGTGTGTGTCAGCTTAGGGTTAAGCCAGCACACTTACTGTAAATGGCACACTCCAAAAACGAAAACGTGTTTGACTGACCACTATTTAATGCTAATTTAGTACGGGTTCATTTAATTTATTACAGTGGTTTTTTAAAAATTATCGGTGTGTGTGCCAGCTTAGGGTAAAGCCAGCACACTTACTGTATATAGCACACTCCAAAAACGAAAACGTTTTTGACTGACCACTATTTAATGCTAATTTAGTACGGTTTCATTTAATTTATTACAGTTGTTTTTTAAAAATTATCGATGTGTGTGCCAGCTTAAGGTTAAGCTAGCACACTCATTACAGCACACTCCAAAAACGAAAACGTTTTTGACCGACCACTATTTAATGCTAATTTAGTACGCGTACATTTAATTTATTACAGTTGTTTTTTTTTAATTATCGGTGTGTATGTGCCAGCTTAGGGTTAAGCCAGCACACTTACTGTATATAGCACACTCCAAAAACGAAAACGTTGTTGACTGACCACTATTTAATGCTAATTTAGTACGGGTTCATTTAATTTATTACAGTTGTTTATGGGTGTGTGTGCCAGCTTAAGGTTAAGCTAGCACACTCACTATAGCACACTCCAAAAACGAAAACGTTTTTGACTGACCACTATTTAATACTAATTTAGTACGGGTTCATTTAATTTATTACAGTTTTTTTTTAATATTAAACAAAACATCGTTTTTCATGTTTTCACTACAATATTGCATGGGGTACACTTAGTAAGCACCACGCAATGTACAGTTCACTTTTTTCTGCCACCAGTGTGAGTGGAGCAACGAAAACTTGAGCAGATTGATAACCCGAGACGTAGATGTCGCTATATTATCACCTGGATAATAGCTCCATTATGTAAAACGCTAACTGTAGCAAAGAGCCATATACATACATTTTTTACCACGTCGGTCTAAGCCCCAATGGCCCAAAAACCGTAAAATGTCCCTACAATATGGGTATCAAACGAAAGGGGAAGGCCCCAGGTTTCATTTGGACTTCGATATATTTCGATAAATTTATCGATAACTGAGTTATCGGTAAAAATGTGGTTGACCGAAAACCTTAAAATTTCCCTACAATATGGGTACCAACCGAAAGGTGAAGTCCCCAGGTCTCATTTCGACTTCGATATATTTCGATTGATTTATCGATAACTGAGTTATCGGTCAAAATATGATTGCCCAAAAACCTAAAAAATTCCCTACAATATGGGTAAAGCGGGCTACCCACCTGCCAAGAAATGCCTCAAGAAAAAAACGAGCATGTATTTCTTGTGCCTGGTCAAGAAATTTTGACGTTTCCCAAATTTTCCATTTTTTTGCAAATTACTCTTATAAAAATGTACAAAATTTGTTTAGTGAGACATGTACTCACCTTTGGCGTGAATCTGCACGTTTACCTCAAGAAATATATACGAGCTTATTTATTTCTTGAGGTAAACCGGCGTTGCCAACAATCGAAAAGTACTGTATTTTTTCTTATGAACTGAGTATTGGCCCAAGAAAATTTGACGTGTGAAAACGTTTCTTGACCATTTCTTGAGCGTTTTTTTATATGGATTTTGACATTTCTTGGCAGGTGAGTAGCCCGCTTAACAAACGAAATATGAAGGCCCCAGGTTTTACTTGGACATCGACATATTTCGATAAATTTATCGGTCAAAATGTGGTTGCCCGAAAACCTTAAAATTTCCCTATAATATGGGTATCAAACCAAAGGTGAATGCCCCAGGTCTCATTTGGACTTCGATATATTTCGATTAATTTATCGATAACTGAGTTATCGGTCAAAATATGATTGCCCGAAAACCTAAAAAATTCACTACAATATGGGTATCAAACGAAATGTGAAGGCCCCAGGTTTCACTTGGACATCGACATATTTCGATAAATTTATCGATAACTGAGTTATTGTCAAAATGTGAGGCCAAATACCTTAAAATTTCCTAACAATATGGGTACCAAGTGAAAGTGGAAGGCCAAAGCTTTCGTTTGGACTGCTGTATTTTTCGATATATCTATCGATGTTGTTGTTGTAGCGAGGTGTAGCCCTGCCTAAATGTCAGACAGGGTCACCCCGAGTGTATTGCTCTTGGCCGTCGATATAAGAAAACGACCCGGGTCGTTTCGGCACGATGGGTACAGCACAAGTACTGGTACCGTTCTCGTAGAACCGGCAATACAAGAAACTAGCCGTGTAGGATATTGTATTCTCAATCAATAGCTCTGATCCTTTACACCATATCTATCGATAATTTCATAGGTCATTTGACTAAAAAGTAAAAAATAAATATAGTTTAAAAAAACTAAAACTCACGCTTTTAGAGAATATTGAACTAAAAAGTTGAAAATAATTTTAAAAACCCTACACAGTAGTATTGTGGAAAAAGCGTGGTCCGCCTTGTGACATAATTTTCGTATATCGAGCGCTCGACGCTTTTCCCATATAATGCTAGTTACTTTACTACGCTTTCATTAGCTTTACTTGTACATACATTCATATGTATTGTGACGAATTTGATGATTCCTTGATTATTTTCCCTGAGTTCGATCACTGTACGTTAAATAAAACACTCAGATTCTGCCTAATAAGTAGTACGCTTTATTCAGTACTAAAAACCGTAGTACAATATCGCGGGTTAATTCACTGTTCAGTACTTCACTGTACAACACTTCAAAATAAACTGATTGAATTGCGTTGTCTTTGTGCGGTTTATATACCCTAGCAGACAGCAGCTTCACAACCTAGAAATGTCTACAGATTTCTGGTTTATTCGTGCAACAGTGTTCTCGAAGCGTTTATCTATCGTCATCTCCTCTTTGTGCTACATTCGCAAACACGTGAGCTACCTCTCTCGCTCTCACGTCATGTATGTAAACAGCTGTAGTTGTGGTAGTGACGCTAGTGGTGGAAATACACTAGTGCTGGAAGATGAGCGATTCTTGATAACATTCGCCACACTGCCCTCCACCTAAGTCTGATCGTCCCGATCAGACACATTTCCCGATCCGAACTTTGCTAGTCTCTCCAGGGGAACCACTTTCATTTTGTTCCGTAGCATTCCAACAGCCTGTATGCGGTAAACAACGTCGTTGATCCGTTTCACAACTCTGTATGGTCCTTCCCAGTTGCACTGAACTTTGGGAGACACACTTTTCCTCCGTTGTGGCCCGTATAGGAATACCAAATCTCCTTCCAGGAACCCTTCCGTTTCCATTGCTTTGTCGTACCTGGTTTTCATGTTTTTGCTTATAATTCTGGTGAATGGACCTGCTTCATCCAAGGTAATCCTCTCAACCGGTGCATCTGAGCTGCACTGCCTCATTCGACCAGGACTCGTAGACCTCAGCGCCTTTGCTCTGATGCACTCATCGCATTTGGCAATCCACTCCTTTACCGACTGACCGTAACCAACCCAATAAAATGTCTGCTTAATCCTCTCCAAGGTCTTCTTGACTCCTAGATGACCCCCACTTGGATCGTTATGCATTTCTCTAAGAACATCAGACACCCGCTTCCTTGGAACAACTATAAGCTTCCGAGCGCATTGACCATCCTCATTCTCCCATATTCGATGCAAACAACCGGATACCATTCGTAAACTGTTCCATTGTGCCCAATATGACTTGGCAAGTGGACTCGCCGCTGACATTTCTTTTCTTGCTGGTCGTTTGTTTCGGTCAACCCCTCGGATCACACATGCCAGATCTGAATCTTCCTGTTGACTTCTCCGAATATTCTGAAGCAGGCATTTGTCTATCAAAGCCATTGGTTGAGGAGGTACCTTTGCCTTTCGAGTGTCCCTGTGCTTCACCTCTAATGAAACTCCTTTGGTGCAATACCCAATGTTGTGTCCAAAGATCAGAGGTACTTCTTGGCCATTGTATGTCATAACTCTATTTCTCAGGTTCATGTGAATGTCTCTCACAGCCAAGAAATCGACGCCAATGATGACTTCGTCCACAATATCTGCCACTAAGAAGTTGTGAAATGTAGTCACATTCTCAATCACAACTTTGCACCGCACTTCTCCATGAACCAGCTTACTTTCACCAGTTACGTTACGCAGCTTTGCATCCTGCAATGGTCTTGCTCTCTTATGGACCAAGGCACTTCTAATGATGGAATGAGATGCGCCAGTATCCACAGTGAGTAACCGCTCTTTTCCGTCAAAGAAACCTCTAACAGTAACATTACTTGCTTTCCCTCCGAACTGCGAGACAGAAATTATGGAGCATTCATCTTGCTCATCTCCTTCAGCGTTACCCTTACGCTCACCTGAATTTCTGGAATAATTGGATCCAGATCCACAAGAACGTGCAATATGACCAGACTTTCCGCACTTGAAACACTTAATCGCACCATCGCTTTTCTTTTGTGCTCCGTTCAAGGCTTCCAAAACTTTGTTGATTTTTTCGACCAAGTCTGGTGCCTCCTTTTCCACATGGTGAACCTTGTTATCTGGTTTACATAAAAACGAGGCTGTCTCTTGCAATAAAGCGTGTGATACCGTCTCTGCGAATGTCCTTTTGGGGTTTGCATATGCGGCTCGCTTCGTCTCTACATCCATTATTCCATTTATGAATCTTTGGATCTTTACCCTCTCGATGTATTCCACGGGTGCGTCTGCGTTCGCCAAATGAGCTAACCTCTCAATGTCCCATGCAAATTCCTGCAATGTCTCATTAGCCTTCTGGAAGCGATTCTGTAGCTCCATTTGAAATATCTGCCTCCTATGCTCGCTACCGTAACGCCTCTCAACTGCACCCATCAATGCCTCATAGCTGTTCCTTTCACCTTCTGGAATAATTTGAAGGATTTCCGCTGCCGGTCCTTTCAATGCTAAGAATAGCGCAGCGACTTTGTCCTCAACGCTCCAGTTATTCACCGATGCAGTCTTCTCAAATTGTAACTTGAACACCTGAAAAGGAACAGAACCGTCAAAGAATGGGGCCTTTACGTTCGGAATTCCCTTTGAAGCAGTGGCACGACTTAGCTGCAACTCCTGGATACGACTTCTCAGCGCATTTACTTCAGCGTCCATTTTATCCTGCAGCTGTGCAATTTTTGCATCTTGTGCTTCCAGCTGAGATGACATATAAACTTTGTATTCTTCCAGTTGGGTGCAGATCTGATTCAATACCGCCAATATCGTGCTTGTGTCCACGATTGTTACTGGATTTGGGGCATGTTTCTTCTCTTCCATTCTAGACGTTACCTCTTCCGAAATATGGAACTCATAATCCTCAAGGTTAATTGCTTCCGCTTCCATAACCTCTCGTAAACGTGATTGTAGCTCTAACTTATTGCCCGTTGTTGTTAGTCCACGCCGTTCCAACTCGTTTTGGAGTTGCTGGATCTTCAATTCATTAAACTTTGCCATGTCCTTGTTATCCTTGCAACGTCCTTATTATCCTTGCAATGTCCTTGTTTTATTCAACAATACCGCTTCTGACACCATCTGTGACGAATTCGATGATTCCTTGATTATTTTCCCTGAGTTCGATCACTGTACGTTAAATAAAACACTCAGATTCTGCCTAATAAGTAGTACGCTTTATTCAGTACTAAAAACCGTAGTACAATATCGCGGGTTAATTCACTGTTCAGTACTTCACTGTACAACACTTCAAAATAAACTGATTGAATTGCGTTGTCTTTGTGCGGTTTATATACCCTAGCAGACAGCAGCTTCACAACCTAGAAATGTCTACAGGTTTCTGGTTTATTCGTGCGACATTGTTCTCGAAGCGCTTATCTATCGTCATCTCCTCTTTGTGCTACATTCGCAAACACGTGAGCTACCTCTCTCGCTCTCACGTCATGTATGTAAACAGCTGTAGTTGTGGTAGTGACGCTAGTGGTGGAAATACACTAGTGTTGGAAGATGAGCAATTCTTGATAACATTCGCCACAGTATGTTTGCTTGTTTGTATGTAACTCTACTTCAGTCTACCCGATAGTGGCATATGACTGTCGCAAAAACCTTGAAATGTGCCTTCAATATGAGTGTTGTCAAACGATAGGAGGTTACATTTGGACTTCGATATATTTATCGATAACTACACGGAGGGAAATCTATGGATCGAACATCCATAATTATTGATATCACATTAAATAAAAATTGATATTTCTGTCCCATCAATGAATATGGATGTTTCATCAATGCTTTTTTGATAAATCACTATTGAAATGGTAGCCATATAAACTATTGATAAATTCTAAATAGTTACAAAAACAAAATTTAATATAATTTGACATTTGGTTTCAGTGAGACTCGAACCATGCTCCTCTGGCACGTTAGCCCAGTATTCTACCATTCGGCTGCGGCATATTATACAATTTTTAGAAAAATGTTCAAACATAAGAAATTCAAAAAATTTTGAATTTAAAAAAACCGCTCCAACAAATTGTGATATTGTTAGAAAATCCATAGTAAAAATTGTTGAACTATTATGATTATGCGTCCCAGAAAAATTTACATTTCGTCCATATATATTAATACGCTGTCTCTACCATTATTACTATGTAGTAAATATGGATATGGATATACCGACAATAGAAATTCATATCACGACCATAGATATTGACATGCCGTTCAAACATATCAGTATTCTATCCATAAATATAAAAAATAGTACATCATATCGAAATGGTTGACATGTAATTTTACTTTTTATTGGGAGCAAATAATATTTGATAACTCGCTCATTCTGAATGAATATTGCATCAAACTCGGCGCTATCAATAGTGATATTGTCACAACATTCAATCCATTTCTCTCAGTGTAAGTTATCGGTCATAATGCCTACAATCTGGGTATCAAACAAAAGGGAAGTTCTACAGGTTTCTATTGGACTTTGGAATATTTCGATATATTTATCGATAACTGAGTTATCGGTCAAAATGAGGTTGTCCAATAATATTCAACATTGCCTACAATATGGGTATCAAACGAAAGTGGAGGCCCAGAGGTTTCGTTTGCACTTAAAACTTCTTTTAATTAAATGTGGTCTTGACCTCGAAATAAGAAAATAATTACATTTTAAAGGCCGCAATATCAATTTTAACTAAATAATAAATTAAATGAATCCGTACGAAATAGTATGTTTTATATCAATAAAAAAAAGGTATGTATATTAGAGCGGGCCGATTTTTTTTTCATCAGGGGCCCATGGCGTTTGTGGTTAATTGGATCATTTCAAACATTTTTTCCGAAGAAACTATAGGTCTAACATGAATTTCGAGCTAGCGGATTTTTCAAACGTATTTTTTTTTTTCTTAAAAAAGTGATTCACTTGTTAAAAAGCTGTGTTGAAAACTAAAAAAATTCATTCTATATATGCATTTGGGGGTTTTTTGAGTCGATAAACCCATTTCCGACATTCATTTTTTATTTTGACGTCCGCCAGAGGGCGTTTCCGTCCTTTTATTTTTGTATTTTTTATGACATTAGTTTTTTCTTTTTACGTCCGCCAGAGAGCGCTTACGTCCTTTTTGGATTTTATCTTTATTTTTACGTGGTTCACTTGTAGAAAAGCTGTATTGAAAACAATAAAAAAAAACATTCTATATGTGCATCTGGGGGTTTTTAAGGGTCAGTTACATAAAGCTTTATTTTGACTTTACCTCAAACTTTGACTTTGAAAGAAAAGTTCAGTATACGTATTTAAACGAAGCATGGCAATTTGGAGACCTCAAAGTTGAAGCAAGGTTAAAATTTGGCAAACTCTCAAATTTTGCTTGCTTTGCTTGCTTTGACAATCAGATGTTGACCTCTCTGAAGTTGGCAAGACAACTTTTACGTGGCAAAAAAGTAACTAGCGGATAATTTGCCGTAATTTATACGTAAATTATCCGTGAAAACAAAAATTTTGCCGCGGCCGTATTTTGGAAAATATTGAGTGGCACGCCAACTTCATGTGAACTTCATGTGAAGTTAGCGTGCCACCTTTGAAAAACTACCTTAGGGACCTGCTAGAGAAAAAATATTTGTACGTGATTTTGCCGTAAATTAGCCGTAGTTAAATGGCATATTTAAAAAATTAAAAAAAAAAAAAAAAAAAAAAAAATGTTTATAGTGCTCCGTCAACTTCACATGAAAAACTACCTCAGGGACCTGCTAGGGAAAAAATGTTTGCACGTGATTTTGCCGGAAATTCGCCGTA
Source organism: Campiglossa producta (assembly GCA_964058755.1). Classification (NCBI taxonomy): domain Eukaryota; kingdom Metazoa; phylum Arthropoda; class Insecta; order Diptera; family Tephritidae; genus Campiglossa; species Campiglossa producta. The sequence continues at coordinate 46,388,064 of CAXKVI010000005.1, forward strand.
ATTAAATGACATATTTAAAAAATTAAAATTTTTTTTTTTTTTGTTAGTGCACCGCCAACTTCACATGAAGTTGGCGTGCCACTCAATATTTTCCAAAATACGTCCGCGACAAATTTTTTGATTTCACAGATTAATTACGGATAATTTACGACAAAATCACGTGCAAATATTTTTTCCTTAGCTGGTCCCTAAGATAGGTTTTCAAAGGTGGCACGCTAACTTCGTGTAAAGTTGGCGGTGCACTAACAAAAAAAAAAATTTTTTTTTTCAATTTTTTAAATATGTCATTTAATTACGGATAATTCACGGCAAAATCACGTTCAAATATTTTTTCCTTAGGTGGTCCTTAAGGTAGTTTTTCAAAGGTGGCACGCTAACTTCACATGAAGTTGGCGTGCCACTCAATATTTTCCAAAATACGTCCGCGACAAATTTTTTGATTTCACAGATTAATTACGGATACTTTACGACAAAATCACGTGCAAAGGTTTTTATCCTAGCTGGTCTCGAAAGTAGTTTTCCAGAAGTGGCACGCTAACTTCATGTGAAGTTGGCGGTGCACTACCAAAAAAATTAATTTTTTTTTTTTAATTTTCCAAATATGCCACTTAGTTACGGCTAATTTACGGCAAAATCACGTGCAAAAATTTTTTCTCTAGCAGGTCCCTAAGGTAGTTTTTCAAGGGTGGCACGCTAATTTCACATGAAGTTAGCGTGCCACTCAATATTTTCCAAAATACGGCCGCGGCAAAATTTTTGTTTTCACGGATAATTTACGTATAAATTACGGCAAATTATCCACTAGTTACTTTTTTGCCACGTAAAAGTTGTCTTGCCAACTTCAGAGAGGTCAGATGTTGATGACTTTGCTTTAATTAAAGAATAAAAAGTTGGAGGAAATAATAATAAATTCATTTTTTGTATATTAAATTAATAAATTAACTTAAACACTACGAATGCAAAGAAAAAAATAACGAAAACAAATGTATAAAAGAGCAGTTGTTACGGAAAGCTATTGTTACATAAAATTGTGTACGGGCCTTTAGTAGGGTTGGTCCGTCGAACAATGCAACCTAGCACAACTGCATTGTCAAAATTGTGCGAACGCAGTTTTTTTGACAGGTGCCAAAAATGCAACTCGACCTGTGATGGCCGACTTCCGTTCTTTTCGCAACAGCAGCCGACCGAACAACAAGTAGCAGAGCCCAAGGTAAGGAAAAACTAAAATTTATATTATGAGCAGAACTAAAAGAAAACATCATAAATTGTACAACAGGTACCAACCAAATTACGACTGCAACCAAGCAGACAGAAAATAACAGCGAATGAGCAATGGATGCTCAAACAATTGACGGATGATAGCAAAAGTTAACCTTCGCAGCGCCACAGCGCCAAAACTGCCTGGAAGAGAGTAATACCCAAGCAGACAGCCACAGCAGGAACCAGACCAAACACAACATAAACGAGCCAAAACACAATTTTTGACAGAGCAAGGGTTTTAAACGCAAGGTGCTTCTACAACGACAGCGCAGCGCTTAAAGCATTCGCAACGGGTGGAAGCATCAAGATAGCGTCGTCAGCAGTTCCAGCATTGTAACAATAACCACGGTGCCAGACTTCATCAAAGAGAGAAAGAGATTAACAGGTGACGAGCGCGGTCCAAGAACTGCAAGACTCTAAATACACTGACAAATCTAGCAGCCATTCGGGTGAGTGTTTCGTAACGTAGAAGTAGAGCCATTGAGGGTGATAGTGTCACGCTACTACAGCACTATACACTGCCTACTGCACAGACGACGGTATATAGTGGCCAGCGCCAGCACCGTTCATGGAGAGTGTCTCATTGCTACCATTGATAGTTTTCTTTTGAACGTGCAGCTGCACGATTGAGTGACGAGAGAGTCGTTAAGTTCACAGCGGTTAGCGAGTCGCAATTCGCGCTATTGGCTTGGAGACGGACGGTGTCTGCCATACATTAACTGGAAGATTTGTTCATCGAAAGTGTCTCATTGCTATGGTTGAGGGTTGCGATTGAGATCTGCAATATTGATTCAAAGGCCGACGGTGTCTGCCTCTTCACTGACGTCAAAGACAACTCCTGACTGCCGGCGCAGCATATTAGTTTCAGCAGCGCATCCAGAGCAGCTGTATTATGTAGCATTTTAAACTTACTCATCAATACGTTTGTTTTATAAATTTTCAATAGAGTGTGTGAGCGAACAGCCCGGGTTGCGAACGCGGGCGCCTGAGTGCGTTATTTACTGAAACTACGACAGTGCTCACTCAAGCTACGTCGCACTCAATCTTGCTTCCATGTGTAGGCAACGATTGCTAATGCAAAACGCAGTTTAGTAACCAACCTCCGCCTTCGCCAGCACACGCTCTATTCACGACACGGTAGTTTGAACATTTGCTTATTTTCTATTTACATTTAAAATAAAACACACGAACATATATATGTACAAACAAGCGAAGTGATGCACATTACGTGGTCAAACGCTCGAAGTATACGGGGAGTGGTAGAGTAGATTGATTGAGGGAGTTTGCAGAGCGCGATCGTTCGCTCATACTGTTAGCTAGCACCAAGACGCCTTAGGGAACAGCTGATAGGTAGTATGTACATCTTTTGGTAAAGCATGTGTCCCAACCTGCACTAAATCACCCCTCATATGCTGAGTGCGGATGCACTTCACAAACAATAATTTGAGTAAAAATCATTATTGATAGGGCGTAGTATATGTTGAATTGTCTGTTAACAATATGACATATGTAGATAATGAATTGAAGTTTCTGAGTTTTGTTTAGAAGTAAATTTATAAAAGCGCAAAGGGCGCTATGATTTGAATGCAAATAAGTGGTTCTAGCCTTTCATAGTAGATATATTAAGATGCCTCTTTGGCAATAGGACTTAAGTAAATAAGTGTAAATACTGAAATTTAACTGATTGGTCTCACGATAGCGCGAGTGCGCTGGACTTTAAATATACATATGTGATCGAGTTAGGCACATAGTTTTAAGTGCATTAGTTTAGGGTGCCTTCTGGCAGTATGACGCATGTCATGATGTGTGAATTTCGAATTACACTGGTAAATATTGTTGAAATATGTGGTCATATACATACGTATGTACAATAGCATACACATATTTATTATTATATATATATTCAAGCGTTAATATGAGCGTGTAATGATACCTTTAAGATTGATATGTACTAGGGTGGGCGAATATGCTCCACACGCTAGACAGTAAGCGCAATTATCTTCATTTTTACTATTAAATAAATTGACATGAATTGTTAACTTTAAAAGTGAATGTGTGGTGAGCGAATTTCTTTTGGGGGTTATGACAGACGGACGGGACGAGGAAGGAAGAGGGGACATGAGTAAGGGCAATGGCTCATGAGTGAAGGGAATTTTTTTTTGCATTTTAGGGGTCAGCCACAAGGCCTAGGTTGACAAGGTTGGTGAGGGACGGATTGGCCGGTCTCAAACAAAGGAGACGAACCGAGACAAGGACGAAGGGGGGGGGGGGGGGGGGGGGGGGGGAACAAAAAGGGGACGGACAAGAACGGTTAGGGAATATTAGGGAGGGTCGATTGTATGCATGCCAGTGGCTGGCCAGATGATATGAGGGTGGAGTGATTACTCCGATATTACTAAGGGTACGATATTTTTTTTTCTTATTGCGGTTGTTGCGGGGACTGTGGACCAACGAACCCACCCAATTCCGACGAGCTAGTTCGTGCTGAAAAGCAAGCGTACCCGGTCTCACGATAAGTCCACCGCGACCTGGTGAAGGTTGTGAGGGCTGGTGCCCTCAGTCCATCCCAGTCTGGCCACATGCGAGGTTCGAAACCCATACTTGCACGCATGGCAACGTAACCGCACACGTCGTAACACAGTGTCAAGGCGTTCATTGTAGCATACCTCTGAAGTTGGAATTCACACATTATAGCACACTCCAAAAAGGAACTCGTACTAAATTGCACACTATTTAATGCTAATTTAATACGGGTTCATTTAATTTATTAAAAAAAAAAAAAACTAATGGCGGCGATATACCAACAGGTCATCATAACCTCTAACGAGATTTTTAGCCGAGCTTCTCTTTCCAACTTGTGGTGTGTTGCTTTTGAGTTTTTCCTACAAGTTGGCGGGACCTACAGTTTTTTGCCGACTCCGAACGGCACTTGCAAAGCAAATGAATTTTTTGCTGAGAAGCTTCTCATGGCAGAAATACACCCGGAGAGTTTGCCAAACTACTGCCGAGAATTTATTACAGTTGTTTTTTAAAAATTATCGATGTGTGTGCCAGCTTAAGGTTAAGCTAGCACACTCATTATAGCACACTCCAAAAACGAAAACGTTTTTGACTGACCACTATTTAATGCTAATTTAATACGGGTTCATTTAATTTATTACAGTTGTTTTTTAAAAATTATCGGTGTGTGTGTGCCAGCTTAGGGTTAAGCCAGCACACTTACTGTATATAGCACACTCCAAAAACGAAAACGTTTTTGACTGACCACCATTTAATGCTAATTTAGTACGGGTTCATTTAATTTATTACAGTTGTTTTTTAAAAATTATCCATGTGTGTGCCAGCTTAAGGTTAAGCTAGCACACTCATTATAGCACACTCCAAAAACGAAAACGTTTTTGACTGACCACTATTTAATGCTAATTTAATACGGGTTCATTTAATTTATTACAGTTGTTTTTAAAAAATTATCAGTGTGTGTGTGTCAGCTTAGGGTTAAGCCAGCACACTTACTGTATATAGCACACTCCAAAAACGAAAACGTTTTTGACTGACCACCATTTAATGCTAATTTAGTACGGGTTCATTTAATTTATTACAGTTGTTTTTTAAAAATTATCGGTGTGTGTGTGCCAGCTTAGGGTTAAGCCAGCACACTTACTGTATATAGCACACTCCAAAAACGAAAACGTTTTTGACTGACCACTATTTAATGCTAATTTAGTACGGGTTCATTTAATTTATTACAGTTGTTTTTTAAAAATTATCGATGTGTGTGCCAGCTTAAGGTTAAGCTAGCACACTCACTATAGCACACTCCAAAAACGAAAACGTTGTTGACTGACCACTATTTAATGCTAATTTAATACGGGTTCATTTAATTTATTACAGTTGTTTTTTTAAAAATTATCGGTGTGTGTGTGCCAGCTTAGGGTTAAGCCAGCACACTTACTGTATATAGCACACTCCAAAAACGAAAACGTTTTTGACTGACCACCATTTAATGCTAATTTAGTACGGGTTCATTTAATTTATTACAGTTGTTTTTTAAAAATTATCGATGTGTGTGCCAGCTTAAGGTTAAGCTAGCACACTCACTATAGCACACTCCAAAAACGAAAACGTTTTTGACTGACCACTATTTAATGCTAATTTAATACGGGTTCATTTAATTTATTACAGTTGTTTTTTAAAAATTATCGGTGTGTGTGTGCCAGCTTAGGGTTAAGCCAGCACACTTACTGTAAATAGCACACTCCAAAAACGAAAACGTTTTTGACTGACCACTATTTAATGCTAATTTAGTACGGGTTCATTTAATTTATTACAGTTGTTTTTTAAAAATTATCGATGTGTGTGCCAGCTTAAGGTTAAGCTAGCACACTCATTATGGCACACTCCAAAAACAAAAACGTTTTTGACTGACCACTATTTAATGCTAATTTAATACGGGTTCATTTAATTTATTACAGTTGTTTTTAAAAAATTATCGGTGTGTGTGTGCCAGCTTAGGGTTAAGCCAGCACACTTACTGTATATAGCACACTCCAAAAACGAAAACGTTTTTGACTGACCACCATTTAATGCTAATTTAGTACGGGTTCATTTAATTTATTACAGTTGTTTTTTAAAAATTATCCATGTGTGTGCCAGCTTAAGGTTAAGCTAGCACACTCACTATAGCACACTCCAAAAACGAAAACGTTTTTGACTGACCACTATTTAATGCTAATTTAATACGGGTTCATTTAATTTATTACAGTTGTTTTTAAAAAATTATCGGTGTGTGTGTGTCAGCTTAGGGTTAAGCCAGCACACTTACTGTATATAGCACACTCCAAAAACGAAAACGTTTTTGACTGACCACCATTTAATTCTAATTTAGTACGGGTTCATTTAATTTATTACAGTTGTTTTTTAAAAATTATCGGTGTGTGTGTGCCAGCTTAGGGTTAAGCCAGCACACTTACTGTATATAGCACACTCCAAAAACGAAAACGTTTTTGGCTGACCACTATTTAATGCTAATTTAGTACGGGTTCATTTAATTTATTACAGTTGTTTTTTAAAAATTATCGATGTGTGTGCCAGCTTAGGGTTAAGCCAGCACACTTACTGTATATAGCACACTCCAAAAACGAAAACGTTTTTGACTGACCACCATTTAATGCTAATTTAGTACGGGTTCATTTAATTTATTACAGTTGTTTTTTAAAAATTATCCATGTGTGTGCCAGCTTAAGGTTAAGCTAGCACACTCATTATAGCACACTCCAAAAACGAAAACGTTTTTGACTGACCACTATTTAATGCTAATTTAATACGGGTTCATTTAATTTATTACAGTTGTTTTTAAAAAATTATCAGTGTGTGTGTGTCAGCTTAGGGTTAAGCCAGCACACTACTGTATATAGCACAATCCAAAAACGAAAACGTTTTTGACTGACCACTATTTAATGCTAATTTAGTACGGGTTGATTTAATTTATTACAGTTGTTTTATTTAAATTATCGGTGTGTGTGTGCCAGCTTAGGGTTAAGCCAGCACACTTACTGTATATAGCACACTCCAAAAACGAAAACGTTTTTGGCTGACCACTATTTAATGCTAATTTAGTACGGGTTCATTTAATTTATTACAGTTGTTTTTTAAAAATTATCGATGTGTGTGCCAGCTTAAGGTTAAGCTAGCACACTCACTATAGCACACTCCAAAAACGAAAACGTTTTTGACTGACCACTATTTAATGCTAATTTAATACGGGTTCATTTAATTTATTACAGTTGTTTTTAAAAAATTATCGGTGTGTGTGTGCCTGCTTAGGGTTAAGCCAGCACACTTACTGTATATAGCACACTCCAAAAACGAAAACGTTTTTGACTGACCACCATTTAATGCTAATTTAGTACGGGTTCATTTAATTTATTACAGTTGTTTTTTTAATATTAAACAAAACATCGTTTTTCATGATTTCACTACAATATTGCATGGGGTACACTTAGTAAGTACCACGCAATGTACAATTCACTTTTTTCTGCCACCAGTGTGAGTGGAGCAACGAAATCTTGAGCGAAATATGTAGTTTTGTTTCATCTACTCAATTTTAGCTTGGGCACGTTTTCAGATTGATAACCCGAGACGTAGATGTCGCTATATTATCACCTGGTTAATAGCTCTATTATGTAAAACGCTAACTTTAGCAAAGAGCCATATACATACATTTTTTATCACGCTTTTATTAGGTTCACTTGTATGTTTGCTAGTTTGTTTGTTTGTTTGCTTGCTCGTATGTATGTATGTGACTCTCATTCGGTCTAAGTCCCAGTGGCCCAAAAACCGTAAAATGTCCCTACAATATGGGTATCAAACGAAAGGGGAAGGCCCCAGGTTTCATTTGAACTTCGATATATTTCGATAAATTTATCGATAACTGAGTTATTGTCAAAATGTGAGGCCAAATATCTTAAAATTTCCTAACAATATGGGTACAAAATGAAAGTGGAAGGCCAGAGCTTTCGTTTGGACTGCTGTATTTTTCGATATATCAATTGATAATTTCATAGGACATTTGACTAAAAAGTAATGCTTGTTACTTTACTACGCTTTCATTAGCTTTACTTGTACATACATTCATATGTATGTTTGCTTGTTTGTATGTAACTCTACTTCAGTCCACCCGATAGTGGCACATGACTGTCGCAAAAACCTTGAAATGTGCCTTTAATATGGGTGTTGTCAAACGATAGGAGATTGTATTTGGACTTCGATATATTTATCGACAACTGAGTTATCGGTCAAAATGAGGTTGTCCAATAATATTCAACATTGCCTACAATATGGGTATCAAACGAAAGTGGAGGCCCAGGGGTTCGTTTGCACTGCGGTATATTTCGATATATTTATCGATTACTTCATAACACATTTAAATAAAAGTAAAAAAATAAATATAGTTTAAAATGCGAAAACACGCGCTTTTAAAGAATATTGCACTAAAAAGGTAAACATAATTTATATAAAAAACGAAGATTATGGAAGAAAGCGGACCACGCTTTTTCCACAATACTACTGTGTAGGGTTTTTAAAATTATTTTCAACTTTTTAGTTCAATACTCTCTAAAAGGGTGAGTTTTAGTTTTTTTAAACTGTATTTATTGAATGATATAAAGCATACTATTTCGTACTGATTCATTTAATTTATTATTTAGTTAAAAGTGTTATTGCGGCCTTTAAAATGTAATTATTTTCTTATTTCGAGGTCAAGACCACATTTAATTAAAAGAAGTTTTAAGTTTTTCTTTTATATTTATATTTATTCGTCGATATTTCGATTTCATGAAATCATCATCAGGAACTTTCGACCATGAGCTTAACTTCGACCCGGCATTGTCAAAAGTTCCTGATGATGATTTCTATCTGAAATCGAAATATCGACGAATAAATATAAATATAAAAGAAAAACTTGAAACTTCTTTTATTATATTTGGCCTTGAGCTCGAAATAAGAAAATAATTTAATTTATTATGTTAATTTTATACAAAAGCTATTATTTAAGAAAACAAATATTAAACAGGTTTTTCCAACATATGCATTTATTTAATATATATTTATTAATAACTTAGCCTGTTATTTGCAAAAGTGTTATTAATAATGTATAAATTACAAAAACCATTCATTCAATTGATCCAGACTTACTCAATTATTCTTACACATTCATAGGGTTACGAACTATTACAAAAAAAATTTTTTGTCAGGGTAATACCTTTGAATTATGTCAAATTAAATTAAATTCATCTAATTTGGCAAACAAATTCATTCTGCGGACAAACATTCTCGAAATAACTTCGCCAAATGCGACGCATTTGGTGCAGTGTAAATGTATCATAACATGCGATTTGAATTTCAAAACGCGACATCTGCATTTGAGGAGCATCCAAACTAAGCAAAAATTGAGCCATAGGGCTCAAATCGCTGTTGCTGCATACTCAAATTTTGTCGAATTGTCAAACAAATTCAAATTAAATCAAACGGTGAAGTGCAGTGCGTAGTTTCGGGAAAATGTGTTGTGTGAAAATTTATATTCTATCTTTTATCATCCTCTTTGGAGGATTAACTATTGCAAACGCAGTAGGTCGTCGTCCAAAAATTAGCAAGGATGCTTTTTTTACCACTTGCGAAAAACACAAAGAAAATATTCTTACAAATGACAAAAAATGCGTAGTGTCTAGAACAAACCCAATCTGGGAAATTGTTGCAAATGAGTTGGACGTCGGTGTTAAAGCATCGACAGTATATGCAAAGGTTTCATCAAATAGTTTTGGTATTTTAGACATGTTACGTGGAGTCACTGGTGAAAATTTGGTGAATTCGAGCAATAGTGACATGGACAGCATTACAGGTAAGAGGGAAAATGCTTATAACTTATTAATTTTTAACTAAATGTGAACCCTACAAGAAACAATTGCTCAAGAGTTCTCATTTTGTTTGCCCGGCTCCAGGAGAGTCGCTCTGTATTGCGATGCGAAAGAAAATTGTTTCGCATTCACAGCCATCCCTACTAGACAGATGCGGGTTATATGACCGGTTATGTGACCGGCAGTCATAATGTGACTTTTGGTTAGTTTTCTTAGTTATATTCTTAAGGGGAGTGTGCAAAAATAACCATGTCTTTGCTGTGCGTTTGGGTTATGTGTGACGCAAACGTATGTTAGCTGTAATGGTTATAAATAACGCAAATATAAGTCACTCTTATGGTTATGAATACCGCAAAAGCAAAATAGGTTTTATGGCTATGCATACGCAAGCTTCAGGTAGTGCCAACTAAGACAAGATGATGGCTATAGATGTGGCTTTTATTGTAGAATATAGGTAGATACTTTTTCACATTTACAATAATATATAAGATATAAAGATACATATGGGTCATTCCATGCCAAATCGACAAATTTTTTACCTGACCCCCTTCGAATTCGCTAAAAATTTGTTATCTTTTTCTACCCATCGCAAGACTTTTTCAGAATTTTTTTAAAATTTTTTTCCTCAAAACAAAAAAAAGTTATGAACTTAAGTATTAAGTATTTTTTTCTTAAAAATGCTGTAACTTTTTCGAAAATCGACCGTTTGGGATCATTTTTGTTTTAATTTTTGTTTTTAAATGTAGTTTTTGAAAAAAAGTAAAAAAAAAATTTAAAAGCCCAGATACATATATAAATTTTCGGAAGAATAGTCCGCCCCGAAGTTAACTTCTTAGGCGGCGATATGAAGTTTTGATGAAAGTAAAATTTGAGAAAACGGATGACGTTGAAATTGTAGCCGACTTTCAGGCGTATGTTGCAGACTTTCAGGCGTAGGCGTTTTTCTTATATCTCGGGAACCGCTCAACCGATTTGGATAAAATTAGACATTATAGATAGTATGATTCATTATAAGATTATATGCGTGGGTGTTGCCACTTGGGGCAGTTCACAGGGTTGCCACTTATCTCAATTTTTTATAAATATTGAGCAAGATATGCCAATAATGGTATCAAATGAAAGGTATTTTCGACCGCATTTCAAATATGTAAATCCCAAGCCACCTAACCGTATTTTATTTATATTTCTCTATATCTGGGGAACCGCTTGACCAATTTGGAAAAAGTGAAAGAAAAAAAAAAAATTTCATTAAAAAGTTATACCTATAAAATGAGCCAAAATCGATTTTTTTCAATAACAAAAAAAAATAAAAGCGATTGTCGTCACATCTTGTGATATACATTTTTTTATCAAAAAAATCAAATAAAAAAAATTTCGTTAAAAAGTTTAATGAAATAAAGTATAAAATGAGCCAAAGCTGAAAAATTTTGAAACGCGATTGTCGGCACAGTTAGTTGAAGTTTTAAAAAAGAAATAAAAATAAAAAAAACGGGTCGGATTTTTTTTTTTTCGAAAAAAAATTTTATATACATATCTGGACTCCTGAATTTTTTTTATTTTTTTTCCGAAAACTACATACATTTAAAAACTAAAATATTAAAAAAAAGTGATCCCAAACAGTCGATTTTGGAAAAAGTTACAGCATTTTTAAGAAACAATACGTTTTTTTTTTAAGTTCATAATTGATTTGGGGAAAAAAATTATAAAAAATGAATCAAATAAAAAATTGTAAAAAAAATAAAAAAAAAATTCCCGTAATAAATTAAATGAACCCGTATTAAATTAGCATTAAATAGTGGTCAGTCAAAAACGTTTTTGTTTTTGGAGTGTGCCATAATGAGTGTGCTAGCTTAACCTTAAGCTGGCACACACATCGATAATTTTTAAAAAACAACTGTAATAAATTAAATGAACCCGTACTAAATTAGCATTAAATAGTGGTCAGTCAAAAACGTTTTCGTTTTTGGAGTGTGCTATATACAGTAAGTGTGCTGGCTTAACCCTAAGCTGGCACACACACACCGATAATTTTTAAAAAACAACTGTAATAAATTAAATGAACCCGTATTAAATTAGCATTAAATAGTGGTCAGTCAAAAACGTTTTCGTTTTTGGAGTGTGCTATAGTGAGTGTGCTAGCTTAACCTTAAGCTGGCACACACATCGATAATTTTTAAAAAACAACTGTAATAAATTAAATGAACCCGTACTAAATTAACATTAAATGGTGGTCAGTCAAAAACGTTTTCGGTTTTGGAGTGTGCTATACACAGTAAGTGTGCTGGCTTAACCCTAAGCTAGCACACACACACCGATAATTTTTAAAAAACAACTGTAATAAATTAAATGAACCCGTATTAAATTAGCATTGAATAGTGGTCAGTCAAAAACGTTTTTGTTTTTGGAGTGTGCTATAATGAGTGTGCTAGCTTAACCTTAAGCTGGCACACACATGGATAATTTTTAAAAAACAACTGTAATAAATTAAATGAACCCGTACTAAATTAGCATTAAATAGTGGTCAGTCAAAAACGTTTTCGTTTTTGGAGTGTGCTATATACAGTAAGTGTGCTGGCTTAACCCTAAGCTGGCACACACACACCGATAATTTTTAAAAAACAACTGTAATAAATTAAATGAACCCGTACTAAATTAGCATTAAATGGTGGTCAGTCAAAAACGTTTTCGTTTTTGGAGTGTGCTATATACAGTAATGTGCTGGCTTAACCCTAAGCTGGCACACACACCGATAATTTAAAAAAAACAACTGTAATAAATTAAATGAACCCGTACTAAGTTAGCATTAAATAGTGGTCAGTCAAAAACGTTTTCGTTTTTAGAGTGTGCTATATACAGTAAGTGTGCTGGCTTAACCCTAAGCTGGCACACACACACCGATAATTTTTTAAAAACAACTGTAATAAATTAAATGAACCCGTATTAAATTAGCATTAAATGGTGGTCAGTCAAAAACGTTTTCGTTTTTGGAGTGTGCTATATACAGTAAGTGTGCTGGCTTAACCCTAAGCTGGCACACACACACCGATAATTTTTTAAAAACAACTGTAATAAATTAAATGAACCCGTATTAAATTAGCATTAAATAGTGGTCAGTCAAAAACGTTTTCGTTTTTGGAGTGTTCTATATACAGTAAGTGTGCTGGCTTAACCCTAAGCTGGCACACACACACCGATAATTTTTTAAAAACAACTGTAATAAATTAAATGAACCCGTATTAAATTAGCATTTAATAGTGGTCAGTCAAAAACGTTTTCGTTTTTGGAGTGTGCTATATACAGTAAGTGTGCTGGCTTAACCCTAAGCTGGCACACACACACCGATAATTTTTTAAAAACAACTGTAATAAATTAAATGAACCCGTATTAAATTAGCATTAAATGGTGGTCAGTCAAAAACGTTTTCGTTTTTGGAGTGTGCTATATACAGTAAGTGTGCTGGCTTAACCCTAAGCTGGCACACACACACCGATAATTTTTTAAAAACAACTGCAATAAATTAAATGAACCCGTATTAAATTAGCATTAAATAGTGGTCAGTCAAAAACGTTTTCGTTTTTGGAGTGTGCTAGCTTAACCTTAAGCTGGCACACACATGGATAATTTTTAAAAAACAACTGTAATAAATTAAATGAACCCGTACTAAATTAGCATTAAATAGTGGTCAGTCAAAAACGTTTTCGTTTTTGGAGTGTGCTATATACAGTAAGTGTGCTAGCTTAACCTTAAGCTGGCACACACATGGATAATTTTTAAAAAACAACTGTAATAAATTAAATGAACCCGTACTAAATTAGCATTAAATAGTGGTCAGTCAAAAACGTTTTCGTTTTTGGAGTGTGCTATATACAGTAAGTGTGCTGGCTTAACTCTAAGCTGGCACACACACACCGATAATTTTTAAAAAACAACTGTAATAAATTAAATGAACCCGTATTAAATTAGCATTAAATAGTGGTCAGTCAAAAACGTTTTTGTTTTTGGAGTGTGCTATAATGAGTGTGCTAGCTTAACCTTAAGCTGGCACACACATGGATAATTTTTAAAAAACAACTGTAATAAATTAAATGAACCCGTACTAAATTAGCATTAAATAGTGGTCAGTCAAAAACGTTTTCGTTTTTGGAGTGTGCTATATACAGTAAGTGTGCTGACTTAACCCTAAGCTGGCACACACACACCGATAATTTTTAAAAAACAACTGTAATAAATTAAATGAACCCGTATTAAATTAGCATTAAATAGTGGTCAGTCAAAAACGTTTTTGTTTTTGGAGTGTGCTATAATGAGTGTGCTAGCTTAACCTTAAGCTGGCACACACATGGATAATTTTTAAAAAACAACTGTAATAAATTAAATGAACCCGTATTAAATTAGCATTAAATGGTGGTCAGTCAAAAACGTTTTCGTTTTTGGAGTGTGCTATATACAGTAAGTGTGCTGGCTTAACCCTAAGCTGGCACACACACACCGATAATTTTTTAAAAACAACTGTAATAAATTAAATGAACCCGTATTAAATTAGCATTAAATAGTGGTCAGTCAAAAACGTTTTCGTTTTTGGAGTGTGCTATATACAGTAAGTGTGCTGGCTTAACCCTAAGCTGGCACACACCCACCGATAATTTTTTAAAAACAACTGTAATAAATTAAATGAACCCGTATTAAATTAGCATTTAATAGTGGTCAGTCAAAAACGTTTTCGTTTTTGGAGTGTGCTATATACAGTAAGTGTGCTGGCTTAACCCTAAGCTGGCACACACACACCGATAATTTTTTAAAAACAACTGTAATAAATTAAATGAACCCGTATTAAATTAGCATTAAATGGTGGTCAGTCAAAAACGTTTTCGTTTTTGGAGTGTGCTATATACAGTAAGTGTGCTGGCTTAACCCTAAGCTGACACACACACACCGATAATTTTTTAAAAACAACTGCAATAAATTAAATGAACCCGTATTAAATTAGCATTAAATAGTGGTCAGTCAAAAACGTTTTCGTTTTTGGAGTGTGCTAGCTTAACCTTAAGCTGGCACACACATGGATAATTTTTAAAAAACAACTGTAATAAATTAAATGAACCCGTACTAAATTAGCATTAAATAGTGGTCAGTCAAAAACGTTTTCGTTTTTGGAGTGTGCTATATACAGTAAGTGTGCTAGCTTAACCTTAAGCTGGCACACACATGGATAATTTTTAAAAAACAACTGTAATAAATTAAATGAACCCGTACTAAATTAGCATTAAATAGTGGTCAGTCAAAAACGTTTTCGTTTTTGGAGTGTGCTATATACAGTAAGTGTGCTGGCTTAACCCTAAGCTGGCACACACACACCGATAATTTTTAAAAAACAACTGTAATAAATTAAATGAACCCGTATTAAATTAGCATTAAATAGTGGTCAGTCAAAAACGTTTTTGTTTTTGGAGTGTGCTATAATGAGTGTGCTAGCTTAACCTTAAGCTGGCACACACATGGATAATTTTTAAAAAACAACTGTAATAAATTAAATGAACCCGTACTAAATTAGCATTAAATAGTGGTCAGTCAAAAACGTTTTCGTTTTTGGAGTGTGCTATATACAGTAAGTGTGCTGGCTTAACCCTAAGCTGGCACACACACACCGATAATTTTTAAAAAACAACTGTAATAAATTAAATGAACCCGTATTAAATTAGCATTAAATAGTGGTCAGTCAAAAACGTTTTTGTTTTTGGAGTGTGCTATAATGAGTGTGCTAGCTTAACCTTAAGCTGGCACACACATGGATAATTTTTAAAAAACAACTGTAATAAATTAAATGAACCCGTACTAAATTAGCATTAAATAGTGGTCAGTCAAAAACGTTTTCGTTTTTGGAGTGTGCTATATACAGTAAGTGTGCTGGCTTAACCCTAAGCTGGCACACACACACCGATAATTTTTTAAAAACAACTGTAATAAATTAAATGAACCCGTATTAAATTAGCATTAAATAGTGGTCAGTCAAAAACGTTTTCGTTTTTGGAGTGTTCTATATACAGTAAGTGTGCTGGCTTAACCCTAAGCTGGCACACACACACCGATAATTTTTTAAAAACAACTGTAATAAATTAAATGAACCCGTATTAAATTAGCATTTAATAGTGGTCAGTCAAAAACGTTTTCGTTTTTGGAGTGTGCTATATACAGTAAGTGTGCTGGCTTAACCCTAAGCTGGCACACACACACCGATAATTTTTTAAAAACAACTGTAATAAATTAAATGAACCCGTATTAAATTAGCATTAAATGGTGGTCAGTCAAAAACGTTTTCGTTTTTGGAGTGTGCTATATACAGTAAGTGTGCTGGCTTAACCCTAAGCTGGCACACACACACCGATAATTTTTTAAAAACAACTGCAATAAATTAAATGAACCCGTATTAAATTAGCATTAAATAGTGGTCAGTCAAAAACGTTTTCGTTTTTGGAGTGTGCTAGCTTAACCTTAAGCTGGCACACACATGGATAATTTTTAAAAAACAACTGTAATAAATTAAATGAACCCGTACTAAATTAGCATTAAATAGTGGTCAGTCAAAAACGTTTTCGTTTTTGGAGTGTGCTATATACAGTAAGTGTGCTAGCTTAACCTTAAGCTGGCACACACATGGATAATTTTTAAAAAACAACTGTAATAAATTAAATGAACCCGTACTAAATTAGCATTAAATAGTGGTCAGTCAAAAACGTTTTCGTTTTTGGAGTGTGCTATATACAGTAAGTGTGCTGGCTTAACTCTAAGCTGGCACACACACACCGATAATTTTTAAAAAACAACTGTAATAAATTAAATGAACCCGTATTAAATTAGCATTAAATAGTGGTCAGTCAAAAACGTTTTTGTTTTTGGAGTGTGCTATAATGAGTGTGCTAGCTTAACCTTAAGCTGGCACACACATGGATAATTTTTAAAAAACAACTGTAATAAATTAAATGAACCCGTACTAAATTAGCATTAAATAGTGGTCAGTCAAAAACGTTTTCGTTTTTGGAGTGTGCTATATACAGTAAGTGTGCTGACTTAACCCTAAGCTGGCACACACACACCGATAATTTTTAAAAAACAACTGTAATAAATTAAATGAACCCGTATTAAATTAGCATTAAATAGTGGTCAGTCAAAAACGTTTTTGTTTTTGGAGTGTGCTATAATGAGTGTGCTAGCTTAACCTTAAGCTGGCACACACATGGATAATTTTTAAAAAACAACTGTAATAAATTAAATGAACCCGTATTAAATTAGCATTAAATGGTGGTCAGTCAAAAACGTTTTCGTTTTTGGAGTGTGCTATATACAGTAAGTGTGCTGGCTTAACCCTAAGCTGGCACACACACACCGATAATTTTTTAAAAACAACTGTAATAAATTAAATGAACCCGTATTAAATTAGCATTAAATAGTGGTCAGTCAAAAACGTTTTCGTTTTTGGAGTGTGCTATATACAGTAAGTGTGCTGGCTTAACCCTAAGCTGGCACACACCCACCGATAATTTTTTAAAAACAACTGTAATAAATTAAATGAACCCGTATTAAATTAGCATTTAATAGTGGTCAGTCAAAAACGTTTTCGTTTTTGGAGTGTGCTATATACAGTAAGTGTGCTGGCTTAACCCTAAGCTGGCACACACACACCGATAATTTTTTAAAAACAACTGTAATAAATTAAATGAACCCGTATTAAATTAGCATTAAATGGTGGTCAGTCAAAAACGTTTTCGTTTTTGGAGTGTGCTATATACAGTAAGTGTGCTGGCTTAACCCTAAGCTGACACACACACACCGATAATTTTTTAAAAACAACTGCAATAAATTAAATGAACCCGTATTAAATTAGCATTAAATAGTGGTCAGTCAAAAACGTTTTCGTTTTTGGAGTGTGCTAGCTTAACCTTAAGCTGGCACACACATGGATAATTTTTAAAAAACAACTGTAATAAATTAAATGAACCCGTACTAAATTAGCATTAAATAGTGGTCAGTCAAAAACGTTTTCGTTTTTGGAGTGTGCTATATACAGTAAGTGTGCTAGCTTAACCTTAAGCTGGCACACACATGGATAATTTTTAAAAAACAACTGTAATAAATTAAATGAACCCGTACTAAATTAGCATTAAATAGTGGTCAGTCAAAAACGTTTTCGTTTTTGGAGTGTGCTATATACAGTAAGTGTGCTGGCTTAACCCTAAGCTGGCACACACACACCGATAATTTTTAAAAAACAACTGTAATAAATTAAATGAACCCGTATTAAATTAGCATTAAATAGTGGTCAGTCAAAAACGTTTTTGTTTTTGGAGTGTGCTATAATGAGTGTGCTAGCTTAACCTTAAGCTGGCACACACATGGATAATTTTTAAAAAACAACTGTAATAAATTAAATGAACCCGTACTAAATTAGCATTAAATAGTGGTCAGTCAAAAACGTTTTCGTTTTTGGAGTGTGCTATATACAGTAAGTGTGCTGGCTTAACCCTAAGCTGGCACACACACACCGATAATTTTTAAAAAACAACTGTAATAAATTAAATGAACCCGTATTAAATTAGCATTAAATAGTGGTCAGTCAAAAACGTTTTTGTTTTTGGAGTGTGCTATAATGAGTGTGCTAGCTTAACCTTAAGCTGGCACACACATGGATAATTTTTAAAAAACAACTGTAATAAATTAAATGAACCCGTACTAAATTAGCATTAAATAGTGGTCAGTCAAAAACGTTTTCGTTTTTGGAGTGTGCTATATACAGTAAGTGTGCTGGCTTAACCCTAAGCTGGCACACACACACCGATAATTTTTTAAAAACAACTGTAATAAATTAAATGAACCCGTATTAAATTAGCATTAAATGGTGGTCAGTCAAAAACGTTTTCGTTTTTGGAGTGTGCTATATACAGTAAGTGTGCTGGCTTAACCCTAAGCTGGCACACACACACCGATAATTTTTTAAAAACAACTGTAATAAATTAAATGAACCCGTATTAAATTAGCATTAAATAGTGGTCAGTCAAAAACGTTTTCGTTTTTGGAGTGTGCTATAATGAGTGTGCTAGCTTAACCTTAAGCTGGCACACACATCGATAATTTTTAAAAAACAACTGTAATAAATTAAATGAACCCGTATTAAATTAGCATTAAATAGTGTGCAATTTAGTACGAGTTCCTTTTTGGAGTGTGCTATAATGTGTGTGCTAGGTTAAGGGACCTGATAAAAAACCAAATATTTGTATCAAATATTTTGAATTCTGCTTAAAAATAATAATTTGAAAATAATTTCAATCAAATACAACTGGTTTTTTACGCAAAATTCAAAATACTTGATAAAAAAATTTGTATCTTGACAATTTAACAAGAATATAGAATCGACGTGTTAGTCTACTTAAAAAAAGAAATTGCATTATGGGAAAGTCGAATTTCATAGATTTTCGGAACATTGTTGTTGATTTTCGGAAAAAGGTGTTAAAATTCAAAAAATGGACGGAAGCGCCCTCTGGCGGACGTCAAAATAAAAAATCAATACCAGAAATGGATTTATCAACCCTAAAAACCCCCAGATGCACATATAGAATGTTTTTTTTATTGTTTTCAATACAGCTTTTCTACAAGTGAACCACGTAAAAATAAAGATAAAATCCAAAAAGGACGTAAGCGCTCTCTGGCGGACGTAAAAAGAAAAAACTAATGTCAGAAATGGATTTATAGACCCCAAAAACCCCCAGATGCATATGTATATAGAATGATTTTTTTTTAGTTTTCAATACAGCTTTTCAACGAGTGAATTACTTAAAACAAAAAAATTAAAAAAAAAAATACAAAAATAAAAGGACGGAAACGCCCTCTGGCGGACGTCAAAATAAAAAATGAATGTCGGAAATGGGTTTATCGACTCAAAAAACCCCCAAATGCATATATAGAATGAATTTTTTTAGTTTTCAACACAGCTTTTTAACAAGTGAATCACTTTTTTAAGAAAAAAAACATACGTTTGAAAAATCCGCTAGCTCGAAATTCATGTTAGACCTATAGTTTCTTCGGCAAAAATGCTTGAAATTATCCAATTAACCATAATCGCCATGGGCCCCTGTGAATTTTTTTGGGTCCATACAAATCGACCCGCTCTAATGTATATGGCTCTTTGCTACAGTTAGCGTTTTACATAATAGAGCTATTAACCAGGTGATAATATAGCGACATCTACGTCTCGGGTTATCAATCTGAAAACGTGCCCAAGCTAAAATTGAGTAGATAAAACAAAACTACATATTTCGGTCAAGTTTTCGTTGCTCCACTCACACTGGTGGCAGAAAAAAGTGAACTGTACATTGCGTGATACTTACTAAGTGTACCCCATGCAATATTGTAGTGAAATCATGAAAAACTATGTTTTGTTTAATATTAAAAAAAAACTGTAATAAATTAAATGAACCTGTACTAAATTAGCATTAAATAGTGGTCAGTCAGAAACGTTTTCGTTTTTGGAGTGTGCTATAGTGAGTGTGCTAGCTTAACCCTAAGCACACACACACCGATAATTTTTAAAAAACAACTGTAATAAATTAAATGAACCCGTACTAAATTAGCATTAAATAGTGGACAGTCAAAAACGTTTTCGTTTTGGAGTGTGCTATAGTGAGTGTGCTAGCTTAACCTTAAGCTGGCACACACACCGATAATTTAAAAAAAAAAACTGTAATAAATTAAATGAACCCGTGCTAAATTAGCATTAAATAGTGGTCAGTCAAAAACGTTTTCGTTTTTGGAGTGTGCTAGCTTAACCTTAAGCTGGCACACACACCAATAATTTAAAAAAAACAACTGTAATAAATTAAATGAACCCGTGCTAAATTAGCATTAAATAGTGGTCAGTCAAAAACGTTTTCGTTTTTGGAGTGTGCTAGCTTAACCTTAAGCTGGCACACACACCAATAATTTAAAAAAAACAACTGTAATAAATTAAATGAACCCGTACTAAATTAGCATTAAATAGTGGTCAGTCAAAAACGTTTTCGTTTTTGGAGTGTGCTATAATGAGTGTGCTAGCTTAACCTTAAGCTGGCACACACATCGATCATTTTTAAGAAACAACTGTAATAAATTAAATGGACCCGTATTAAATTAGCATTAAACAGTGTGTAATTTAGTACGACTTGGAGATTGCTATAATGTGTGTGCTAGGTTAAGGGACCTAATAAAATTTAGTATAATATAAAATTATATTATGAGCAAATAAAAAATGTATGTTTAACTAAATATTGAGCAAAATAAAATATTAACATATTTTCTTGCCTAAAATTATTCTCGATCTTTTTTCAAACCAACTCAAAGGTTCAAAACGCATGGAAACGCAGTGTCGGGTCATGATTGACTATCAGGGTGGTAATGTTGTGATGCGCTAGGATATTGCGCTAGCGCAGTAAATGCCACTTGCGTTAATGAAATCGTTATCATTAATCAGAAATTGCATAAAATAAAATGTATTATAATCATTATTTAATACTTCTATATTGCTACTAAGGCACATTTTCTATGAGTACATTTACACCGCAAATTTGGCGCTTTTTTCCATACAAATCTCTTTTTCCAAATTTGGAATTCCATCATATTTGACCTCATTTGCCGAAGAACACAATCCACAGTTCCTCAAAATACCCTGCCTGTGCTGTACATTTAGGATTGCCCAGCAAGAACTTTAATGGGTAATTGACGTGATAACTTTTGCACTATGCACAGCTGTAAATAACAATTTCAACTAGTTTTTTTTTAGAAAATGGGCCAATTCCAGCAGGAAAAGACAGAAGCCTTCTTGACTCTTCTTTTATTTTTTTATCGTTTCACGTATTGCCGGTTCTGCGAGAACGGTATTTGTACTTGTACATTACCCTTCGTACCGAAACGACCCGGGTTGTTTTTTTTTTATAATGACTCGGCCAAGAGCAATACATTTCGAAGTGACCCTGTCTAACGCGTCACGATTCCCTCACCTATTGTCATCCCCGGAACAGCCCCTTGCAGTACGGCTGCTCCTTATTCTCTTGACCCGGGCTGGCATTGAGCCAAATCCTGGCCCAAGAGAATGGTTCTGCTGCGTTTGTCGGAAGAAAATATATACAAGACGATCACACTCAGTACAGTGTACGTCATGCAAAGGTTGGTTGCATAAATCTAGTTGCTCCGGACTAGATCCTAAAACACACCGGCCCACTAGTTTCTACAAAAGTTTTGTGGCGCCCTGCTGTTCACGTCCTAGGACGTCCCGAGGCAAGCGACGCTCAAATGTTGCTTTATCGCCCTCTATAAATCAAGTCTCCACGACCTGCAATACTTATATTGCCCAGCAGAACATGTGGGTTCCCGGCTGTAGCTTGCTTCCTAGTGCATCAACATCTCAAGCATCCACTCATGGCTACTTTCTTCGTAGCACATCAGTTGATGCTTTTAGCACTACTGAGTTTCAGCCCCCGTCTCTAAACCCTTTACTAATTTCTTCCGGCACTAGCACGAATGCAAGTCAAGTCCATCAACTTCTGCCAGCTTCAGGACTGCAACGGAGATCAATATCGCGACATAGCCTACCACCATCTAGGCGTACACATCAGTCTTTAACTCCAAGAGTGACCATTGCCTCTCCTTCGCAATTTAAATTGTTGCAATTTAACTGCAACGGCTTGACCGGCAAGATAGCGGAGATAACCACATTTATGCAGCTACATAAAATCAAAATTGCTGCAATCCAGGAGACAAAACTTGGCCCCCACTCGAATCTCCAAGCGAGTGGAGGCTACCACGTACTCCGGCATGACCGTACGGACGGCGGAGGTGGTCTCGCGTTCCTTGTTCACCATACGGTGCAGTATAGGGAATTTGATATCAACACTGACCAAAGAGACTTACCCTTAGAGTGTCAGGGTATAGTTATACAAGCTGGTGGTGTTGATCTCGAGCTAATCAATATAACGTCCCTTATTTTGGCGGCGATAGGTTGGCGAAATCAGTTGAAATTAGTAGCTAATTTATTGCTAATTAATTGCCAAAAGAAAAAATTTATAGCTCTTCAATTTTTTTTTTTATGACATTTTTCGCCAAAATAAGACTGAAGTTAGCGAAACGATCAGCGAAAAATTGTCGGATCAAGTTGAAAATTTGCCAGAATTGGCAATTAATTAGCTACTAATTCAGGCAAAATTTCAACTTGATCGGACAATTTTTCGACTATTCGTTTCGCTAACTTCAGTCTTATTTTGGCGAAAAATGTCATAAAAAAAAAATTTTTCTTTTGGAAATTAATTAGCAATAAATTAGCTACTAATTCTGGCAAATTTTCAACTTGATCGGACAATTTTTCGACTATGCGTCAGCCTTATTTTGGCGAAAAATGTCATAAAAAAAAATTTTTAAAGCTATACATTTTTTCTTTTGGCAATTAATTAGCAATAAATTAGCTACTAATTCTGGCAAATTTTCAACTTGATCGGACAATTTTTCGACTATTCGTTTCGCTAACTTCAGTCTTATTTTGGCGAAAAATGTCATAAAAAAAATTTGAAGAGCTATAAATTTTTTCTTTTGGCAATTAATTAGCAATAAATTAGCTACTAATTCTGGCAAATTTTCAACTTGATCGGACAATTTTTCGACTATTCGTTTCGCTAACTTCAGTCTTATTTTGGCGAAAAATGTCATAAAAAAAATTTGAAGAGCTATAAATTTTTTCTTTTGGCAATTAATTAGCAATAAATTAGCTATTAATTCAGGCAAAATTTCAACTTGATCGGACAATTTTTCGACTATTCGTTTCGCTAACTTCAGTCTTATTTTGGCGAAAAATGTCATAAAAAAAAATTTGAAGAGCTATAAATTTTTTCTTTTGGCAATTAATTAGCAATAAATTAGCTACTAATTCAGGCAAAATTTCAACTTGATCGGACAATTTTTCGACTATTCGTTTCGCTAACTTCAGTCTTATTTTGGCGAAAAATGTCATAAAAAAAAATTTGAAGAGCTATAAATTTTTTCTTTTGGCAATTAATTAGCAATAAATTAGCTACTAATTCAGGCAAATTTTCAACTTGATCCGACAATTTTTCGCTGATCGTTTCGCTAACTTCAGTCTTATTTTGGCGAAAAATGTCATAAAAAAAAATTGAAGAGCTATAAATTTTTTCTCTTGGCAATTAATTAGCAATAAATTAGCTACTAATTCTGACAAATTTTCAACTTGATCGGACAATTTTTCGACTATTCGTTTCGCTAACTTCAGTCTTATTTTGGCGAAAAATGTCATAAAAAAAAATTTGAAGAGCTATAAATTTTTTCTGTTGGCAATTAATTAGCAATAAATTAGCTACTAATTAGGGCTCTTGATAATCGACAAATCGATTAGTCGAATAATCGATTTCGACTAGTCGTTTCCAAAAATATTCGATTATCACTAATCGACTAGTCGAATAGTTGCTTTTGACTAGTCGATTACTGGTCTGAAGACCCGGGTAATAAGGCGGGAAATTTCTACTGTAATTCGCATGCATGCCTAAGTGGTATCTGCCATTTTCGCCAATTTATTTGCTTCATTTCTTTGAAATTTAAAAAAAAATGTAACAGGAGCACAGAATATTTGTGTAGGTAGATATACAAAAATGAAATTTTGAAAAATGTATGTATGTTTGTAGCAATATTTGTATGTATGTAGATAAAAAAAGTTTGAAAATTTTTTTTCATACTGCAAAACGTTGTATGTCAATATTATTCTTTCAGGTTTAAATGCGCAATGTACGCATCTTTCATTTATTTTACGTTGCCGTTTGAAATAAGTTAGTTGAAAGATTGATTTGTGGGGCAAAAGATATGTAAAAGTACATTAAATCACACCTAATTTTCCAAAGAACTCAAAAATTACAAAACTTACATAGAGAGTTTTGATGTATTACCAAAAATATACGGGAACATTAGAGTGCCAAAAAAAGTTCCACACTTTCTATCGGAATGATTAAGCTTGAGAATTTATTTTTTTTGTGGCAAAATTGCTTCTGCACGCCAATAAAAGATTTTCTATGAAAATAAAAAATAAATTTGACATGTGAGAAATTATAAGCACCTGCAACTCTGGTGTCTTAGTTTCTGTTTGAAAACTTTAGATTTGTAACAAACTTTTCAAAATGTTATTTGTTTCATGCGCTGCTAAGCGCTCTCCAATGATGCTGTTATGTCAGGCCGAGTTAAAATACAGGAGATGATTGAAACACGAGATTTTAATCCAATTTAAGCAAATGAATTTTTTGCTGAGAAGCTTCTCATGGCAGAAATACACCCGGAGAGTTTGCCAAACCACTGCCGAGGGACGGCCCCGTTTAGAAAAATTATTTTTCTAAATAATTTTTGATGTTACTTTTGCCGGGCATCGAACCGCCACGACTTGGTGTAGAAGGCCGAACACTTAACCGCTACACCACGGCGGCCGCCGTGAACGAAATCAAACACTGAAGATGG
Source organism: Campiglossa producta (assembly GCA_964058755.1). Lineage (NCBI taxonomy): Eukaryota > Metazoa > Arthropoda > Insecta > Diptera > Tephritidae > Campiglossa > Campiglossa producta. The sequence goes on from CAXKVI010000005.1 coordinate 46,413,257, forward strand.
CAGATCGCCGAAACCGGTTTGTTATAAAACCAAATTTTACTGGAAATTATTTGGAACGCATAATAATAAAAAACATGCTCGAAAAATTTCTGGAAATAGCGCTTTTCGAAATTGGTGATTCAATAAATATTTTATAAATTTTAAGGAAACATTTAAGCACACGCTAATAAGTTGTTTTTAATATTTGACAAGTATCAGGAGCACAGAATTTCAGTAAGCAATTATACAAAAAAAACAAAAAAAAAACAAATCAATAAACTGGTATGTATAGAAGGGGGTTGGTGGGGCAACTTGGAGCAATTTGGAGTGTGCTATAGTGAGTGTGCTAGCTTAACCTTAAGCTGGCACACACACCGATAATTTAAAAAAAAAAACTGTAATAAATTAAATGAACCCGTGCTAAATTAGCATTAAATAGTGGTCAGTCAAAAACGTTTTCGTTTTTGGAGTGTGCTAGCTTAACCTTAAGCTGGCACACACACCAATAATTTAAAAAAAACAACTGTAATAAATTAAATGAACCCGTGCTAAATTAGCATTAAATAGTGGTCAGTCAAAAACGTTTTCGTTTTTGGAGTGTGCTAGCTTAACCTTAAGCTGGCACACACACCAATAATTTAAAAAAAACAACTGTAATAAATTAAATGAACCCGTACTAAATTAGCATTAAATAGTGGTCAGTCAAAAACGTTTTCGTTTTTGGAGTGTGCTATAATGAGTGTGCTAGCTTAACCTTAAGCTGGCACACACATCGATCATTTTTAAGAAACAACTGTAATAAATTAAATGGACCCGTATTAAATTAGCATTAAACAGTGTGTAATTTAGTACGACTTGGAGATTGCTATAATGTGTGTGCTAGGTTAAGGGACCTAATAAAATTTAGTATAATATAAAATTATATTATGAGCAAATAAAAAATGTATGTTTAACTAAATATTGAGCAAAATAAAATATTAACATATTTTCTTGCCTAAAATTATTCTCGATCTTTTTTCAAACCAACTCAAAGGTTCAAAACGCATGGAAACGCAGTGTCGGGTCATGATTGACTATCAGGGTGGTAATGTTGTGATGCGCTAGGATATTGCGCTAGCGCAGTAAATGCCACTTGCGTTAATGAAATCGTTATCATTAATCAGAAATTGCATAAAATAAAATGTATTATAATCATTATTTAATACTTCTATATTGCTACTAAGGCACATTTTCTATGAGTACATTTACACCGCAAATTTGGCGCTTTTTTCCATACAAATCTCTTTTTCCAAATTTGGAATTCCATCATATTTGACCTCATTTGCCGAAGAACACAATCCACAGTTCCTCAAAATACCCTGCCTGTGCTGTACATTTAGGATTGCCCAGCAAGAACTTTAATGGGTAATTGACGTGATAACTTTTGCACTATGCACAGCTGTAAATAACAATTTCAACTAGTTTTTTTTTAGAAAATGGGCCAATTCCAGCAGGAAAAGACAGAAGCCTTCTTGACTCTTCTTTTATTTTTTTATCGTTTCACGTATTGCCGGTTCTGCGAGAACGGTATTTGTACTTGTACATTACCCTTCGTACCGAAACGACCCGGGTTGTTTTTTTTTTATAATGACTCGGCCAAGAGCAATACATTTCGAAGTGACCCTGTCTAACGCGTCACGATTCCCTCACCTATTGTCATCCCCGGAACAGCCCCTTGCAGTACGGCTGCTCCTTATTCTCTTGACCCGGGCTGGCATTGAGCCAAATCCTGGCCCAAGAGAATGGTTCTGCTGCGTTTGTCGGAAGAAAATATATACAAGACGATCACACTCAGTACAGTGTACGTCATGCAAAGGTTGGTTGCATAAATCTAGTTGCTCCGGACTAGATCCTAAAACACACCGGCCCACTAGTTTCTACAAAAGTTTTGTGGCGCCCTGCTGTTCACGTCCTAGGACGTCCCGAGGCAAGCGACGCTCAAATGTTGCTTTATCGCCCTCTATAAATCAAGTCTCCACGACCTGCAATACTTATATTGCCCAGCAGAACATGTGGGTTCCCGGCTGTAGCTTGCTTCCTAGTGCATCAACATCTCAAGCATCCACTCATGGCTACTTTCTTCGTAGCACATCAGTTGATGCTTTTAGCACTACTGAGTTTCAGCCCCCGTCTCTAAACCCTTTACTAATTTCTTCCGGCACTAGCACGAATGCAAGTCAAGTCCATCAACTTCTGCCAGCTTCAGGACTGCAACGGAGATCAATATCGCGACATAGCCTACCACCATCTAGGCGTACACATCAGTCTTTAACTCCAAGAGTGACCATTGCCTCTCCTTCGCAATTTAAATTGTTGCAATTTAACTGCAACGGCTTGACCGGCAAGATAGCGGAGATAACCACATTTATGCAGCTACATAAAATCAAAATTGCTGCAATCCAGGAGACAAAACTTGGCCCCCACTCGAATCTCCAAGCGAGTGGAGGCTACCACGTACTCCGGCATGACCGTACGGACGGCGGAGGTGGTCTCGCGTTCCTTGTTCACCATACGGTGCAGTATAGGGAATTTGATATCAACACTGACCAAAGAGACTTACCCTTAGAGTGTCAGGGTATAGTTATACAAGCTGGTGGTGTTGATCTCGAGCACTGAAGTTAGCGAAACGATCAGCGAAAAATTGTCGGATCAAGTTGAAAATTTGCCAGAATTGGCAATTAATTAGCTACTAATTCAGGCAAAATTTCAACTTGATCGGACAATTTTTCGACTATTCGTTTCGCTAACTTCAGTCTTATTTTGGCGAAAAATGTCGTAAAAAAAAATTTGAAGAGCTATAAATTTTTTCTTTTGGCAATTAATTAGCAATAAATTAGCTACTATTTCTGGCAAATTTTCAACTTGATCGGACAATTTTTCGACTATTCGTTTCGCTAACTTCAGTCTTATTTTGGCGAAAAATGTCGTAAAAAAAAATTTGAAGAGCTATAAATTTTTTCTTTTGGCAATTAATTAGCAATAAATTAGCTACTATTTCTGGCAAATTTTCAACTTGATCGGACAATTTTTCGACTATTCGTTTCGCTAACTTCAGTCTTATTTTGGCGAAAAATGTCATAAAAAAAATTTGAAGAGCTATACATTTTTTCTTTTGGCAATTAATTAGCAATAAATTAGCTACTAATTCAACTTGATCCGACAATTTTTCGCTGATCGTTTCGCTAACTTCAGTCTTATTTTGGCGAAAAATGTCATAAAAAAAAAAATTGAAGAGCTATAAATTTTTTCTTTTGGCAATTAATTAGCAATAAATTAGCTACTAATTTTGGCAAATTTTCAACTTGATCGGACAATTTTTCGACTATTCGTTTCGCTAACTTCAGTCTTATTTTGGCGAAAAATGTCATAAAAAAAAAATTTTTCTTTTGGAAATTAATTAGCAATAAATTAGCTACTAATTCTGGCAAATTTTCAACTTGATCGGACAATTTTTCGACTATTCGTCAGCCTTATTTTGGCGAAAAATGTCATAAAAAAAAATTTTTAAAGCTATACATTTTTTCTTTTGGCAATTAATTAGCAATAAATTAGCTACTAATTCTGGCAAATTTTCAACTTGATCGGACAATTTTTCGACTATTCGTTTCGCTAACTTCAGTCTTATTTTGGCGAAAAATGTCATAAAAAAAATTTGAAGAGCTATAAATTTTTTCTTTTGGCAATTAATTAGCAATAAATTAGCTACTAATTCTGGCAAATTTTCAACTTGATCGGACAATTTTTCGACTATTCGTTTCGCTAACTTCAGTCTTATTTTGGCGAAAAATGTCATAAAAAAAATTTGAAGAGCTATAAATTTTTTCTTTTGGCAATTAATTAGCAATAAATTAGCTATTAATTCAGGCAAAATTTCAACTTGATCGGACAATTTTTCGACTATTCGTTTCGCTAACTTCAGTCTTATTTTGGCGAAAAATGTCATAAAAAAAAAATTTGAAGAGCTATAAATTTTTTCTTTTGGCAATTAATTAGCAATAAATTAGCTACTAATTCAGGCAAAATTTCAACTTGATCGGACAATTTTTCGACTATTCGTTTCGCTAACTTCAGTCTTATTTTGGCGAAAAATGTCATAAAAAAAAATTTGAAGAGCTATAAATTTTTTCTTTTGGCAATTAATTAGCAATAAATTAGCTACTAATTCAGGCAAATTTTCAACTTGATCCGACAATTTTTCGCTGATCGTTTCGCTAACTTCAGTCTTATTTTGGCGAAAAATGTCATAAAAAAAAATTGAAGAGCTATAAATTTTTTCTCTTGGCAATTAATTAGCAATAAATTAGCTACTAATTCTGACAAATTTTCAACTTGATCGGACAATTTTTCGACTATTCGTTTCGCTAACTTCAGTCTTATTTTGGCGAAAAATGTCATAAAAAAAAATTTGAAGAGCTATAAATTTTTTCTGTTGGCAATTAATTAGCAATAAATTAGCTACTAATTAGGGCTCTTGATAATCGACAAATCGATTAGTCGAATAATCGATTTCGACTAGTCGTTTCCAAAAATATTCGATTATCACTAATCGACTAGTCGAATAGTTGCTTTTGACTAGTCGATTACTGGTCTGAAGACCCGGGTAATAAGGCGGGAAATTTCTACTGTAATTCGCATGCATGCCTAAGTGGTATCTGCCATTTTCGCCAATTTATTTGCTTCATTTCTTTGAAATTTAAAAAAAAATGTAACAGGAGCACAGAATATTTGTGTAGGTAGATATACAAAAATGAAATTTTGAAAAATGTATGTATGTTTGTAGCAATATTTGTATGTATGTAGATAAAAAAAGTTTGAAAATTTTTTTTCATACTGCAAAACGTTGTATGTCAATATTATTCTTTCAGGTTTAAATGCGCAATGTACGCATCTTTCATTTATTTTACGTTGCCGTTTGAAATAAGTTAGTTGAAAGATTGATTTGTGGGGCAAAAGATATGTAAAAGTACATTAAATCACACCTAATTTTCCAAAGAACTCAAAAATTACAAAACTTACATAGAGAGTTTTGATGTATTACCAAAAATATACGGGAACATTAGAGTGCCAAAAAAAGTTCCACACTTTCTATCGGAATGATTAAGCTTGAGAATTTATTTTTTTTGTGGCAAAATTGCTTCTGCACGCCAATAAAAGATTTTCTATGAAAATAAAAAATAAATTTGACATGTGAGAAATTATAAGCACCTGCAACTCTGGTGTCTTAGTTTCTGTTTGAAAACTTTAGATTTGTAACAAACTTTTCAAAATGTTATTTGTTTCATGCGCTGCTAAGCGCTCTCCAATGATGCTGTTATGTCAGGCCGAGTTAAAATACAGGAGATGATTGAAACACGAGATTTTAATCCAATTTAAGCAAATGAATTTTTTGCTGAGAAGCTTCTCATGGCAGAAATACACCCGGAGAGTTTGCCAAACCACTGCCGAGGGACGGCCCCGTTTAGAAAAATTATTTTTCTAAATAATTTTTGATGTTACTTTTGCCGGGCATCGAACCGCCACGACTTGGTGTAGAAGGCCGAACACTTAACCGCTACACCACGGCGGCCGCCGTGAACGAAATCAAACACTGAAGATGGCAGATCGCCGAAACCGGTTTGTTATAAAACCAAATTTTACTGGAAATTATTTGGAACGCATAATAATAAAAAACATGCTCGAAAAATTTCTGGAAATAGCGCTTTTCGAAATTGGTGATTCAATAAATATTTTATAAATTTTAAGGAAACATTTAAGCACACGCTAATAAGTTGTTTTTAATATTTGACAAGTATCAGGAGCACAGAATTTCAGTAAGCAATTATACAAAAAAAAAACAAATCAATAAACTGGTATGTATAGAAGGGGGTTGGTGGGGCAACTGCTCCCACTGTTAAATTGCATTTTGAAAATATCTTTGTGTATAAAAAAAGAACTGAAAGCTAGTAGATGCGTGTTTTTGAAGTTATTAACGTTAATATTATTATCAATATTACTGCAGTATTGCAGTCAAGTTACTTTATGGATGCTCTGATGCTGATACTTAAGTGATAATATCAGCTACTCCGGCGGAGCTCCCGGCAGGAATGAAGGTAATAGAGTGGATAAAGATAACATCGAATTTATCGAAACATACCGTCAAATTCCCTTAAAATCGTTGGAATTCCCTCAAGATCTGTTAAATTTTCTCCCGCCGGGAGCTCCGTCGGAATAGCTGATAGACCCCAATATGCAACAATAATTGCATACTTCCTTTTCATGTAGCGAATGATGAGCTTGTGATGAGCAACAGATTGTCAACATTTTATTCAACACACCCCATATTTTTTTATACGGGACGCTACTGAAATAATTTTTGACAAGCGGCCATGTTTTTTTTCAATCGTACAATATTTGTGATAGAATTACATACTTACATAAAGAAATTCTGTCTCCAAACCCTGTAGGAAATTCATATAACTCCAAGTCAACTATTATTATTTATTTTCATCCTAGCTGTTCATTGTACCATTGGTATAAATTAATAAAAAAGATCAATTGCTTTTTCGAAACCTTTTCTCAAATACCAAATATCTTCAGATTTCTATACATATAAGTACTTGTTTTAGTTAACTAATCAAATTTAGTTATGAGATATTAATAATAATTTATTTACGTTTTTGGTTTGGTTTTATCATGCATTCATACGTAGCTGTCCAGGCCTCAGTTAAGGTCGAAACCGGTGTTCTAAGCCAGATCAATGCTGACATCATACAAATTTTCAATGAAATCAAAAGCTGACTTAAAAAAGATACTTTTTTTATCTGAAATTCTAATCTTGGCTTTGATCATAATGACGACAACCCGCCTAAGCGGTTTTTTGCCGTTTCGTATCAGACCACGCCAATCATTCCTTTTTAGCGATAACTGACGCCAATTGGAAACCCCAAGGGAGTTTAAGTCATCCTTCACCTTTTGTTTCCATCTCAGTCGAGTGTGGTACCACAACGAAACGCTTGAGCTCAATGAACTTTCTTGAGAAAAAACCTCTTTGAGACGAAAAAATGTATGTGTCAAATATGAAAATCCGACAACAAATGCCAAAGATTTGAAGAAAAATGTAATTAGGCGACATCTAGGCTTGCCACAAAAAAATTTTTTTTTTTAATGTTTTTCAAAAACACTTTGTATGAGGGGAGTACGGCCGTCTTTTTTTTTTTGCCTGTAAGCCCGAGACGCTCTAATAAAAGTGCTATGAACACTGAAAAATAAAGAACTAGTAGTTAACTTGGAGTTGACTACAGGGTTTGGTGTAACAATTTTTTTATGTGAGTAAGTCTGTATTGTACGTTTGAAGAAAAACATGGCCGCTTGTCAAAAATTTTTAAAAATTATTCCAGTAGCGTCCCGCAAAAAAAAATATGGGGTGTGTTCGAGCCGCGTTGGTTGTAGCAGTGCTACTTTTTATGACAGAGCATCATGTTCTTCGGCAAAATTTCGCGCTTTCGTTTAACCCTGCTTTCATAACGTTATTTTTTACCCCTTAATTCATAACGATACGTCTCTCAGGCGTATGTTATAACCATATATCATGAAATACGAAACCTACTCTGCAAAATCAACCATCACTTCCAGGCTGTGAGTAACGACGGAGATAAATGCCAGTATGAGTTAGCTTAGAGAGTAATTGCAAGAGGGAGATCAACAAGAAAAAAGTCGATATGCCTCGAAGACGTACGTTATGGCAGCAGGGTTAATAAAATGTTGACAATATGTTACTCATCACAAGCTCATCATTCGCAACATTAAAATAAAATATGCAATCATTGCAGCATATTATCACCTAAGTATCAGCTTCAGGGCATCAATAAAGTAACATGGCTGCAATACTGCAGTAATATTGAGCTGCTCGAACACACCCATAGTTAATGTTATAGAAAGATTTCAAGACAACCGTACATCTAAGTCCCATCCAAAAGCTGTTCCAATTTGCGTTTTTGAAGTGTGTATTTTGATCTTTTCTAAGTCGAGACTTGAGACATGTTAAATAAATCTAGGTAGACCAATGGCGGAGAATATTAGTTCATCTCTCGAAGTAGTTCTTGCTGACTGGGGTATAATGGAGAAAACGCGAGCTATGACACATGACAGCGCAAACGTGATGAACGCAGCAGCAGCGCAACTAATCGTTGTTCCTAGTAGCATAAAATGTAGCGCACATCTTCTTCAGCTTGTGATTAAAGATGCATTGACGTCAGTTCCACAATATGGAGAAGTTTGTAATAAAGGACGAATTGTGGTAAGCTATTTCCACCGATCAACAATAGCTAAATCCGCATTATCAAATCGTCAGACGCAATTGGGTGTGAAGGAGAACCGACTAGTTCAATATATCGAAACGCGGTGGAACTCGAAGTATAAGATGTGCGAAAGTTTAATTCGCAACAAAAATGCTATCACTTTAGTCCTCCAAGACCGAAGTGTAACAAAACTTTCCTACGCAATAAAACTAGACATGGCGGAAACCGAATGGACAACCATGGAAAAATGGTTGAGATGCTGAAACCTTTCGATGTAGCAACGAATGTGTTATGCACTGAGAAAGACATCTCTATATCTATGATTCGTCCTCTGGTTCATGCTTTGATAAATAACCATATGGCGTAGTCGTATTTTGAGCAAAGCAATGAGGAAGTTTTTAAAAACACAGCAAGATTATCATTAAAAGAAAGATTCGAAATTGATATTACTGACATTTCAGCACCGGTAGTTGCATCGTTCCTGGATCCCAGACACAAAAATTTAGCTTACGAAGTAGAGGGAACAAAGGCTAAGGTGATTTCATTTATAGCATCTTTGCTTGAGAATAATAACATTTTAAATGTTTGTGAACCGAGGCCTTCTAAAAACACGCAATTGGACTTTTTATTTCAATGTGAAAGCAGCCAAAGTGATTCCCGAACGCAGTTGGACTTTTATGCAGCAGAACCTCAGATTGGCCATAATATAAATCCCCCTGTATGGTGGACAAATCATTCTGGGATTTACCCTAAGCTTTTTGAGATTGCCAAACAATAATTGTGTATTCCTGCTACTTCAGCAGAATCTGAACGAACATTTTCTAGTGCGGGAAATATCGTTACTGCATTAAGAAACTGCTTGCTTCCTCAGAATGTGCATATGTTGACATTCTTATATCAAAACAAGTAAGGAAAGCTGTCTTCGGCTGTGCCGAAGGCTAAATACCTTTCATGAATAAGCGTCACGATTTTCACTGTTTGATCCCCAGTACAGCCTGTGTGAATTTAACTTTAGCTCATACCGAAATTATCGGAGCTATCGATTATATGGGGACGATGTGTTATATTGGTCCAATCTCATTGATTTTTAACATCGACATTCCACATTCTAAAATAGCAACATTTACGAAATTTCACGTTCCTACCGATATAATTACAGGAGTTATCTACCAAAATCCGTTTATCGGAACAATCGATTGTATGGGGGCTATGTGAAATATTTATCCAATCTCGATGATTTTCAACATTGATATTTCACATATAAAAATAGCAATACCTCCAAAATTTCACGTTCCTACGTGTTTAATTACACGAGTTATAGCCCAAAATCTGTTTATCGGAATAATCGATTGTATGGGAGCTATGTGAAATATTTATCCCATCTCTATGAGTTTCAACATCGATATTTCACATATAAAAATAGCAATACTTACAAAATTTCACGTTACTACGTGTTTAATTACAGGAGTTATAGCCCAAAATCCGTTTATCGGAATAATCGATTGTATGGGAGCTATGTGAAATATTTATCCCATCTCTATGATTTTCAGCATCGATATTTCACATATAAAAATAGCGACACTTATAAAATTTCACGTTCCTTCGTGTTTAAATACAGGAGTTATGGCCCAAAATCCGTTTATCGGAATAATCGGTTGTATGGGAGCTATATGTTATATTGGTCCGATCTTGCTGGTTCCGACAAATGATTCCTATATTGGAAAATGGTGGCCGCATACCAAATTTCAGCCAAATATCTCAAAAATTGAGGGACTAGTTTGCGTTCAAACAGACAGACAGACAGACGGACAGACGGACAGACGGACATGGCTAAATCAACTAATCTCGTCATCCTGATCATTTCGGTATACTTATTGATGGGTCTATCTCTTCTTCTTCTCATATTTACAAACATCGGACCAAAGTTATAATACCATTTCATGTTCATGAAAGGTATAATAAACGTTTTATGAATAATAATTAGAATACATAGTTACATTACTTTCCCTTCATTGATTGTGGCTGGAATACACAAATATTGTTTCAAAAATAACTTACAAAATAAATAAAGATTCTACGTGATCTTTATTTCTTGTCTAAAACTGTATTTTTTGTTTCAATGTTTTATATGTAATTGTTTTCATTGAAATTATGTGCTCCTGAAAAAAATAATTTATTAGCGTGTGCTAATATTGATGTTAATAACTTCAAAAACACGCAATCTACTAGCTTTTAGTTCTTTTCTTATACACAAAGATATTTTCGAAATGCAATTTAAAGGTGGGAGCAGTTGCCCCACCAACCCCCATCTGTACATACCAGTTTATTGAATTTTTTTTTTTGTATAATTGCTTACTGAAATTCTGTGCTCCTGATACTTGTCAAATATTAAAAACAACTTATTAGCGTGTGCTTAAGTTTCCTTAAAATTTATAAAATATTTATTGAATCATCAATTTCGAAAAGCGCTAATTCCAGAAATTTTACGAGCATGTTTTTTTAATTATTATGCGTTCCAAATAATTTCCAGTGATTTTTATATTAAAAAACCACATCAGCTTTTAAAGGGGAAATTATACAATCCTAAATTGGATTAAAAGCTCGTGTTTCTATCATCTCCTGTATTTTAACTCGGCCTGACATAACAGCATCATTGGAGAGCGCTTAGCAGCGCATGAAACAAATAACATTTTGAAAAGTTTGTTACAAATCTAAAGTTTTCAAACAGAAACTAAGACACCAGAGTTGCAGGTGCTTATAATTTCTCACATGTCAAATTTGTTTTTTATTTTCATAGGAAATCTTTCATTGGCGTGCAGAAGCAATTTTGCTACAAAAAAAAATAAATTCTCAAGCTTAATCATTCCGATAGAAAGTGTGGAACTTTTTTTTGCACTCTAATGTTCCCGTATATTTTTGGTAATACATTCTTTCGAAAATTAGGTGTATTTGAATATACTTTTACTTTTTTTTTGCCCAACGAATCAATCTTTCAACTATCTTTTTGCAAACGGCGACGTAGAATAAGAGAAAGATGCGTACATTGCGCACTTAAACTTAAAAGAATAATATTGACATAGAACGTTTTGCAGTATGAAACAAATTTTTCAAACTTTTTTATCTACATTCATACAAACATACATACATTTTTCAAATTTTCATTTTTGTATATCTACCTACACAAATATTCTGTGCTCCTGTTACATTTTTTTTTAAATTTCAAAGAAATGAAGCAAATAAATTGGCGAAAATGGCAGATACCACTTAAACCTGCATGCGAATTACAGTAGAAATTTCCCGCCTTATTACCCGGGTAAAAACTGGGAACCGGATTTAATCGTTAGTATTCGATTAGTGACAGCTAGTCGATTAGCTGAAATCGAATATCTGCTATTCGATTTTCAAACAGCACAAAAGTTGATAATCGACTACTCGACTAATCGACTAGTCGAGTAATCGATTAGAATCAAGAGCCCTACTACTAATTCTGGCAAATTTTCAACTTGATCGGACAATTTTTCGACTATTCGTTTCGCTAACTTCAGTTTTATTTTGGCGAAAAATGTCATAAAAAAAAATTTGAAGAGCTATAAATTTTTTCTTTTGGCAATTAATTAGCAATAAATTAGCTACTAATTCTGGCAAATTTTCAACTTGATCGGACAATTTTTCGACTATTCGTTTCGCTAACTTCAGTCTTATTTTGGCGAAAAATGTCATAAAAAAAAAATTTGAAGAGCTATAAATTTTTTCTTTTGGCAATTAATTAGCAATAAATTAGCTACTAATTCTGGCAAATTTTCAACTTGATCGGACAATTTTACGACTATTCGTTTCGCTAACTACAGTCTTATTTTGGCCAAAAATGTCATAAAAAAAAAATTTGAAGAGCTATAAATTTTTTCTTTTGGCAATTAATTAGCAATAAATTAGCTAATAATTCAGGCAAAATTTCAACTGATTTCGCCAACCTATCGCCGCTAAAATAAGGGACGTATCAATATATACATTCCTCCCGTCACCTGCTGCCCCAGAAGTTATCGTCCTGACCTTAGGGCGTTTCTTTGTGGCGATAACCGTATCATCATGGGCGATTTTAATGCCCATCATGATATGTGGCATTCACACCTTTCTGTGGACGGCAGAGGACGGGAATTAGCCGAGCAAATTGACACTTCCTCTTTCTGTACTGTGAACGGAGACACCTCAACTAGGATGGTTGTTAACTGCAGTAGCTCCCCGGACCTAACTATTGTTAGCCCGGGGTTAATTAACAGCATAAACGACCATCTGCCTATCATCCTGTTCGTCGATCGTGCCACGGATTTCATTACCTCGGAGAAAAGAACATACGTGAATTTCAAAAAGGCTAATTGGGTCGGCTTTTTGGAATTAACGGAGGGCTCCTTTGGTGATATTCCCATTCCCACTGACGTACACGTTGGCGAGCGTAACATACGTGAGGTCATTAAAAAGGCTACAGCCCGTTTTATACCAGCTGGTAGGATAAAAGATATTAGGCCTAACTTCCCAGCTGAGGCCGCAGCCTTGGCCAACGAACGTGACCTCATACGCAACATCGATCCTTCTGACCCACAGATCGGTGATCTCAACGTGGAAATCAGACGGCTGGTTAACGTACACAAACAAACCAAATGGGAGGAACACCTCAGGTCTTGTAACCTCTCTACTGGTGTTGGGAAATTATGGTCCACCGTCAAGTCCTTGTTGTTGTTGTTGTTGTTGTAGCGAGGTGTAGCCCTGCCTAAATGTCAGACAGGGTCACCCCGAGTGTATTGCTCTTGGCCGGGTCGATATAAGAAAACGACCCGGGTCGTTTCGGCACGATGGGTACAGCACAAGTACTGGTACCGTTCTCGTAGAACCGGCAATACAAGAAACTAGCCGTGTAGGCCATGTAGGTCATTTAGCGTTACCCAGGGTGCACCAACTGGGAGGCGACCTACTTTTACACCCCTTGTTTTACATTCCTTGTCGAATCCTTCGGGTCCACCAAAAAATGTCGACATTACCTTTGGTGACAAGACATTAAATGACCCCAGGAAATGTGCGCAGGCTTTTTGTCGACAATATGTCCCACACCCTGCGCAAGACAGGACAAGACGTGGAATCTTAAGGCCCCCGCATAAACACAAAAACTATGCCCCCGTTCCCATCACCGCTACAGAGGTTCAAGAGGCCATCCGGAAGGCCAAAAATTCCAAAGCCATCGGCCCTGATGGCATAGCCATGGTGCATCTAAAGCATATCGGCCTAGCGGGAGTTAAACATTTAACTGCCGTCTTCAATTTGTCTCTGATCACAGCTGTCATACCCGATAAATGGAAGCAGGCAACTGTGATCCCACTACTAAAGCCTGGCAAGCCAGCTAACGTTGGGGAGTCATATCGCCCGATATCACTCCTCTCGCCAGTAGTAAAGACACTTGAAACGCTTACTCCCGCTCTATACATCATATTTGATGTTAGCTGAGCACCAACATGGCTTCAGGAAAGGTAGGAGCACAACATCTGCTCTAAATGTCATAAACACTCAGATAACTGACGGTCTAAATCAAAACAGGCCTAATGACAGGACGGTTCTAGTTGCACTTGATTTGAGTCAAGCTTTTGACACAGTAAATCATGGGCAATTTGTAGCTGACATTGTCGCCAACAAAGTCTTCGGCGACCTTATTCACGACGTGGACAGCGCTGGTTGGCATGGAATTAGAAATTTATGTAGGTGATCATAAAATACCTACTGTCTCTCACCCAAAAATATTAGGAGTGACTTTCGACACCATGCACACTTTCGCTGCCCATTCAGCTGCAATTGTCTCAAAATTACAGAGCCGTAACAAAATCCTCAAATCACTAGCCGGCAGTACTTGGGGTAAAGACAAAGAAACGTTGTTGGTAACGTACAAGGCAATTGGTCGGCCGATCCTGAACTATGCGTCGCCGATATGGTCGCCGGGGCTTGCAGACGTTCACTGGAATCAGCTTCAGGCCTGTAAATGTACTATAACGGTACTAGCTCAGTATTTAAGTACATAAGTACTATCTGGCTCAAATTTTCTTGGTACATTTTTGAATTTTTTTGTTTAGCTTTTAGTGCCAATATAAGAGTATTCATGTATGACTATAATAAACAACTGCCCACGCGAAATACAATTCAGGTAGTAACAAATATCTTTTAAGATTCGTTAATAGTAGACAATTCCTAACAAAGGAAAAAACAATATAGAAAATTATAAACCATCAACGACCAAACAATGAAACCGAACAAGCATTAACACTCGTTTATTTATTGCGAGAATACGACGTCGTTGTATGCCCCCTACGAGGGCAGGCACCTTGACGTTGGTGTAGGGGCTTAATCCGCTGGGCAGGCGTACCTAGACGATGAGGCAAAGAGCGGCTCGGCTGTCACCCCCTCAACGGCTGGGGACGCATGCTCGGCGGCAACTAAGAACTGCCACCTCCTAATCCAGAGTGTTATGCGACACCGTGCTTATTAGAATGGTTTGCAGCCAGGGGGTTCACTATACCGGCTGTATTATAACGGCGCCTTCTCAACACCGGGTCACCTTGGGAAGTAACTATGGCCTTACCGCGGCAAGGGGCTCTGCCGCGGCGTACCGAACAAGTTCCCCACATTTAATATTAGACCGCTATGCTCGCAAAGTCGAGACGGCAGTCGTACGAACAAGATGATGAACAATTACAACAATAAAAAACAAAACAAAAAGCATGAGGAGAAAGGTAGAAGGCGGGCGACTCAGAGTTACTCGAGTAGCCATCTCGACGAGCTCTCACCTGACGAGCGGGCCCTGTTCGAGGAATTTGAAAGGCATGACGACGTGCCAACTACTAGTCGGGGGCTCAGACGACAAGTCGCTATAAGGGCTGCACGTAGGGCGGAACAGTTGGACCAATCGCGTGGCAGTCTGGTCGAAGGAACTGCACCGGATGGGGCGAATCCCACCGGAAGTGCAGATGAGGCAATGAATCAGGGCAGTAGGCGGAACACCAGCGATATCACAAAAAATCCTGCTCCCCCAACTGCCACCAGCAAGGCAGGGCCCGCTCTAGCTAACTTTGAGTCCAGAGGGGGCAGCACCAAACGTAAGGCGGAGCATTTAAAGGAGCCGGGTAAGCCCGGGTCTCCTAGGGAAGAAGAGCAGGCGAAGAAGAAGGCTGCACTGCACGAACGCGGGAGGATGGGTGAGACTGAACGCAGGGAGGTTCCTTCAAGAGTAAGGATATCCTCATCCTCGGATGACAGACGGTCCGAACCCCACATTGAAGGGAGATTCGGGTACAGGGTGCACAGAGGATCGCAACGGGGTGATGAAATCGCACACGCTCCTGGGCGTAGTAGCGGGCACGGGAGGAACGAAAGAAACCCCGCTCCCGCTGGAGAGCGGAGAGGCAGGCAAGGTATGCGAGAAGATACGCCCCTACACAAAAAACAGTGGAACAAAACTCCGGCGCCTCGACTTCAGCTGCGGCAGCGGCTGCCAGAGTGGCGCCTGGCTCCGGGACTCGGCGGGGTGGGCCTGGGCAGCACAGCTACTCGGATGCTACCAGAAGTGTCAGGGTGGCGGTGGTTCCAAGGGACTACCCTGCGGAGTTCCTAAGCCAGGAGCAACTCACAAGGCTGCACAACGTCGTGCTGCTAGAAGTCGCTGAGGGGTCGGACAGACCGCTGAATTTCAGTGGGGTGTACTTCAGGCCAGGAATGATGCTCGTAGACTGCAGGGAGGAGAGTACAGCAGCATGGCTTGAAAGAGCAGTTCCAAGGTTGAGGGGGTGGACAGGTGCACCACTGACGACACGGAGGGGGGGAAGATATACCCCCTACGTACATGGTCACTATGTTCCTGCCCATGAACGAGGACTGGACGGTTGAGTTCATGCTAAAGCTCTTACGAGCCCAAAATGCTGGACACGCGGATGTGGCGCATCATCAGCTCCAGAGTCGAAGAGGGGGGGAATCTGCTTGAACACCGTGGTAGACGAGGGGTCGTTCGAGGCAATCAGGAGTTCGGGTTTCCAGGTGTATTACCGGTACAGCTATATACCAGTAAAACCCTGGAAACAGAAGGTGCTGAACACTGATGTTTGCAACAATGTGGAGATGCAGAGTGAGCAGGTTTCGGGAGAAGCGGTTGAGGAGGGGGCACCCGAACCCTCACAAAGCTCTATCACAAGCACGCTAACTGCAGGGTCCAGCACTATCACTGGAGTGGATCCTGCGGTCCCTAGCACTCAGGAGTTGCTGGAGGGCATAGACTTCCGCAACCTGGACCTGGAAAGCAGAGGGGGGGAATACACTCGGCTGTCTGAGGTAGACGAGCCGATGGAGGATCAGCAGTGATGGGCCGCGGCGTAACTGCGGTAGCCCAGATTAACCTCCACCACGCGAAAGCAGCTTCGGCTGTACTTGCGAACAAATTCGCACTGGAGGATCTGGGCATAGCGCTGATCCAGGAACCGTGGGTCATCAACGGGCAAATCAGAGGATTGAGAGGAAACAGCAAGGTAATTTGGGATCTTTCTCAGGAGAGACCCAGAGCATGCGTGATGCTAAAGAATTCTATTAATTATTTTTGCATTTCAGAGTTTATGAACCAAGATTTAGTGGCTGTACAAACGGTGATGGAGGCTGACGGTGCAAAGAGGAGCATCGTGTTTGCTGCGGCATATTTCGCGGGCGACAATAACAACTTCCCGCCGGAGAATGTAACGAGACTGGTAGACTACTGCAGGAGGGCAAGACTTCCGCTAGTCATCGGGTGTGATGCCAATGCGCATAACGTGCAATGGGGAAGTACGGACACGAATCAAAGAGGTATAGAGTATATTATAAGTAACGACCTAAGTATCTATAATGTGGGGAACTCACCCACCTTTGTCACTAGGGTCCGAGAAGAAGTGCTAGACATTACCATAGGGAACAATCTGGCCGATGCTCTAGTCTCGAGATGGGAGGTGTCATCTGAACCCTCACTCTCAGACCATCGCATCATCCAGTTCTTTGTAGGGGCCAAGGGGGGAACTAACCTACCTAGGAAAAACCCTAGGAAAACCGACTGGGAAAAATTGAATAGCATCATAGAGTTAACCTTTCCTGCACTAGAAGCAGTAGAAGGGGTACAAGTTCTGAGGATCTGGGGAGAGGGTGAACAGCATCAATCAAGTGGTGATTGACGTCCTTAACACTAGTTGTCGGGATTCCAAGGGCAAGAAATATAAGACCCCATGGTGGTCGAACGAGCTCTCAGCTATGAGATGCAACGTGCGGAAGCTCTTTAATCGAGCAAGACGCACCGGTCACTGGGAGGAATACACGACACACCTTACAGAGTACAACAAAGCAATTAGAAATTCCAAAAGAAGCAGCTTCAGGAATTTCTGCGAGACAATTTCTTCCACTCCGGAGGCTGCCAGGCTGCACAAAGCACTAGCCAAGGAGCAAGGGGAAACCAGGATGGCTCTGAAACTCCCGAATGGTGGGTTCACGAGCAGTGAGGTTGAAAGAGCACAAGCCCTGCTGTCCGCCCACTTTCCGGACGCAACAGGGGATCTAGAGGAGATCCAGCCTCAGGGTATAAGACCGACACCACAAAGCTGGCACCTGGCGAAACATATGTTCTCTGAGAGTGCAGTCAGATGGGCGGTCAAATCCTTTGAGAGCTACAAGTCTCCGGGGGTGGACGGAATCTACCCGGCCTTTATGCAGCAGGGCGAGATACTTGTCCCATACCTGTCCAGGATCATGCGGGACAGCCTAGCACTGGGATATATTCCAAAAATTTGGAGGCGTGCCAAGGTTGTCTTCATACCCAAGGCAGGGAAGAAAGACTACTCATCAGAGAAATCATTCAGACCCATCAGTTTAACTTCCTTCGTTCTCAAAACGATGGAAAAGATAGTGGATCATGAGATAAGATCGAACACTCTAAGGCATAGGCCTCTACACGTGGGTCAGCACGCATATAGGGCAGGTAGGTCTGCTGACACAGCTCTATATCAGCTGACCACGGAGATAATGAGTGCGTTCGAGTGCGGAGAGGTGGTGGTGTGCGCCTTCCTAGACATAGAGGGATCTTTCGACAACACTTCACATGGAAGTGTAAGTCGAGCATTGGAGCGAACAGGAGTCCAACAACCAATAATACGGTGGATAGACTCGCTACTCCGGACAAGGATAGCAGAAACCGCAGTGGGGGAGGAAAACGTTCAAATAAGAACTACTAGAGGGTGTCCACAAGGAGGAGTTTTATCACCCCTTCTGTGGAGTTTGGTAGTCGACGAACTCTTGCATATACTAACCGACAACGGCATCCGATGCCAAGGGTACGCCGATGATATAGTTATTATTGCAAGAGGGAAGTTTGAAAGCACTCTCTGCGACATCATCCAGAGAGCATTGAAGTTAACGAAGGAATGGTGTGCAGGTGTGGGTTTGAATTTGAACTCCAATAAGACTGCAATCATCCCCTTTACAAAAAGAAGATCCCTTACGGGTATGAGAACAATTACTTTAAATGGGGCACGCCTGGAGACAGTTTCTGAAGTGAAATACTTGGGGGTCATGTTCGACTCCAAGTTGCTATGGAAGAAACATGTTGAAATCACAACATCAAAGGCAACCAAGGCTATAATGGTGTGCAGAAGACTCGCGGGCAAATCATGGGGGTGTAACCCAATGATACTGAGATGGATGTACACCATGATAGTCCGACCCACTATAGTATACGGAGCGGTAGCATGGGCTCCTAGATCAGCTCTAAGCACAGTGAGGAAATCACTCGCTAAACTCCAGCGTCTGGCATGCGTATGTATTAGGGGGGCTATGCGTACCTGCCCGACTACAGCAATGGAGGTGCTGCTGGATCTGAGCCCACTGCACATAGTAATTGAACAAGTAGCCAAACGAACCATGCTAAATATAGCAAAAGAAGGCTTCGGGAAAGGAAAGGTCATATCGTCCGCGGAGGCAGATAAACTAAAAAGACAGCTGCCCATCTGTCAACTGGCAAGGGATGATATAGCAAAGGTGGTAGAGTTCGAAAAGAGATACAAAATAGAACTGGGAGATAAGAGTACCTGGGATCCCTCGAATGTGGGTAAATACCACGGAAACAGGACCCTGGTATGGTACACCGATGGCTCGAAAACTCCAGAAGGAATTGGAGCGGGAATATACGGTCCCCGCACCAATTTGTCAGTCCCCCTTGGAGAATACCCGAGCATCTTCCAGGCAGAAGTAGTTGCCATCAGTCTGTGTGCGGATATAATTCTGCGACGCGGCTACTCCGACGAGAACATCACTCTACTAAGTGACAGCCAAGCCGCACTCAAGGCGATATCATCCTGTGAGATAAAGTCCTCACTGGTGTTGGAGTGCGGACAGAAACTAAAAGAGATATCAACCAGAAATAACCTCAGACTAGCATGGGTTCCAGGCCATGCGGGCATAGTGGGCAATGAAAGAGCGGACCAACTTGCAAGGGCAGCGGCAGCAACAAAGCCCATAGGCCCTGAACCTTTCCTAGCAATCGGAGAGCACACGATAAAAGAGATGCTCAGGAAAGAGGAGTCTGACATGAGAGAAGAACATTGGCGTCAGACAATCGGGCTACGTCAGGCAAAAGCCATGTTAGGAGGATATAACACAAAGCGGTTCAAAGAGATAATAAACCTGTCCAAAAATAGTCTTAGGGCATAGCAGGCTCAAGGCCCACATGCATAGAGTGGGCATTTCGTCTAGCAGCCTGTGTCGTTTCTGTAACTCAGAGGACGAAACAGCGGAGCACATTTTGTGCAAATGCGATGTAATCTCTAGAAGAAGGCAAAGAATCCTTGGAGCCATGACTCTAGAGTGCAAGCACATACGTGAACTAAAGCCGATCCTAATCTTGGATTTCTTGAAGGTGATAGGCCTCGTAGACGTGCTATGAGTATATGAGGGCACAATAGATCTTAAGGTCACAGTGCAATACCTCAATTCAATTATTATTATTATTATATGCAAAACCGTCTTTCGAGACAGGATTGCTATTTTTTGGGGAAATGTTTGTTCATGAATGACTGATTGAAGAGCAGGGCGGTAGGTAATGTTGTTATGCGCTAGGCATAACCCCCTTATGCGGGGGTCTGCGGATTTCTCTAGCCATTGCCGCCGCATCCGCGGGGAAATTTGGTCTTATTTGGGATATTCGACCCACAGGAATGAAGCGTTTAGAGGCCAAGTCAGTGACTTTGCGGAAGTCTCGTTTGCCTTTGCGTGCGTCCGTAGGAATGGTAGAGCAGCCAAGGATTCGTCCGTATATGTCTGAAAACTGTCCCAGTCCGCCTTAGAAATATCTGGCGAACTATAGCAATTACCCGATACTCTTGTTGGGGCGTCTCCGTTCAGTGTACAGGAAGCCGTATCATCTATCTGCTTCGCAAGTGTATGCCCTCTATTGTCTTCTGGCAGGTGGCCACATGTCGTGGTGCGCATTGAAGTCGCCCAGGATCACACGGTTATCTCCTCGTAGTAGCAAGCTAATGTCGGGGTGATAACCGGTGGGGCAACTTGAGACAGGGGGTATGTAGATGTTAATGATTTGTAGGTCGACATCTCTTGTACGGATGGTTATACCTTGGCTTTCGTTCCTTCGATGTCGGTATCAAATAGATCATACTGTACAGAGTTGTGTGTTATGAACGCTAGACCACCTCCTAGACTTCCTGTTACTCTGTGACGGTCTTTCCGATTGATGTTATATCCGCCATAGGTAATGAGGTCCGACCTAGGACTGAGTTTGGTTTCTTGGACTGCCACAAGTTTTATGTCATATTGCGTCATCAAATTACTTATCTCTGCGATCTTTCCAGTTAATCCGTTACAGTTGTGCTGTAAGATGTGGAACTGCGCTGGCGTGGGAGACGGATGTGTTTGCCCAGGTGTTGGTAGGCTAAGACCCAGGCTGTGCCTCAGCCTAGTTAGCTGTGGACCTGGTGTGACCGGGTTGGCTGGCGTCGTAGGTTGAGGCGTGTTGCAGCATGGTGCGATGAACGCATCCGTCCAGAGGTTCCTGCTTGCGAGCCCAGAGCATAGATGTACGTCGCATTGGCCTAAGCAGTTATTGCATTTGACAGGTGCGAGAAGATCTTGATCCTGACTCACGTGTGAATTTAAATGGAAGGGGGTGTGATGGAGGAACAGAGAGAGACTGTGCTCGGCATTGCTCATATCTAAACTGCTCCGGTGGGAGCGGGAGTGTTGAGCTGCTGCGCGTGATGTTGACGCCGTCTGGAATTTGTTTGGCGGGTATAGCAGAAGTGCTGCTAGTCGTTAAGCCATTATTATTTGTATTGCAACTAGAAGGCGATAGGGGTGCGCTTGATCGGCGCTGGCCGCGGGACGCCTGAGAGCGCAAAGAACAAGGGGCCACGAAAGTACTTATACGTTTCACGTATTGCCGGTTCTGCGAGAACGGTATATGTATATGTACATTACCTTTCGTACCGAAACGACCCTGGTTGTTTTTTTTTATAACGATTCGGCCAAGAGTAATACACCCCGAAGTGACCCTGTCTAACGCGTCACGATTCCCCCACCTAAAATTGTCACCCCCGGAACAGTCCCTTGCAGCACGGCTGCTCCTCATTCTCTTGATTCGGGCTGGCATTGAGCCAAATCCTGGTCCAAGGGAATGGTTCTGCTGCGTTTGCCGGAAGAAAATTTACACCAGATGCTCACACTACCTCTCTGAAGTTGGCAAGAAAACTTTTACGTGGCAAAAAAGTAACTAGTGGATAATTTGCCGTAATTTATACGTAAATTATCCGTGAAAACAAAAATTTTGCCGCGGCCGTATTTTGGAAAATATTGAGTGGCACGCCAACTTCACATGAAGTTGGCGTGCCACTCAATATTTTCCAAAATACGTCCGCGACAAATTTTTTGATTTCACAGATTAATTACAGATACTTTACGACAAAATCAGGTGCAAAGGTTTTTATCCTAGCTGGTCTCGAAAGTAGTTTTCCAGAAGTGGCACGCTAACTTCATGTGAAGTTGGCGGTGCACTACCAAAAAAATTAATTTTTTTTTTTTTTAATTTTCCAAATATGCCACTTAGTTACGGCTAATTTACGGCAAAATCACGTGCAAACATTTTTTCTCTAGCAGGTCCCTAAGGTAGTTTTTCAAGGGTGGCACGCTAACTTCACATGAAGTTGGCGTGCCACTCAATATTTTCCAAAATACGGCCGCGGCAAAATTTTTGTTTTCACGGATAAATTACGTATAAATTACGGCAAATTATCCACTAGTTACTTTTTTGCCACGTAAAAGTTGTCTTGCCAACTTCAGAGAGGTGCTCACACTCAGTCCAGTGTACGTCATGCAAAGGTTGGTTACATAAATCTAGTTGCTCCGGACTAGATCCTAAAACACACCAGCCCACTAGTTTCTACAAAAGTTTTGTGGCGCCCTGCTGCAGACGTCCAAGGACGTCCCAAAGAAAGCGACGACCCAACGTTGCATTGTCGCCTTCTACAAATACAAATTCAGTCTCCACGACCCGCAATACATATATTGCTCAGCTGAACATGTGTGTTCCCAGTTGTAGCTCGCGTCCTAGTGCGCCAACACACCAAGCATCCACCCACAGCTACTTTTTACGTAGTACATCGGTCGATGCTATAAGCACTACCGAGCTTCACCACTCATCTCTGAACCCTCCACTAATTTCTTCCGGTACTAGCACGAATTTGAGTCAAGTCCATCAGCTTCTGGTCCCTCACACTTCGTGCACTGTATGTCGGCACAGGATATATGCGTCGGTGGCATCGGTTAAGTTCAACTCTTGCCTGGGCCAATGTCACCTTCGCATATGTTCTACGCTCGCAAACAGAAATCTTTGGACTGATGTGTTCGTCGCGTCTTGCTGTCGAGTTGTGCAGCCCTCAATACCGACGGATGTACACTCATCTAATAATGAACGAAATCCGTCGGTTTCAGGACTGCGACGGAGATCGGGACCTAGCCTACCTCCACATAGGCAAACGCATCAGTCTTTAACTCCCACAGTGGCCATTGCCTCTCCTTCACAATTTAAATTGTTGCAATTTAATTGCAACGGCCTGACCGGCCTGACATTCCTCCCGTCACCTGCTGCCCCAGAAGTTATCGTCCTGACCTTAGGGCGTTTCTTTGTGACGATAACCGTATCATCATGGGCGATTTTAATGCCCACCATGATATGTGGCATTCACACCTTTCTGTGGACGGCAGAGGACGGGAATTAGCCGAGCAAATTGACGCTTCCCCTTTCTGCACTGTGAACGTAGACGCCCCTACAAGGATGGCTGTTAACTGCAGTAGCTCCCCGGACCTAACTATTGTTATTCCGGGGTTAATTAACAGCATTAACTGGCAACCGATGGTGGCCTTGCCATTCGGCAATTGGTTGTGGTCTTAGTAGGTCGCCTCCCCGTTGGTGCACCCTGGGTAACGCTAAATGACCTACATGGCCTACATGGCTAGTTTCTTGTATTGCCGGTTCTACGAGAACGGTATCAGTACTTGTGCTGTTCCCATCGTGCCGAAACGACCCGGGCCGTTTTCCTATATCGACCCGGCCAAGAGCAATACACTCGGGGTGACCCTGTCTGACATTTAGGCAGGACTACACCTCGCTACTCCCTGTTGTTGTTGTTGTAACGGGGTGTAGTCCTGCCCAACGCGTTTTTTCCTTTAACCTAATTGTCATCAATATCAGACGTTGTATGGGTATGCCCCAAGGCCTGTTTATGCACCTGTAGATCAAACGGCGTTGTTATATAGTGTCGGATCTCATCAAAATGTTTACGTAAATGCGATCTTATGGTCCTAGGAGGCGGAATGAGTTCAAGCAGTTGTCTACCGGGATGCTGTGGTTTACAGCAATTCAGTAGGTACTGCTTGTTTAGCATTTCATTATGCTCCCTAACTGGAAGCATTTCCACCTCATTGTGTATATGAGATATAGGTGACATAAGGACGCACCCCGTAGCGGTTCTGAGCGCGGTGTTTTGACAGGCCTGAAGCTGATTCCAGTGAACGTCTGCAAGCCCCGGCGACCATATACGTTTCACGTATTGCCGGTTCTGCGAGAACGGTATTTGTACCTGTACAATACCCTTCGTACCGAAACGACCCGGGTTGTTTTTTTTTATAATGACTCGGCCAAGAGCAATACATTTCGAAGTGACCCTGTCTAACGCGTCACGATTCCCTCACCTATTGTCATCCCCGGAACAGCCCCTTGCAGCACGGCTGCTCCTTATTCTCTTGATCCGGGCTGGCATTGAGCCAAATCCTGGCCCAAGAGAATGGTTCTGCTGCGTTTGTCGGAAGAAAATATATACAAGACGATCACACTCAGTACAGTGTGCATCATGCAAAGGTTGGTTGCACAAATCTAGTTGCTCCGGACTAGATCCGAAAGCACATCGGCCCACTAGTTTCTATAAAAATTTTGTGGCGCCCTGCTGTTCACATCGTAGGACGTCCCGAGGCAAGCGACGCTCATATGTTCCTTTATCGCCCTCTAATAATAATCAAGTCTCCACGACCTGCAATAATTATATTGCTCAGCAGAATATATGTGTTCCCGGCTGTAGCTTACTTCCTAGTGCATCAACAGCACAAGCACCCACTCATGGCTACTTTCTTCGTAGCACATCGGTTGATGCTTGTAGCACTACTGAGCTTCAGCCCCCGTCTCTAAACTCTTTAATAACTTCTTCCGGCACTAGCACGAATGAAAGTCAAGTCCATCAACTTCTGGTCCCTCACTCTTCGTGCACTGTATGTCGGCACAGGATATATGCGTCTGTGGCATCGGTCAAGTGCAACTCCTGCCTAGGCCTGTGTCACCTACGCATATGTTCTGGGCTCGCAAACAGAAATCTTTGGACTGATGTGTTTGTCGCGCCTTGCTGTCGAGTTGTGCAGCCCTCAACGCCGACGGAAGTACACTCATCTAATAGTGAACGAATTCCGCCGGCTTCAGGACTGCAACGGAGATCAATATCGCGACATAACCTACCACCATCTAGGCGAACACATCAGTCTTTAACTCCCAGAGTAACCATTGCCTCTCCTTCGCAATTTAAATTGTTGCAATTTAACTGCAACGGCTTGACCGGCAAGATAGCGGAGATAACCACATTTATGCAGCTACATAAAATCAAAATTGCTGCAATCCAGGAGACAAAACTTGGCCCCCACTCGAATCTCCGAGCGAGTGGAGGCTACCACGTACTCCGGCATGATCGTACAGACGGCGGAGGTGGTCTCGCGTTCCTTGTACACCATACGGTGCAGTATAGGGACCAAAGTGACTTACCTTTAGAGTGTCAAGGTATAGTTATACAAGCTGGTGGCGTTGATCTCGAGCTAATCAATATATACATTCCTCCCGTCACCTGCTGCCCCAGAAGTTATCGTCCTGACCTTAGGGCGTTTCTTTGTGGCGATAACCGTATCATCATGGGCGACTTTAATGCCCATCATGATATGTGGCATTCACACCTTTCGGTGGACGGCAGAGGACGGGAATTAGCCGAGCAAATTGATAACTCCTCTTTCTGTACTGTGAACGGAGACTCCTCAACTAGGATGGCTGTTAACTGCAGTAGCTCCCCGGACCTAACTATTGTTAGCCCGGGGTTAATTAACAGCATCAACTGGCAACCTATGGTGGCCCTGTCATCCGACCACCTGCCTATCATCCTGTCTGTCGATCGTGCCACGGATTTTATCACGTCGGAGAAACGTACTTACGTGAATTTCAAAAAGGCCAATTGGGTCGGCTTTTTGGAATTCACGGAGAGCTCCTTTGGTGATCTTCCCATTCCCACTGACGTACACGTTGGCGAGCGCAACATACGTGAGGTCATTAAAAAGGCTACAGCCCGTTTCATACCAGCTGGTAGGATAAAAGATATCAGGCCTAACTTCCCAGCTGAGGCCGCAGCCTTGGCCAACGAACGTGACCTCATACGCAACATCGATCCATCTGACCCACAGATCGGTGATCTCAACGTGGAAATCAGAAGGCTGGTTAACGAACACAAACAAACCAAATGGGAGGAGCACCTCAGGTCTTGTAACCTCTCTACCGGTGTTGGGAAATTATGGTCCACCGTCAAGTCCTTGTCGAATCCTTCGGGTCCACCAAAAAATGTCGACATTACCTTTGGTGACAAGACAATAAATGACCCCAGGAAATGTGCACAGGCTTTTTGTCGACAATATGTCCCACACCCTGCGCAAGACAGGGCTAGACGTGGAATCTTCAGGCGTGCGCATAAACACAAAAACTATGCCCCCGTTCCCATCACCGCTACAGAGGTTCAAGAGGCCATCCGGAAGGCCAAAAACTCCAAAGCCATCGGCCCTGATGGCATAGCCATGGTGCATCTAAAACACATCGGCCTAGCGGGAGTCAAATATTTAACGGCCGTCTTCAATTTGTCTCTGATCACAGCTGTCATACCTGACAAATGGAAGCAGGCAACTGTGATCCCACTACTAAAGCCTGGCAAGCCAGCTAACGTTGGGGAGTCATATCGCCCGATATCACTCCTCTCGCCAGTAGTAAAGACACTTGAGGCGGTCCTACTCCCGCTCTACACATCACACTTGATGTTAGCCGAGCACCAACATGGCTTCAGGAAAGGTAGGAGCACAACATCTGCTCTAAATGTCATAAACACTCAGATAACTGACGGTCTTAATCAAAATAGGCCTAATGACAGGACGGTTCTAGTTGCACTTGATTTGAGTCAAGCTTTTGACACAGTAAATCATGGGCAACTTGTAGCTGATTTGGAAGACTCGTCACTCCCCCCCTGTCTAAAGCGTTGGACCGCCAATTATCTCAGTGGTCGTCGGTCGTCTGTTGTATTTAGAAACAAAAAATCTAAAGCCAGGAAGATAAAACAAGGGGTACCACAGGGTGGTGTCCTCTCCCCGTTATTGTTTAACTTCTATATTTCGAAGCTTCCTCCTCCACCAGAAGAAGTTACGATTGTTTCTTACGCAGACGATTGCACGATATTGGCAACTGGTACTTCCGTTGATGAGCTGTGCTCCAAAATAAATGGTTATCTCCCCTCTCTTGTCGAGTTCTTTACTGCCCGAACCTTGACATTGTCGCCAACAAAGTCTTCGGCGACCTTATTCACGACGTGGACGGCGCAGGTTGGCATGGAATTAGAAATCTATGTAGGTGATCATAAAATACCTACTGTCGCTCACCCAAAAATTTTAGGAGTGACTTTTGACACCATGCACACTTTCGCTGCCCATTCAGCCGCAATTGTCTCAAAATTACAGAGCCGCAACAAAATCCTCAAGTCACTAGCCGGCAGTACTTGGGGTAAAGACAAAGAAACGTTGTTGGTAACGTACAAGGCAATTGGTCGGCCGATCCTGAACTATGCGTCGCCGATATGGTCGCCGGGGCTTGCAGACGTTCACTGGAATCAGCTTCAGGCCTGTCAAAACACCGCGCTCAGAACCGCTACGGGGTGCGTCCTTATGTCACCTATATCTCATATACATAATGAGGTGGAAATGCTTCCAGTTAGGGAGCATAATGAAATGCTAAACAAGCAGTACCTACTGAACTGCTGTAAACCACAGCATCCTGGTAGACAACTGCTTGAACTCATTCCGCCTCCTAGGACCATAAGGTCGCATCTACGTAAACATTTTGATGAGATCCGTCACTATATAACAACGCCGTTTGATCTACAGGTGCACAAACAGGCTTTGGGGCATATCCATACAACGTCTGTTGGCCATTACTCTGCGCTCTGTCCGCTAAACAATGTCTTACATGCCGCAACACCTGTCATTTCTGAAGAGGAGCGTCATCTTCCTCGAGAGACAAGGGTCACTCTGGCTCAATTACGCTGTGGATATTGTAGTAGGTTAAACTCCTACATATCTAGACTGAACCCTGATGTGCCGAATGTATGTCCGGCATGCGGCTCATCCCCCCACAATACCAATCACTTATTTTCTTGCTCATTTGAGTCCACTCTTCTAACACCCATCTCTCTTTGGTCCAATCCTATTGAAACTGCTAGTTTCCTTGGACTCCCGTTAGAAGATATTGATGACAATTAGGTTAAGGAAAAATACGTGTTGGGCAGGACTACACATCGTTACAACAACAACAACAACCATATCGGCGACGCATAGTTCATACGTTTCTACGTACTGCCGGTTCTGCGAGAAAGGTACATGTGCTTGCGCAGTACCCTTCGTACCGAAACGACCCAGGCTGTATTTTTTTATTACAGCCTGGCCAAGAGCAGTACACCCGAAGTGACCCTGTCTAACGTGTCACGATTCCTCCCCCTTAAATTGTCATCCCTGGAGCAGTTCCTTGCAGCAGGGCTGCTCCCTATTCTGTTGTTCCGGTCTGGCGTTGAGCTAAACCCTGGTCCAACAGAATGGTTCTGCTGCGTGTGCCGGAAGAAAATTTATACCAGATGTTCGCATTCGGTGCAATGCACATCTTGTAAAGGTTGGCTACACAAGTCTAGTTGTTCCGGACTAGATCCAAAGACACACCGGCCTCTTAGTTTTTTTAAAACCTTCGTGGCGCCTTGCTGTTCACGTCTTAGAACGTCCCGTGGCTCGCGACGCTCCGGCGTAGCGCTATCGCCTCCCCTTCGCAATATATCTATTGCTCAGCAAACATTGTGTGTTCCCAGTTGTAGCTCGCGCCCTAGCGCGCTAACACCTCACACAGCAGCTCATAGCTACTCCCTACGTAGCACATCTATAGATGTTGTGAGCACTGCTGAGCTACAACTCCCGCCCCAAAATATTCTCCTCCCCTCTACTTCTTCCGGTACCGGCACAAGTGTGAATCAAGGCCATCAGCTCCTGGTCCCTCACACTATGTGCACTGTTTGTCGGCACAGAATATATGCGTCCAGAGTGCCATCGGTCAAGTGCAATATCTGCCTTGGCCAATGTCACCTGCGCATATGCTCAGGGCTCGCAAACAGAAATCTATGGACTGATGCGTATGTTGCGCCGTGTTGTCGAGCTGTGCAGCCCACATTGCCGACAAATTCTACCTCGTTTCCCAACGAGCGGAATTTGTCGCCTTCAGGACTGCGACGACGATCACGGACTAGCATATTACCTCCACGGCGAGCGCACCAGTCCCTGACTCCCAGAGTGACCATTGCCTCTCCCCCGCATTTCAAAATAATGCAATTAAACTGCAATGGTATAACTGGCAAGATTGTGGAGATCACCAAGTTTATGCAGCAAAACTCCATCAAAATTGCTGCAATCCAGGAGACTAAACTTGGCACCCACTCGGATCTCAGAGCGAGTGGTGGCTACCACATTCTCCGGCATGATCGTACGGACGGTGGGGGTGGTCTTGCGTTCATCATCCACCAAACCGTGCGGTATAGGGAATTTGCATTCAACACCGACCAAGAGGACATACCCTTAGAGCGACAGGGTATTGTCATTTCAGCTGGAGGTGTTGATCTCGAGCTGATAAACATCTACATACCTCCCGTCACCTGTTGTCCCAGAAGTTATCGCCCTGATTTAAGCGATTTCCTACGGGGCGATAACCGTGTCATTATGGGCGATTTTAATGCACACCATGACATGTGGCATTCACGCCATTCTGCTGACGGCAGAGGACGGGAAATAGCCGAGCAAATTGACGCTTCCACATTCTGCGCGGTGAACACGGACGCCCCCACGAGGATGGCAGTAAATTGCAGTAGCTCCCCGGACATAACAATTGTTAGTCCAGGTCTAATAAACTGCATAAACTGGCGCCCAATGGTGGCTTTGGCATCAGATCACCTGCCAATCATCCTGTCCGTTGATCGTGCCCCGGATTTCACCACCTCTGAGAAGAGATCCTACGTAAACTTCAGGAGGGCTGACTGGGTTGGCTTTACTGAGTTTACTGAGAGCTCCTTTGGTGCTCTTCCCATACCGACTGACGTACGCCAAGGTGAAAAGGAAATACGTAAGGTCATAAATAGAGCTGCAGCCCTTTTTATACCAGCTGGGAGAATACAGAATATACGGCCAAACTTCCCAACTGAAGCTGCAGCCCTGGCCAATGAACGTGACCATATACGTAGCATCGATCCCGCAGACCCACAGATCAGTGGTCTCAACGCGGAAATCAGACGGTTGGTAGATGAACACAAACATGCCAAATGGGAGGAGCATCTGAGGTCTTGTAACCTCTCTACCGGTGTTGGAAAATTATGGTCCACAGTCAAATCCCTGTCAAATTCGACGGGCCCACCAAAAAACGTAGACATCACCTTTGGTGATAAGACGTTTAGTGACCCGAAGAAAAGTGCAACGGCCTTTTGCCGACAGTTTGTACCACACCCTGCACAGGACAGGGACAGACGTAGGATTTTCAGGTGTGCGCATAAACACAAAAACAATGCCCCCGTTTCCATCACCGCTACAGAGGTTCGAGTGGCCATCAGGAAAGCCAAAAACTCTAAAGCTATGGGCCCTGACGACATAGCCATGGTGCATTTAAAACACATCGGCGAAGAGGGAGTAAAATACCTCACTACCGTCTTCAATTTGTCCCTGGCCACTTCTGTCATACCTGAAAAATGGAAACAGGCAGTCGTGGTCCCACTACTAAAGCCTGGCAAGCCAGCTAACGTAGGGGAGTCTTATCGTCCGATATCGCTCCTCTCGCCAGTAGTGAAGACATTGGAGGCGGTATTACTTCCTCTTTATACATCAAAGTTGAGGTTAGCCGAGCACCAACATGGCTTTAGAAAAATACGGAGCACAACATCTGCTCTAAATGCCATTAACACTCAGATAACTGACGGACTCAACCAGAAAAGCCCTCATCACAGGACGGTTCTAGTTGCTCTTGACCTGTCTCAAGCTTTTGACACAGTAAATCATGGACAACTGGTATCCGATTTGGAAGATTCATCGCTCCCCCCCTGTCTTAAGCGTTGGTCCGCCAATTATCTGAGTGGTCGTCAATCGTCTGTAGTTTTCAGAAACACAAAATCAAAACCGAGAAAGATTAAACAAGGGGTACCGCAGGGTGGTGTCCTTTCCCCGCTTCTGTTTAATCTTTATATTTCGAGGCTTCCTTCCCCACCAGATGGAGTCTCGATTGTCTCTTACGCAGACGATTGTACGATCCTGGCTACTGGCACTTCCGTTGATGAGCTATGCTCCAGGATCAATGGTTATCTCCCCTCTCTTGTTGAGTTTTTCACTGCCCGGAGCCTGACATTGTCGCCAACGAAGTCCTCGGCGACACTATTCACGACCTGGACGGCGCAAGTTGGCATGGAGTTAGAAATCTACGTAGGCGATCAAAAATTACCTACTGTCTCTCACCCCAAAATCTTAGGGGTAACTTTCGACCCCATGCACAAATTCGCTGCTCATTCAACCGCAATTGTCTCTAAGCTACAAAGCCGCAACAAAATTCTCAAGTCGCTAGCCGGCAGCACTTGGGGTAAAGACAAAGAAACGTTGCTGGCAACCTATAAAGCAATTGGTCGGCCGATCCTGAATTACGCGTCGCCGATATGGTCGCCGGGGCTTGCTGAGGTTCATTGGAAAAGACTGCAGGCCTGCCAAAATACCGCACTCAGAACCGCCACGGGATGCGTCCTTATGTCTCCAAAACATCATTTACATCATGAGGTGGAAATGCTCCCAGTTTTGGAGCACAATGAAATGCTAAACAAGCAGTACCTGTTGAACTGTTGCAAACCACAACATCCCAACAGACTACTGCTTGAGTATGAGCCACCTCCTAGGACCGTAAGGGCACATCTACGTGAGCATTTTGATGAGATCCGGCACCTCACACTTTCGCCGTTTGATCCAAAGGTACATACGCAGGCCCTGAAGCACATCCATGACACGTCCGTTGCGTATTATGTCTCGCTCTGTCCACTGAACGCCGTTTTGCACGCCAAACCACCTCGCGTCGCGGCTGAGGAGCGTCATCTTCCTCGAGAGACAAGGGTCACTCTGGCTCAATTACGCTCTGGATACTGTAGCAGGTTAAACTCCTACTTATCCAGACTAGACCTTGACGTGCCGAATGAATGTCCGGCATGCGGCTCGTCACCCCATAATACCAACCATTTATTTATCTGCTCTTCGGAGCCCACTCTTCTAACACCCATCTCCCTCTGGTCCAACCCTGTTGAAACTGCAAGTTTCCTAGGACTCCCGTTAGAAGAACTTGATGACAGTTTAGGTTAAGGAAAAGTACACGCTGGGCAGGGCTACGCTTCGTTACAACAACAACAACATCGGCCGACCAATTGCCTTGTACGTTACCAACAACGTTTCTTTGTCTTTACCCCAAGTACTGCCGGCTAGTGATTTTAGGATTTTGTTACGGCTCTGTAATTTTGAGACAATTGCAGCTGAATGGGCAGCGAAAGTGTGCATGGTGTCGAAAGTCACTCCTAAGATTTTTGGGTGAGAGACAGTAGGTATTTTATGATCACCTACATAAATTTCCAATTCCATGCCAACCTGCGTGGTCCACTTCGTGAATAAGGTCGCCGAAGACTTTGTTGGAGACAATGTCAAACTTCGGGCAGTAAAGAACTCGACTAGAGAGGGGAGATAACCAATTATTTTAGAGCACAGCTCATCAACGGAAGTACCAGTTGCCAATATCGTGCAATCGTCTGCGTAAGAAACAATCGTAACTTCTTCTGGTGGAGGAGGAAGCTTCGAAATATAGAAGTTAAACAATAACGGGGAGAGGACACCACCCTGTGGTACCCCTTGTTTTATCTTCCCGGCTTCCGATTTTTTGTTTCTGAATACAACAGACGACCGACGACCACTGAGATAATTGGCGGTCCATCGCTTTAGACAGGGGGGGAGTGACGAGTCTTCCAAATCAGCTACAAGTTGCCCATGATTTACTGTGTCAAAAGCTTGACTCAAATCAAGTGCAACTAGAACCGTCCTGTCATTAGGCCTGTTTTGATTTAGACCGTCAGTTATCTGAGTGTTTATGACATTTAGAGCAGATGTTGTGCTCCTACCTTTCCTGAAGCCATGTTGGTGCTCGGCTAACATCAGATGTGATATATAGACCGGGAGTAAGACCGCTTCAAGTGTCTTTACTACTGGCGAGAGGAGTGATATCGGGCGATATGACTCCCCAACGTTAGCTGGCTTGCCAGGCTTTAGTAGTGGGATCACAGTTGCCTGCTTCCATTTGTCGGGTATGACCGCTGTGATCAGAGACAAATTGAAGACGGCAGTTAAATATTTGACTCCCGCTAGGCCGATGTGTTGTAGATGCACCATGGCTATGCCATCAGGGCCGATGGCTTTGGAGTTTTTGGCCTTCCGGATGGCCTCTTGAACCTCTGTAGCGGTGATGGGAACGGGGGCATAGTTTTTGTGTTTATGCGCGCGCCTGAAGATTCCACGTCTTCTCCTGTCTTGCGCAGGGTTTGGGACATATTGTCGACAAAAAGCCTGCGCACATTTCCTGGGGTCATTTAATGTCTTGTCACCAAAGGTAATGTCAACATTTTTTGGTGGACCCGAAGGATTCGACAAGGACTTGACGGTGGACCATAATTTCCCAAGACCTGAGGTGTTCCTCCCATTTGGTTTGTTTGTGTACGTTAACCAGCCGTCTGATTTCCACGTTGAGATCACCGATCTGTGGGTCAGAAGGATCGATGTTGCGTATGAGGTCACGTTCGTTGGCCAAGGCTGCGGCATCAGCTGGGAAGTCAGGCCTAATATCTTTTATCCTACCAGCTGGTATAAAACGGGCTGTAGCCTTTTTAATGACCTCACGTATGTTACGCTCGCCAACGTGTACGTCAGTGGGAATGGGAAGATCACCAAAGGAGCTCTCCGTGAATTCCAAAAAGCCGACCCAATTAGCCTTTTTGAAATTCACGTATGTATTTTTCTCCGAAGTAATGAAATCCGTGGCACGATCGACGGACAGGATGATAGGCAGGTGGTCGGATGACAAGGCCACCATAGGTTTATGCTGTTAATTAACCCCGGGGCTAACAATAGTTAGGTCCGGGGAGCTACTGCAGTTAACAGCCATCCTAGTTGAGGTGTCTCCGTTCACAGTACAGAAAGAGGAAGTGTCAATTTGCTCGGCTAATTCCCGTCCTCTGCCGTCCACAGAAAGGTGTGAATGCCACATATCATGATGGGCATTAAAATCGCCCATGATGATACGGTTATCGCCACAAAGAAACGCCCTAAGGTCAGGACGATAACTTCTGGGGCAGCAGGTGACGGGAGGAATGTATATATTGATTAGCTCGAGATCAACGCCACCAGCTTGTATAACTATACCTTGACACTCTAAAGGTAAGTCACTTTGGTCAGTGTTGATATCAAATTCCCTATACTGCACCGTATGGTGTACAAGGAACGCGAGACCACCTCCGCCGTCCGTACGATCATGCCGGAGTACGTGGTAGCCTCCACTCGCTCGGAGATTCGAGTGGGGGCCAAGTTTTGTCTCCTGGATTGCAGCAATTTTGATTTTATGTAGCTGCATAAATGTGGTTATCTCCACTATCTTGCCGGTCAAGCCGTTGCAGTTAAATTGCAACAATTTAAATTGCGAAGGAGAGGCAATGGCCACTCTGGGAGTTAAAGACTGATGTGTTCGCCCAGATGGTGGTAGGTTATGTCGCGATATTGATCTCCGTTGCAGTCCTGAAGCCGGCGGAATTCGTTCACTATTAGATGAGTGTACATCCGTCGGCGTTGAGGGCTGCACAACTCGACAGCAAGGCGCGACAGACACATCAGTCCAGAGATTTCTGTTTGCGAGCCCAGAACATATGCGAAGGTGACACAGGCCTAGACAGGAGTTGCACTTGACCGATGCCACAGACGCATATATCCTGTGCCGACATACAGTGCACGAAGAGTGAGGAACCAGAAGTTGATGGACTTGACTTTCATTCGTGCTAGTGCCGGAAGAAGTTATTAAAGAGTTTAGAGACGGGGGCTGAAGCTCAGTAGTGCTACAAGCATCAACTGATGTGCTACGAAGAAAGTAGCCATGAGTGGGTGCTTGTGCTGTTGATGCACTAGGAAGTAAGCTACAGCCGGGAACACATATATTCTGCTGGGCAATATAATTATTGCAGGTCGTGGAGACTTGATTATTATTAGAGGGCGATAAAGCAACATTTGAGCGTCGCTTGCCTCGGGACGTCCTAGGACGTGAACAGCAGGGCGCCACAAAACTTTTGTAGAAACTTGTGGGCCGGTTTGTTTTAGGATCTAGTCCGGAGCAACTAGATTTATGCAACGAACCTTTGCATGACGTACACTGTACTCAGTGTGATCGTCTTGTATATATTTTCTTCCGACAAACGCAGCAGAACCATTCTCTTGGGCCAGGATTTGGCTCAATGCCAGCCCGGATCAAGAGAATAAGGAGCAGCCGTGCTGCAAAAGGCTGTTCCGGGGATGACAATAGGTGAGGGAATCGTGACGCGTTAGACAGGGTCACTTCGAAATGTATTGCTCTTGGCCGAGTCATTATAAAAAAACAACCCGGGTCGTTTCGGTACGAAGGGTAATGTAGAAGTACAAATACCGTTCTCGCAGAAACGGCAATACGTGAAACGAACGCTACTCCCTCGTGAAGGGTGGATACCTTGCCGCGGTACGAGGGCTTAAGTCTGTAGCCACAGGGCTACGCTGCCCTTGTGATCATAGCTCCGTACGGCACTTCATCACGAGAGCAGCTTAGCCTCTCTGGCGCGACGACAAAGATCTTCCCCCTCCCAATCCAGGGTGTTATGCGAAACCGTGCCTATTGGACGTTTGCAGCCGGGAGGCAAATCGTGGCTGTATTTGAACGGAGCCTCTCTGATACCGTGTCGCCTCAGAGAGTAAGCATGGCCTTACCGCGGTACGGGGCTCTGCCGCGGCGGACGACACATTTTCCCCTACTCTTCCCTTGACCCTAAGCTGGCCTTTTCCGGCGATGGGTCGTACGAACAAGATGAACTCAAATAACGTAAATAAAGACGAAAAACCTAAAAAACAAAAAACGCCAAATTTAACTCCTCAGCAGAGGAGAGCTATGGAGGAGCAAGCGAGAAAGCAACAACAACGCCGGAGGACAACCTCCGTTCCACAATCAAGGCGGGATCGACAGCGAATACGTTTCACGTATTGCCGGT
>CAXKVI010000005.1:46450042-46496688 GCA_964058755.1 Campiglossa producta
AACCCATGGCCGCCATGGGTGAAGATGCTTTAGATAAACTGCTTTAGTGCAGATAAAGCGATTCTGATGTAAAAAAGTTGATTTCAGAATTTTGAGCGTCCCCATATATATAAGTGGCCCCATTGTGCGACGTCTAATTGCCGCTTTGTTGTATGGCAGTTGTTTACGCGAGATAAGTTACACTGAACCAAAAACGTACATGTTTTTTACGAACAAAGTTTCATCGAAGTTCGCGCTGGTTTTTCTGAAAATATAAGAAAAAATTCATAGAATCTAAAAAAATTTTCTTACAATTTATGAATGAATGCATGCTTTCTTTGGATTTGTTTACATATTTTACGAAAAAGTGCTTACATTCCAAGAAATGTTCGTAAATTTCTACGAAAAAGTTCTTTGGAGAAGTTTTAACGAACAATTCTTAAAATCTATGTACTTTTTCATTGGATACATGAACTTTTTTGGTTCAGTGTATGATTATTTCGTTCATTTCATATTATCTCCATTACATACTATTGTAATTCGAAAATAGTTTATGGAATATTCGGAATAAATGGTTTATAATTGCATGCGCAGATGGAGGTTTTTTCGCTGTTGGAATAACCCAAAATTCTGTAAATTTTACCAAATTTTGTTGATTAACAGTTATTTCAACAAAAAATTCCGTTGAAATAACCAAAATTTGGTAAATTTCTGTGTAATAAAACTCTTTTTGCCGTTTTAAAAATGTATTGTATTTACGAAAAGTGTCAAATAAAAAGCGAATCCGTACGCTACGTGTCTTGCTGGCTCTGCGACGCGCTTGGTCATATGAAGTGCGCAGGGTTGACAAGGGTGTTCGTTGGTCATGTGTAAAATGCAGATCAGCTAAAATTGATCATTTCAAGCTTTTTAGGGAAACTCGAAATGCGTTTTCTGAAATCGGTAAGGAGTTTTCTAAAATATCCGTGAAATTTTACCATTACGAAAAGCTATTTAGGTCATTTAAGTGTTTAGATGGTTCTCCTGCAGTCAAAAAAAACATTTCGAATGGTTTGAATAAAGATTTAAGTAATCGCGAACGTACTTTGCCTAAGCCCCTGAATTTAAACCAGGGTTCGGAATTATTCATTTATGAAGATTCAAGTACGTTCTTTTGCATTCGCATTCACGAACATGAACATTAAAAAAAAAAATTTGCATTCGCGTTCGTGAATAAGAACGTATAAAAAATCCACACCATTAACGTTTATGAATGCATTCGTGCATCATTCATAAATGCCTTCTCGAATCTATATATGCACGTACTTCTTGCCGTTCATCTTCATATATGTATGCATATGTGGCGTGAATAATTCACGAAGGCATTTAAGAACGTGCATTGAATGCATATTTTGTATGGCATATTCGCAGAGGGTTGTAGCAGAAAATTTGAAAAATGCTATTGCGAGTATACCGACAGGAATGTGAACCAAAAAAAAAACTTTTAACGGTACTTATAGGTTTTATTCAGGGATATGAAGGACCTTCTTAGGGGCCATTTCTATAATTATTCGGGACCATTTTGGAATTGTTTTCGGGACCATTTCGGGATTATTTTCAGGACTTTTCGGTATTGTCTTCGGGACTTTTTCGGTATTGTTTTCGGGATTATTCCGGGAATTTTTCGGGATTGGTTTTTCAAACATTTCGTCCACAACAAACATCGAGCACCAAAACCTCAAACGTTTGAGAAAACATCTATTCTCAACTTTTTCTCAAATGTTGTTTATATAACAGGATTATTTGTTGAACTATATTAATTAAAAAAATATTATGTAAAATTTAACTGCATAAATGGAAACTCGCTTTTTATTAAAATGGGTATTTGTTTTGCATGATTGGCATCTCTGAAAAAATTTTACAATGAGAGCATGTGGATTCCATTTCGATCCACTCCGCTCAGTTTGAGAAACGTTTGAAAATTCTGCCGTTCTCAATTTGAAAATCAGGGAAAATCCCATATTAAAAATGAGCCTTTTAGGTTGAGAATGCTATCAACGGTTATTTCGCCTCAAATTGAAAACGAACGTTTGAGATTTGAGAAGATGGTTGGTTCTCAAATGCATCTTAAATTGAGATTAGCTAAAAACGTTTGTTGGGTAGCGACAATGCCTTGTGGTTTTCCCACACACAAAACAAATACAGAAATGCGAGCGCTGTTAAGGCCATCCGACATATTAAATTTAGAATGTTCATGCCTCAGCTGCGTTTTACTAATACATATACTGCCGTCCTATTAAAGAATGTGGGTATCTACATTCTAGCTCAAACCGAAATATTCAACAAAACGTGTTTATATCTGGAGTTTTTGAGATATTTTATTTTTGCAATCAAAACTGACCGATTTAGACTATTTTTGATGTGATCTTTCCATTTATGCAAAAAAAAAACATTGATTTCGGCTTCTGTATATGCGAAACTGTAGATACTGCACTCTATTCAAAGCAAAATTTGTTAGAAAACCTATTCAATAGCAGTATATACGCAGATACTGCTTTTTAGTAGGAAAGGCACAGTCCAAATGAATAGTTTCCTACTGATGAACTTGGGTATCTACAGATTTATAATAATAATAAATAATTATTAGGCACAGTATGCAGAACGTTACTCTCGAACACCAAACCCGGGATCCCTTTGTTTTTTAAGTGCCGAAAATCCCGGGGTTACTAGACCTAAATCCCGGGTTCACCGAAAATAAATTTTTAAATACATTTAAGCTATCTTGTATTTATATATGCAACAAATTCAGGTCCAGGTTAAGAGATGACACTATTAATGCAATAATTTCTTTAAGATCACACTTCAAACTCCAGAAAAAGTAATTTTTCTCTAAGTCCAATGGCATTCCTTTTTATTTTTATATACAATGAAATTTTTATTATTACTATGTATACCTGAATTGTCGGAGACCAAATGGAAAAAAATTTAATTAAAAAAAACATAACTATGTACGTAGTTTTCGCCACTATCGCTTAAGAATTTTTAGTCATTTATATACATAAGTCGTTATTAATGTATCAAATATGCTATTTGTACCTGTGGTACAAAAAAATTGTACCAAATTTCTGAATACATATATTTTATTTACAAATTTAATGTAAATTTTTTTTTTTTCAAATGTCGTTTTTTGACATTCTTTTGCATAAACCCCTACTTCTTTCTTAGTAAAGAATGGATCCGGGTACCCAGAAGCCCGATAGGCAAATCTCATTTTTGACAGAAATGTGGTTTTGCAGAAGTGCGATGTGCGGTTTTGTACTTTTTCCGACGATATGTAAGTCGTTGTTCATATATGTACGTATATTTGGCTATGTTTACCAGTAGTACAAACAACTTATGTTTCAAGTGCCTGAATAGTAAATTTGAGTTACAAATTTAATGTTACTTTTCGATCGTTATAAAAATGACTGCCTTAATAAATACATACATACATACTTAAGTAACATCAAAAATTATTTAGATAAAGAATTTTTCTAAACGGGGTCGCCCCTCGTCAGTAGTTTGGCAAACTCTCCGGGTGTATTTCTGCCATGAGAAGCTTCTCAGCAAAAAATTCATTTGCTTTGCAAGTGCCGTTCGGAGTCGGCAAAAAACTGTAGGTCCCGCCAACTTGTAGGAAAACTCAAAAGCAACACACCACAAGTTGGAAAGAGAAGCTCGGCTAAAAATCTCGTTAGAGGTTATGATAACCTGTTGGTATTTCGCCGCCATTAGTTTTTTTTTTTTTTACATACTTAAATGAATTACTATAATTTAGTCTACTTTATTACATAGATATGGGGTGCCATTTTTAGCAAAAAAAAAGGGACAATCCCGGGATCCCTTTCAAATCCCGAAAATCCCGAGAGGCTAGAAATCCCGGAAATTTGATTCCCTAGTATGTACATACTGCTATTAATAAAAGGAACCCCATCGTCAAAAAGCTGAGACTCCTATTTAAAAAAGCAGTATCTAGAAATAATATTGCAGATACGTCGCTTTTGAGTAGGACACCGGCTTTTATTTCAACCTGTTTCCTATTAAAAGTGTAGATACTGCGGCATTTTTGTCGTATCTATACCGGCGCTGATTGGCCAAAATCTAAAATTCAATTTGACGCTCGCGCTAGCGCAGTAACTTCCACTTGCGTTGATGAAATTGTTATCATAAATCAGCTATTATTATTTCATTGTATAAAATAAATTGTGTTATAATAAACAATTTTTTTATAAGCAAATAAAATATGTTTAACTAAATATTAAGCAAAATAAAATATTAACATATTTTCTTGCCTAAAATAATTCTGGAAAGAACCAACCCATCATTGTTTGGTCGTTAACGGATTATAATTTTCTCGTTTGTTTTTCCTTTGTAAGGAATTGTCTACTTTTTGCATTTTTTGTGCCGATGGTTTGAGGATGCCGGCGTCATCAGCAATGCAGCCATTCAGTTTAAGGTTTTTCACACAGCTAATGGCCTTCAGGATTGTAGTAAAAAAACAACAATGTTTAAGATAAATGAGACACATATTTTAAAGACTCGATTATCATGGAAAAACCCCATCTAAAACAAACTACTCATAATTCGCGGAAGAAAAACAATGTACCCAATTTAAGCTAACTAAGCTAAAAGAGCTGCTTATTTTTTTAGGCTAGTTAAACACTGCCCACGCGTAATACAATGCAGGTAGTAACATACATCCTTTAAGACTCGTTAATAGTAGACAATTCCTTACAAAGGAAAAACAATACAGAAAATTATAAACCATCAACGACCAAACGATGAAGGGTTGATTTTTAGGAGATGCTGCTAATCATAATTCGCGGAAAAAAACTATGCACTCAATATAAACTAAGCATAAACGAGCGGATTATTTGTTAAGGCTAGTTAACCACTGCACACGCGAAATACAATGCAGGTAGTAAAAACATCTTTTAAGACTCGTTAATAGAAGACAATTCCTTATAAAGGAAAAACAATACAGGGGGGTCACTCTGTATTGCGATGCGAAAGAAAATTTTTTCGCATTTGCCTTAGCGACACTCTGTAACTCAACTATCGCAACGGAAATTGGCATTTTCGGATTTGTTTTTTCCCTTTTCGCATTCATTTTTTCCCTCTCGAATCGCGTACACTCTGTATCGCGAAAGTGAAATGTCAATTACTTTGTACATTCGGATTTGTCTTCCTACAACAAAACGCAGTCGAACCGCTATCGCACCGCTAAACAATTTTGAATAAAATTAAATTTTTAAACCTATTCTTGTAAATTATTGTAGAGCTATTAGTATACTTACCTTTCTTATCGAAAAACATGTTTATTTTGGCGCTTATTTCGCAAAATTAATAAAAAAAAATATTTTTTTTTTTTGAAAAATATTTTGTTTAACTTTTAAATTTACAAAATAATTACCAAAAATTTGTAAGAAAACTTCAATAAAACTAATAAAATTATGTTTATACGGACGTGTTTTTGCATATGCACACGCATGCACACATATTTCAATACACATAAAAGGTATATATATAGGTACAAATATCTTTTGCAAGTACAAGTGTTTGCAGCATAGCATACAGTTAGGCGCCAAATTAAAAGAAATGGTATGGGTAAAAGCATAGGACAAGAGCCTTCACTTGAAGTATGCAATGAAAATTGTCAACTTGCGGTTAGTTTTACAACAGTGATGCCAACCCAAGCAAGAAAATAACCAAAGGCCGCAGAACGCAGCACTGTTAGCAATGCTATAGCAATACAGAGTACCATTTGCTTATTGCATCGCATTTCACTTTCGAATCGCATTGAATTTCGAATCGCAATACAGAGTGACCCCCCAGAAAATTATAATCCGTTAACGACCAAACAATGAAAGGTTGATTCTTTTCATGCGTTTTGGACCTTTGAGTTAGTTTGAAAAAAAGATCGAGAATTATTTTAGGCAAGAAAATATGTAAATATTTTATTTTGAATATTTAAATAAACATATTTTATTTGCTTATAAAAAAATTGTTTATTATAATACAATTTATTTTATACAATGAAATAATAATAGCTGATTTATGATAACAATTTCATCAACGCAAGTGAAAGTTACTGCGCTACCTACCACCCTGCTGGTCATGCCTCAGAACATTCTAAATTTACTGTGTCGGATGGCCTTAACAGCGCTCGCATTTCTGGATTTGTTTTGTGTGTGGGAAACCACAAGGCATTGTCGCCAGTTAGTAGAACAATAGCATGTGTTGTATGTAGGTAGGTACGAATGTGTGTGTATCCGAAAAATCTCGCGTAAACAATTTTTGAACATGTGCATATGTAAGCATGCAGATGATGATAATTTAAGGTAGTGTGCTTGCACAAAACTGCATCCCGAAATTTTTTCTTGAAATGGTTAAGAACTCTATGAACATGAAATGGCCCAAAAATCATTCCGAAATGGTTAGGAAAAGTCCCAAAAAAAATCCTGCAATGATTCGAAAACAATCCCAAAATTATCACGAAATGATTGAAAAACCAATCCCGAAAAAAGTTGTTTTTTTTTGGTTCACATTCCTGTCGGTATACTCGCAATAGTATTTTTCAAATTTTCTACTACAACCCTCTGCGAATACAAAATATGCATTCAATGCACACCGAAAGAAAAAATTACAAGAAACTACCGTAAAAATAACATTGTTTGGTCATAAAAGTCGTCCAATCTTAAAAAATGTTAATAATAACATTTGGGGAATGTCAATTCGACATTATGTTGTGGGCATTATGTAGTGGAAATAAAAAATGTAGAAATGATATTACTGACATGTATAATAAACCATTGTGTATCAATACCAAGTGTGAACTCTTCTTTTGACAACACACATTAAAATGTCGGTTTGTTTACATCCTGCACATATTAAAATGTCGCCAGCACCGAATAACAGAAAAGCAATGGCGTTGTTTAACATCCTGCACACATCAACATGGCGGTCTCCTATCTTTTACCTAATGGTAGAAAGAGATGGGAAGATGGAAAGAAGGTTCCCTATGTACAGTCACTTCTCAGAGCAGAAAACCCAGGACATCGCCATGGATCTCTGCGCAGTGGAACCACCCGGGGTTTTACCTCGGCCAAGGACTGTCACTTTCAATGTAACCCTGTTTAGTATGTTTTGTCCCATTCCGAAACTATCATCCTCCCCCCTTGCAGCAGGGCTGCAAGATATTCTTTTGTTACGGGCGGGCGTTGAGCCGAACCCCGGAC
Source organism: Campiglossa producta (assembly GCA_964058755.1). Taxonomy (NCBI): domain Eukaryota; kingdom Metazoa; phylum Arthropoda; class Insecta; order Diptera; family Tephritidae; genus Campiglossa; species Campiglossa producta. Next base: position 46,457,278 of record CAXKVI010000005.1, read on the forward strand.
CAAAAGAATGGATATGCAGTGTCTGTTGCAAAAAAATATATATTAAACGGTCGCATTCTGTGCAATGCTTCTCGTGTAAGAGATGGCTCCATAAATCTGGATGTTCAGGGCTTAACCTTAACATCCACAGACCCCGTACTTTCTTTAGTACTTTCGTGGCCCCTTGTTGTTTGCGCCGTCGGGCGTCCCGCGGTAAGCGCCGTTCAAGCGCACCCCTACCGCCACCTTCTAGTAGCAATACTAATAATAATAATATTAATGTCTTAACGACTAGCAGCATTTCTGCTATACCCGCCACACAAATTCCAGACTGTTGCTCGTGCCTTATGGCGTCAACATCACGCGCAGCAGCTCAACACTCTTGCTCCCACCGGAGCAGTTTAGACATGAGCAACTCCGAGCATCAGTCTCTGTCTGTTTCTTTTTTACACCCCCCCTCCCGTTTACACGTGAGTCAGGATCAACATCTTCTTGCACCTGTCTCGACGTGTACTGTTTGTCGGCAAAGATTATACACGCTCGCGTCATCGGTCAAATGCAATAACTGCTTAGGCCAATGCCACGTGCATCTATGCTCTGGGCTCGCGAACAGGAATCTTTGGACGGATGCGTTCATAGCACCATGCTGTAACACGCCTCAGCCTACGACGCCAGCCAACCCGGTTACACCAGGTCCACAGCTAACTAGGTTGAGGCACAGCCTTGGTCTTCGCCTACCAACACCTGGGCGAACACATCCGTCTCTCACGCCTTTGGTTAACTCGACATCGACCCCACCGGCGCACTTCCAAATCTTACAGCACAACTGTAACGGATTAACTGGTAAGATCGCAGAGATAACCAATTTGATGACGCAATATGACATAAAACTTGCCGCAATCCAAGAAACCAAGCTCAGCCCAAGCTCGGACCTCATTACCTATGGCGGATATAACATTCACCGGAAAGACCGCCATAGAGTAACAGGAGGTCTGGGAGGTGGTCTAGCGTTCATAACGCACAACTCTGTACAGTATCATCTATTTGATACCGACATCGAAGGAACGGATGATATCTTAGAAAGCCAAGGTATTACCATCCGTACAGGAGATGTCGATCTGCAAATCATTAACATACCCCCTGTCTCAAGTTGCCCCACCGGTTATCACCCCGACATTAGCTTGCTATTACCGCGTGATCCTGGGCGACTTCAATGCGCACCACGACATGTGGCACTCAAACTTGCCAGCAGACAGTAGGGGGCATGTACTCGCAGAACAAATAGATGATACGGCTTTCTGTACATTGAACGGAGACGCCCCAACGAGAGTATCGGGTAACTGCTATAGTTCGCCAGATATTTCTATCGTAAGTGCAGGACTATTGAACAACACCAATTGGCGACCCATACTCACGTTGGCGTCTGACCATCTCCCAATAGTCATTACCATCGAACGACCGACGGACTTTATAACACCTGAGCATGGTACATACATCAACTTTACCAAGGCGGACTGGGACAGTTTTCAGACATATACGGACGAATCCTTGGCTGCTCTATCCATTCCTACGGACGTACGCAAAGGCGAACGAGACTTCCGCAACATCATTGACTTGGCCTCTAGACGCTTCATTCCTGCGGGTCGAATATCCCGAATAAGACCAAATTTCCCCGCGGAGGCCATGGCTAGAGAAAGAGATGAAGTGCGAAGTCTCAATCCCGCAGACCCCCGTATAAGGGATCTCAACGCGGAAATTCGTAGGTTGGTCGATAAACACAAACTGGCCAAATGGAAACAACACCTAGAGCAATGCAACCTCTCTGACGGTGTTGGCAAATTATGGACTACGGTCAAAGCTCTATCTAATCCAACACAACACAAGGATAAAGTAGATATTACTTTCGGTGACAGGGTGAAGAAGGACCCTAGGGGATGTGCGAACTCCTTCTGTAGACAATTTGTACTACATTCCCCACCCGATAGAGCTAAACGTAGAACCATGCGACAGGCGCGTAAATACAAAAACCAAAACACGCCCATTGTCATCACTGCCTCAGAGGTCAAGGAAGCCATCAGACAGGCTAAGCCCTCAAAATCCATCGGCCCCGACGGCATTGCCATGAAGATGCTGAAACATCTAGGCCAGGAGGGACACAAATACTTAGCGGCTCTATTCAATCTTTCACTGAACACTTTCGTCATTCCTGAAATATGGAAAAAGGCGAGAGTGGTTCCATTATTAAAACCTAGAAAGCCGGCAAACATAGGCGATTCATATCGCCCTATATCACTTTTGTCGCCGGTAGTGAAGACGCTAGAGTCCATTTTGCTCCCGTATTACACCGCAAATCTGCACCTGGCTAATCATCAACATGGCTTCCGTAAGCTGCACAGCACCACCACCGCACTCAATGCCATTACAACGCAAATAAATAGCGGTCTAAATCAAAACCAACCAAATCACAGGACTGTGTTAGTGGCACTTGACTTGTCGAAAGCTTTTGACACAGTCAACCATGCCACTCTCATACAAGATCTATTAGAAACACAAATACCTGATGGGTTAAAGAGATGGACCGCTAATTACTTGAATGGGCGGCAGGCGTCGGTCAACTTTAGAAACGCAACATCAAAACCAAGACGAATTAGACAGGGGGTCCCACAGGGTGGTGTCCTATCCCCGACACTGTTTAATTTCTATCTATCGAAGATGCCCCCACCACCAGAGGGTGTCTCCGTCGTTTCTTATGCTGACGACTGTACAATAATGGCGACGGGGAAGGGCCCCTATACTGATGAACTCTGTAATAAAATCAACGGTTACCTCTGCGACCTTTCCAGGTTTTTCACAGAGCGAGATCTGACGATATCTCCGACTAAATCAACGGCGACGCTTTTTACGACGTGGACGCACCAGGTGAGAAATGAATTAGACATTTTCGTTGACGGCACTAAGCTACCAAATGTCAGCCACCCAAAGTTATTAGGGATGACATTGGATAATACTTTCTCATTTGCTGGTCATGTGTCTGCAATGGTCTCAAAGGTACGTGGTCGCAACAAGATCCTCAAGTCACTTGCCGGCAGTACTTGGGGAAAAGACAAAGAAACGTTGCTGACTACATATAAGGCCATTGGCCGACCAGTCTTTGACTATGCTGCACCCATATGGTCGCCTAATGTACATAACACCAACTGGACGAAGTTACAAGTCTGCCAAAATACTGCCATCAGAACTGCTACGGGATGTCTCCTCATGTCTTCCGAGTCTCACCTCCATCAGGAGGCAAAACTGCTCAATGTAAAAGAGCATGCGGAAATGCTGAGCAAGCAATTCCTTCTGAACTGCCACAAGCCAGCACATCCAAACCGTCATCTTTTGGACATAGATCCGCCCCCGAGAGACATAAGGAAACATCTCCGTAAACATTATGATGAGATCCGGCATCATATTACCTTGCCGTTTGATCTGCAGAATCATAAGCGGGCTCTAACCGACATCCACACCGAGTCGGTAGATACTTTTGTCGGATCTCTACCTGTGAACCCCGTTCTGAACAGTCCTCCACCGGATATTGCTGAAGAAGAACGCACCTTACCAAGGGAGACAAGAGTTACCCTGGCACAGCTTAGGTCTGGATATAGTGTAAGGTTAAACTCCTACTTGTCCAGACTTAATGACACAATCTCAAACACATGCCCTGCATGTGGTAGGACCCCCCATGATACTCTACATCTCTTCAATTGTTCAATTGAACCTACTCTTCTAACCCCTCTGTCCCTCTGGACAAACCCTGTTGAAACTGCACGTTTCCTTGGACTCCCCTTAGAAGAGCTTGATGAAGATCTTCGGAATGATCATACACTCTAGACAGGGCAATGCATTGTTAACATTGGCGTACGTCAGTCGGTATGGGAAGAGCACCAAAGGAGCTCTCAGTAAACTCAGTAAAGCCAACCCAGTCAGCCCTCCTGAAGTTTACGTAGGATCTCTTCTCAGAGGTGATGAAATCCGGGGCACGATCAACTGCTAGCTACTGCAATTTACTGCCATCCTCGTGGGGGCATCCGTGTTCACCGCGCAGAATGTGGAAGCGTCAATTTGCTCGGCTATTTCCCGTCCTCTGCCGTCAGCAGAATGGCGTGAATGCCACATGTCGTGGTGTGCATTAAAATCGCCCATAATGACACGGTTATCGCCCCGTAGGAAATCGCTTAAATCAGGGCGATAACTTCTGGGACAACAGGTGAAGGGAGGTATGTAGATGTTTATCAGCTCGAGATCAACACCTCCAGCTGAAACGACAATACCCTGTCGCTCTAGGGGTATGTCCTCTTGGTCGGTGTTGAATGCAAATTCCCTATACCGCACGGTTTGGTGGATGATGAACGCAAGACCACCCCCACCGTCCGTACGATCATGCCGGAGAATGTGGTAGCCACAACTCGCTCTGAGATCCGAGTGGGTGCCAAGTTTAGTCTCCTGGATTGCAGCAATTTTGATGGAGTTTTGCTGCATAAACTTGGTGATCTCCACAATCTTGCCAGTTATACCGTTGCAGTTTAATTGCATTATTTTGAAATGCGGGGGAGAGGCAATGGTCACTCTGGGAGTCAGGGACTGATGCGCTCGCCGTGGAGGTAATATGCTAGTCCGTGATCGTCGTCGCAGTCCTGAAGGCGACAAATTCCGCTCGTTGGGAGACGAGGTAGAATTTGTCGGCAATGTGGGCTGCGCAGCTCGACAACACGGCGCAACATACGCATCAGTCCATAAATTTCTGTTTGCGAGCCCTGAGCATATGCGCAGGTGACATTGGCCAAGGCAGGTATTGCACTTGACCGATGGCACTCTGGACGCATATATTCTGTGCCGACAAACAGTGCACATAGTGTGAGGGACCAGGAGCTGATGGCCTTGATTCACATTTGTGCCGCTACCGGAAGAAGTATAGGGGAGGGGAATATTTTGGGGCGGGGGTTGTAGCTCAGCAGTGCTCACTACATCTGTAGATGTGCTACGTAGGAAGTAGCTATGAGCTGCTGTATAAGGTGTTGGCGCAGTAGGGCGCGAGCTACAACTGGGAACACACAATGCTTGCTGAGCAATATATGTATTGCGAGGGGGAGGCGATGGTTCCCTATGTACAGTCACTTCTCAGAGCAGAAAACCCAGGACATCGCCATGGATCTCTGCGCAGTGGAATCACCCGGGGTTTTACCTCGGCCAAGGACTGTCACTTTCAATGTAACCCTGTTTAGTATGTTTTGTCCCATTCCGAAACTATCATCCTCCCCCCTTGCAGCAGGGCTGCAAGATATTCTTTTGTTACGGGCGGGCGTTGAGCCGAACCCCGGACCAAAAGAATGGATATGCAGTGTCTGTTGCAAAAAAATATATATTAAACGGTCGCATTCTGTGCAATGCTTCTCGTGTAAGAGATGGCTCCATAAATCTGGATGTTCAGGGCTTAACCTTAACATCCACAGACCCCGTACTTTCTTTAGTACTTTCGTACTTTCGAACCCTTGAGCTGCTCTTGAATACACATTTTCCGGGGAATCTGCATGATGCACCACTAGCACCTGCAACAAACCTGGCAGTAAATATACCCATCACTGAGGAAAGAGTAAGGTGGGCAGTTAAGAGCTTTGAACCGTATAAGGCTGCCGGGCCGGACGGGATTATCCCCGCGCAGCTTATAAACACGTTGGAGACATCAGCTAAATGGCTGGTATTTCTCTTCACAGCCTGCCTGGCTCTCAACCACATTCCGGGCTCCTGGAGAAGCGCCACGGTAGTGTTTATCCCTAAGGCGGGGAAGGCATCCCACTACGAGCCAAAAGACTACAGACCGATCAGTCTCTCGTCCTTTGTACTAAAAACCTTTGAGAGGATATTAAGCGACTACCTCTTAACGACTATTGATAGCAACCTTATCTCTAGCTATCAGCATGCATACACCAAGGGTAAATCAACAGAAACCGCTCTGCACAGCCTAGTGTCTGTCATTGAGAAATCGCTGTGTGAAAAGGACTACTGTCTCGTGGCCCTCCTAGACATTGAGGGGGCTTTCAACAATATAAGCCCGGAGGCTATCAACTCCGCTCTAACTAATCTGGGCGTAGATAGACCTCTAACTGGTTTAATTGACCAACTTTTAATGGGAAGGAAAATAGGTTCTTCACTTGGTACGGTTGAGTTATCACGCTATGTCACAAGGGGAACACCCCAGGGTGGTGTTCTTTCCCCGCTTTTATGGAACCTCACAGTCAACTCGTTGCTACGTGACACAAGCTGGGGGGGCGGGAAGATAGTGGCATACGCAGACGATTTAGCTATTGCATTCAGAGGCAAGTTCCCACAAACTCTGTGTGACCTGATGCAAGTAGCACTGCGAGAAGTTTCGACGTGGTCCTCTCGCTGCGGACTTAGTATCAACCCAGGGAAGGTGGAACTTGTCCTCTTCACCAACCGGTACAAAATACCGCCACTAAGCCTACCAGAACTAGATGGCACGCGCCTGGGCTTGTCGGATAAGGCCAAGTTTCTAGGCATAGTTCTGGACAGGAAATTGAATTGGAAGGAGAATGTTCTTCAGCGCCAGAAGAAAGCTTGCATCGCTCTTTACACCTGCAAAAGAGCCATTGGCAAAAAATGGGGGCTCAGCCCTAGAGTATGCAGTTGGATCTACACGGCCATCATTCGCCCAATCATGCTTTATGGAGTCGTCGTATGGTGGCCTGCGCTGAGCAAGGCAACATACCTGAATCTGTTGCGGAAAGTCCATAGATCCAATATGATCTGTATAAGCGGTGCGCTAAGGACAACGCCCAACGAAGCCCTCCAGGTCATTCTGGGCATTTTGCCACTTGATCTGGAAGGGTTTCGGTCAGCGGCGGCATCAGCTCTGCGCCTAAGAGAAACCTCCAGTTGGGCTGCGGGTACTATTGGACACTCCAGTATTCTGGAATCTTACAGCTTTCTCCCTCTAAGCACAGATCGTTGTGCGACTACTACAGTCGGGGATAGCTGTTTCAAAATAAACATTCCCAGCAGAGAAGCCTGGGAGAGGACGTATTGGTGTCCCGGAACAAATGGTGGCACTTCCATATACACCGACGGCTCGAAGTTGGACGGCAGAGTTGGAGGAGGCGTTTATTCAAGGGATTTGGACCTTGAGCTCTCCTTCAGACTACCTGATCATTGTAGCGTCTTCCAGGCGGAAGTCTCGGCAATCCTGGACGCCGCGGCCTGGTTAAGCAAACGTGTTATCGGAGAAGATATCGCTATTTTCAGCGATAGCCAAGCGGCCATCAAATCCCTTGGCTCATACACGTTCAACTCTGAACTGACGCTCAGCTGTCGTCGATCTCTTCAGGAGATGGCCCAACAGAACCGCGTAAGCCTCATATGGGTCCCGGGACATAGGGACATTGAGGGAAACTGTAAGGCAGACGAGCTTGCCAGGCAGGGCACGACCAAGCAGGTTCTTCAGGATAAAGAGCGCTTAGGTATGCCGTTTGCCACATGCAAACTAATGCTGAAGGAGCACACACTCCGTCAAGCCAACGAAAGATGGCTGCAATCCCCAGGGTGTCGCATATCGAAACAAACCTGGCCAAAATGGGATCTTAAAAGGTCTAGACGCATTTATGCCCTAACTAGGAGGGAAATCTGCATATTGATAGGGGTATTAACCGGTCACTGCCTCATTGGTAGGCATGCAGAAAGGCTAGGTGTGCCCTACCGACGATGCTGCAGGAGTTGCAAAGATGATGAGGAGGAGGAAACAGTGGATCACCTCATCTGCAACTGTCCGGCTTTAAGCGGCGCGAGAACGCGCTTTTTGGGAGTTCCGTTCCTGGATAGCCTAAGCCAGATCGCGGAACTGGACATAAAGGACTTGATGGGCTTCATAAAGTCATCTAAGTGGTTCGAGGAGGAGTAACGGTGTCGGTTTAGGAGTGTCAGTCCCGGGATTCTGCTATGTGGAAAATCCCAACAACTCAGGGATTTTCCATATGGCTGGGTCCCGGGACTGACTTTCCTTGTGTTGGTGGTATCACAACGGGCCTTTCAAAACTGGCCTAAGTGTGCCTCTGTGGCAGCCACTTGAACCTAACCTTAGTACTTTCGTGGCCCCTTGTTGTTTGCGCCGTCGGGCGTCCCGCGGTAAGCGCCGTTCAAGCGCACCCCTACCGCCACCTTCTAGTAGCAATACTAATAATAATAATAATAATGTCTTAACGACTAGCAGCATTTCTGCTATACCCGCCACACAAATTCCAGACTGTTGCTCGTGCCTTATGGCGTCAACATCACGCGCAGCAGCTCAACACTCTTGCTCCCACCGGAGCAGTTTAGACATGAGCAACTCCGAGCATCAGTCTCTGTCTGTTTCTTTGTTACACCCCCCCTCCCGTTTACACGTGAGTCAGGATCAACATCTTCTTGCACCTGTCTCGACGTGTACTGTTTGTCGGCAAAGATTATACACGCTCGCGTCATCGGTCAAATGCAATAACTGCTTAGGCCAATGCCACGTACATCTATGCTCTGGGCTCGCTAACAGGAATCTTTGGACGGATGCGTTCATCGCACCATGCTGTAACACGCCTCAACCTACGACGCCAGCCAACCCGGTTACACCAGGTCCACAGCTAACTAGGCTGAGGCACAGCCTTGGTCTTCGCCTACCAACACCTGGGCGAACACATCCGTCTCTCACGCCTTTGGTTAACTCGACATCGACCCCACCGGCGCACTTCCAAATCTTACAGCACAACTGTAACGGATTAACTGGTAAGATCGCAGAGATAACTAATTTGATGACGCAATATGACATAAAACTTGCCGCAATCCAAGAAACCAAGCTCAGTCCAAGGTCGGACCTCATTACCTATGGCGGATATAACATTCACCGGAAAGACCGTCATAGAGTAACAGGAGGTCTGGGAGGTGGTCTAGCGTTCATAACGCACAACTCTGTACAGTATCATCTATTTGATACCGACATCGAAGGAACGGATGATATCTTAGAATCATTGCCCCACTGGTTATCACCCCGACATTAGCTTGCTATTACGAGGAGATAACCGCGTGATCCTGGGCGACATCAATGCGCACCACGACATGTGGCACTCAAACTTGCCAGCAGACAGTAGGGGGCATGTACTCGCAGAACAAATAGATGATACGGCTTTCTGTACATTGAACGCAGACGCCCCAACGAGAGTATCGGGTAACTGCTATAGTTCGCCAGATATTTCTATCGTAAGTGCAGGACTATTGAACAACACCAATTGGCGACCCATACTCACGTTGGCGTCTGACCATCTCCCAATAGTCATTACCATCGAACGACCGACGGACTTTATAACACCTGAGCATGGTACATACATCAACTTTACCAAGGCGGACTGGGACAGTTTTCAGACATATACGGACGAATCCTTGGCTGCTCTATCCATTCCTACGGACGTACGCAAGGGCGAACGAAACTTCCGCAACATCATTGACTTGGCCTCTAGACGCTTAATTCCTGCGGGTCGAATATCCCGAATAAGACCAAATTTCCCCGCGGAGGCAGCGGCCATGGCTAGAGAAAGAGATGAAGTGCGAAGTCTCAATCCCGCAGACCCCCGTTTAAGGGATCTCAACGCGGAAATTCGTAGGTTGGTCGATAAACACAAACTGGCCAAATGGAAACAACACCTAGAGCAATGCAACCTCTCTGACGGTGTTGGCAAATTATGGACTACGGTCAAAGCTCTATCTAATCCAACACAACACAAGGATAAAGTAGATATTACTTTCGGTGACAGGGTGAAGAAGGACCCTAGGGGATGTGCGAACTCCTTCTGTAGACAATTTGTACTACATTCCCCACCCGATAGAGCTAAACGTAGAACCATGCGACAGGCGCGTAAATACAAAAACCAAAACACGCCCATTGTCATCACTGCCTCAGAGGTCAAGGAAGCCATCAGACAGGCTAAGCCCTCAAAATCCATCGGCCCCGACGGCATTGCCATGAAGATGCTGAAACATCTAGGCCAGGAGGGACACAAATACTTAGCGGCTCTATTCAATCTTTCACTGAACACTTTCGTCATTCCTGAAATATGGAAAAAGGCGAGAGTGGTTCCATTATTAAAACCTATAAAGCCGGCAAACATAGGCGATTCATATCGCCCTATATCACTTTTGTCGCCGGTAGTGAAGACGCTAGAGTCCATTTTGCTCCCGTATTACACCGCAAATCTGCACCTGGCTAATCATCAACATGGCTTCCGTAAGCTGCACAGCACCACCACCGCACTCAATGCCATTACAACGCAAATAAATAGCGGTCTAAATCAAAACCAACCAAATCACAGGACTGTGTTAGTGGCACTTGACTTGTCGAAAGCTTTTGACACAGTCAACCATGCCACTCTCATACAAGATCTATTAGAAACACAAATACCTGATGGTTTAAAGAGATGGACCGCTAATTATTTGAGTGGACGGCAGGCGTCGGTTAACTTTAGAAACGCAAAATCAAAACCTAGACGTATTAGACAGGGGGTCCCACAGGGTGGTGTCCTCTCCCCGACACTGTTTAATTTCTATCTATCGAAGATGCCCCCACCACCAGAGGGTGTCTCCGTCGTTTCTTATGCTGACGACTGTACAATAATGGCGACGGGGAAGGGCCCCTATACTGATGAACTCTGTAATAAAATCAACGGTTACCTCTGCGACCTTTCCAGGTTTTTCACAGAGCGAGATCTGACGATATCTCCGACTAAATCAACGGCGACGCTTTTTACGACGTGGACGCACCAGGTGAGAAATGAATTAGACATTTTCGTTGACGGCACTAAGCTACCAACTGTCAGCCACCCAAAGTTATTAGGGATGACATTGGATAATACTTTCTCATTTGCTGGTCATGTGTCTGCAATGGTCTCAAAGGTACGTGGTCGCAACAAGATCCTCAAGTCACTTGCCGGCAGTACTTGGGGAAAAGACAAAGAAACGTTGCTGACTACATATAAGGCCATTGGCCGACCAGTCTTTGACTATGCTGCACCCATATGGTCGCCTAATGTACATGGTCGTCAAATGCAATAACTGCTTAGGCCAATGCCACGTACATCTATGCTCTGGGCTCGCTAACAGGAATCTTTGGACGGATGCGTTCATCGCACCATGCTGTAACACGCCTCAACCTACGACGCCAGCCAACCCGGTTACACCAGGTCCACAGCTAACTAGGCTGAGGCACAGCCTTGGTCTTCGCCTACCAACACCTGGGCGAACACATCCGTCTCTCACGCCTTTGGTTAACTCGACATCGACCCCACCGGCGCACTTCCAAATCTTACAGCACAACTGTAACGGATTAACTGGTAAGATCGCAGAGATAACTAATTTGATGACGCAATATGACATAAAACTTGCCGCAATCCAAGAAACCAAGCTCAGTCCAAGGTCGGACCTCATTACCTATGGCGGATATAACATTCACCGGAAAGACCGTCATAGAGTAACAGGAGGTCTGGGAGGTGGTCTAGCGTTCATAACGCACAACTCTGTACAGTATCATCTATTTGATACCGACATCGAAGGAACGGATGATATCTTAGAATCATTGCCCCACCGGTTATCACCCCGACATTAGCTTGCTATTACGAGGAGATAACCGCGTGATCCTGGGCGACATCAATGCGCACCACGACATGTGGCACTCAAACTTGCCAGCAGACAGGGGGCATGTACTCGCAGAACAAATAGATGATACGGCTTTCTGTACATTGAACGCAGACGCCCCAACGAGAGTATCGGGTAACTGCTATAGTTCGCCAGATATTTCTATCGTAAGTGCAGGACTATTGAACAACACCAATTGGCGACCCATACTCACGTTGGCGTCTGACCATCTCCCAATAGTCATTACCATCGAACGACCGACGGACTTTATAACACCTGAGCATGGTACATACATCAACTTTACCAAGGCGGACTGGGACAGTTTTCAGACATATACGGACGAATCCTTGGCTGCTCTATCCATTCCTACGGACGTACGCAAAGGCGAACGAAACTTCCGCAACATCATTGACTTGGCCTCTAGACGCTTCATTCCTGCGGGTCGAATATCCCGAATAAGACCAAATTTCCCCGCGGAGGCAGCGGCCATGGCTAGAGAAAGAGATGAAGTGCGAAGTCTCAATCCCGCAGACCCCCGTTTAAGGGATCTCAACGCGGAAATTCGTAGGTTGGTCGATAAACACAAACTGGCCAAATGGAAACAACACCTAGAGCAATGCAACCTCTCTGACGGTGTTGGCAAATTATGGACTACGGTCAAAGCTCTATCTAATCCAACACAACACAAGGATGAAGTAGATATTACTTTCGGTGACAGGGTGAAGAAGGACCCTAGGGGATGTGCGAACTCCTTCTGTAGACAATTTGTACTACATTCCCCACCCGATAGAGCTAAACGTAGAACCATGCGACAGGCGCGTAAATACAAAAACCAAAACACGCCCATTGTCATCACTGCCTCAGAGGTCAAGGAAGCCATCAGACAGGCTAAGCCCTCAAAATCCATCGGCCCCGACGGCATTGCCATGAAGATGCTGAAACATCTAGGCCAGGAGGGACACAAATACTTAGCGGCTCTATTCAATCTTTCACTGAACACTTTCGTCATTCCTGAAATATGGAAAAAGGCGAGAGTGGTTCCATTATTAAAACCTAGAAAGCCGGCAAACATAGGCGATTCATATCGCCCTATATCACTTTTGTCGCCGGTAGTGAAGACGCTAGAGTCCATTTTGCTCCCGTATTACACCGCAAATCTGCACCTGGCTAATCATCAACATGGCTTCCGTAAGCTGCACAGCACCACCACCGCACTCAATGCCATTACAACGCAAATAAATAGCGGTCTAAATCAAAACCAACCAAATCACAGGACTGTGTTAGTGGCACTTGACTTGTCGAAAGTTTTTGACACAGTCAACCATGCCACTCTCATACAAGATCTATTAGAAACACAAATACCTGATGGTTTAAAGAGATGGACCGCTAATTATTTGAGTGGACGGCAGGCGTCGGTTAACTTTAGAAACGCAAAATCAAAACCTAGACGTATTAGACAGGGGGTCCCACAGGGTGGTGTCCTCTCCCCGACACTGTTTAATTTCTATCTATCGAAGATGCCCCCACCACCAGAGGGTGTCTCCGTCGTTTCTTATGCTGACGACTGTACAATAATGGCGACGGGGAAGGGCCCCTATACTGATGAACTCTGTAATAAAATCAACGGTTACCTCTGCGACCTTTCCAGGTTTTTCACAGAGCGAGATCTGACGATATCTCCGACTAAATCAACGGCGACGCTTTTTACGACGTGGACGCACCAGGTGAGAAATGAATTAGACATTTTCGTTGACGGCACTAAGCTACCAACTGTCAGCCACCCAAAGTTATTAGGGATGACATTGGATAATACTTTCTCATTTGCTGGTCATGTGTCTGCAATGGTCTCAAAGGTACGTGGTCGCAACAAGATCCTCAAGTCACTTGCCGGCAGTACTTGGGGAAAAGACAAAGAAACGTTGCTGACTACATATAAGGCCATTGGCCGACCAGTCTTTGACTATGCTGCACCCATATGGTCGCCTAATGTACATAACACCAACTGGACGAAGTTACAAGTCTGCCAAAATACTGCCATCAGAACTGCTACGGGATGTCTCCTCATGTCTTCCGAGTCTCACCTCCATCAGGAGGCAAAACTGCTCAATGTAAAAGAGCATGCGGAAATGCTGAGCAAGCAATTCCTTCTGAACTGCCACAAGCCAGCACATCCAAACCGTCATCTTTTGGACATAGATCCGCCCCCGAGAGACATAAGGAAACATCTCCGTAAACATTATGATGAGATCCGGCATCATATTACCTTGCCGTTTGATCTGCAGAATCATAAGCGGGCTCTAACCGACATCCACACCGAGTCGGTAGATACTTTTGTCGGATCTCTACCTGTGAACCCCGTTCTGAACAGTCCTCCACCGGATATTGCTGAAGAAGAACGCACCTTACCAAGGGAGACAAGAGTTACCTTGGCACAGCTTAGGTCTGGATATAGTGTAAGGTTAAACTCCTACTTGTCCAGACTTAATGACACAATCTCAAACACATGCCCTGCATGTGGTAGGACCCCCCATGATACTCTACATCTCTTCAATTGTTCATTTGAACCTACTCTTCTAACCCCTCTGTCCCTCTGGACAAACCCTGTTGAAACTGCACGTTTCCTTGGACTCCCCTTAGAAGAGCTTGATGAAGATCTTCGGAATGATCATACACTCTAGACAGGGCAATGCTTTGTTAACAACAACAACAACATTCTGTTGGACCAGGGTTTAGCTCAATGCCAGACCGGAACAAGAGAATAAGGAGCAGCCCTGCTGCAAGGGACTGCTCCAAGGATGACAAATTTAGGGGGAGGAATCGTGACACGTTAGACAGGGTCACTTCGGGTGTACTTGGTCAGGCTGTAATATAAAAAAAAAATACAACCTGGGTCGTTTCGGTACGAAGGGTACTGCGCAAGCACATGTACCTTTCTCGCAGAACCGGCAGTACGTAGAAACGCTGGTGTAAAACGTGCTGTAGCCTTTTTAATGACTCCACGGATGTTTCGCTCGTCAACGTGAGCATCAGTAGGAATGGGGAGATCATCAAAGGAGCCTCCGTGAATTCCAAAAAGCCGACCCAGTTCGTCCTTTTGAAATTCACGTATGTTCTTTTCTCCGAAGTAATAAAATCCGAGGCACGGTCGACGGATAGGATGATGGGCAGGTGGTTGTTGTTGTTGTAGTAGCGAGGTGTTAGGTTAGGTTAGGTTCAAGTGGCAGCCGCAGAGGCACACTTAGGCCAGTTTTGAAAGGCCCGTTGTGATACCACCAACGCAAGGAAAGTCAGCCCCGGGACCCAGCCATATGGAAAAACCCGGAGTTGTTGGGATTTTCCACATAGCAGAATCCTGGGACTGACAATCCTAAACCGACAATGTTACTCCTCCTCGAACCATTTAGATGACTTTATGAAGGCCATCAAGTCCTTTATGTCCAGTTCCGCGATCTGGCTTAGGCTATCCAGGAACGGAACTCCCAAAAAGCGCGTTCTCGCGCCGCTTAAAGCCGGACAGTTGCAGATGAGGTGCTCCACTGTTTCCTCCTCCTCATCATCCTTGCAACTCCTGCAGCATCGTCGGTAGGGCACACCTAGCCTTTCTGCATGCCTACCAATGAGATCCCAGTTTGGCCAGGTTTGTTTCGATATCCCACACCCTGGGGATTGCAGCCATCTTTCGTTGGCTTGATGGAGTGTGTGCTCCTTCAGCATTAGTTTGCATGTGGCAAACGGCATACCTAAGCGCTCTTTATCCTGAAGAACCTGCTTGGTCGTATCCTGCCTGGCAAGTTCGTCAGCCTTACAGTTTCCCTCAATGTCCCTGTGTCCCGGGACCCATGTGAGGTTCACGCGGTTCTGTTGGGTCGTACTTGAAGAGATCGACGACAGCTGAGCGTTTCACGTATTGCCGGTTCTGCGAGAACGGTATTTGTACCTGTACAATACCCTTCGTACCGAAACGACCCGGGTTGTTTTTTTTTATAATGACTCGGCCAAGAGCAATACATTTCGAAGTGACCCTGTCTAACGCGTCACGATTCCCTCACCTATTGTCATCCCCGGAACAGCCCCTTGCAGCACGGCTGCTCCTTATTCTCTTGATCCGGGCTGGCATTGAGCCAAATCCTGGCCCAAGAGAATGGTTCTGCTGCGTTTGTCGGAAGAAAATATATACAAGACGATCACACTCAGTACAGTCTGCATCATGCAAAGGTTGGTTGCATAAATCTAGTTGCTCCGGACTAGATCCAAAAACACATCGGCCCACTAGTTTCTATAAAAGTTTTGTGGCGCCCTGCTGTTCACGTCCTAGGACGTCCCGAGGCAAGCGACGCTCATATGTTGCTTCATCGCCCTCTAATAATCAAGTCTCCACGACCTGCAATAATTATATTGCCCAGCAGAATATATGTGTTCCCGGCTGTAGCTTACTTCCTAGTGCATCAACAGCACAAGCACCCACTCATGGCTACTTTCTTCGTAGCACATCAGTTGATGCTTGTAGCACTACTGAGCTTCAGCCCCCGTCTCTAAACTCTTTAATAACTTCTTCCGGCACTAGCACGAATGAAAGTCAAGTCCATCAACTTCTGGTTCCTCACTCTTCGTGCACTGTATGTCGGCACAGGATATATGCGTCTGTGGCATCGGTCAAGTGCAACTCCTGTCTAGGCCTGTGTCACCTTCGCATATGTTCTGGGCTCGCAAACAGAAATCTCTGGACTGATGTGTCTGTCGCGCCTTGCTGTCGAGTTGTGCAGCCCTCAACGCCGACGGATGTACACTCATCTAATAGTGAACGAATTCCGCCGGCTTCAGGACTGCAACGGAGATCAATATCGCGACATAACCTACCACCATCTGGGCGAACACATCAGTCTTTAACTCCCAGAGTGGCCATTGCCTCTCCTTCGCAATTTAAATTGTTGCAATTTAACTGCAACGGCTTGACCGGCAAGATAGTGGAGATAACCACATTTATGCAGCTACATAAAATCAAAATTGCTGCAATCCAGGAGACAAAACTTGGCCCCCACTCGAATCTCCGAGCGAGTGGAGGCTACCACGTACTCCGGCATGATCGTACGGACGGCGGAGGTGGTCTCGCGTTCCTTGTACACCATACGGTGCAGTATAGGGAATTTGATATCAACACTGACCAAAGTGACTTACCTTTAGAGTGTCAAGGTATAGTTATACAAGCTGGTGGCGTTGATCTCGAGCTAATCAATATATACATTCCTCCCCTCACCTGCTGCCCCAGAAGTTATCGTCCTGACCTTAGGGCGTTTCTTTGTGGCGATAACCGTATCATCATGGGCGATTTTAATGCCCATCATGATATGTGGCATTCACACCTTTCTGTGGACGGCAGAGGACGGGAATTAGCCGAGCAAATTGATAACTTCTCTTTCTGTACTGTGAACGGAGACACCTCAACTAGGATGGCTGTTAACTGCAGTAGCTCCCCGGACCTAACTATTGTTAGCCCGGGGTTAATTAACAGCATCAACTGGCAACCTATGGTGGCCCTGTCATCCGACCACCTGCCTATCATCCTGTCTGTCGATCGTGCCACGGATTTTATCACGTCGGAGAAAAGAACTTACGTGAATTTCAAAAAGGCCAATTGGGTCGGCTTTTTGGAATTCACGGAGAGCTCCTTTGGTGATCTTCCCATTGCCACTGACGTACACGTTGGCGAGCGTAACATACGTGAGGTCATTAAAAAGGCTACAGCCCGTTTTATACCAGCTGGTAGGATAAGAGATATTAGGCCTAACTTCCCAGCTGAGGCCGCAGCCTTGGCCAACGAACGTGACCTCATACGCAACATCGATCCATCTGACCCACAGATCGGTGATCTCAACGTGGAAATCAGAAGGCTGGTTAACGAATACAAACAAACCAAATGGGAGGAGCACCTCAGGTCTTGTAACCTCTCTACCGGTGTTGGGAAATTATGGTCCACCGTCAAGTCCTTCGGGTCCACCAAAAAATGTCGACATTACCTTTGGTGACAAGACAATAAATGACCCCAGGAAATGTGCACAGGCTTTTTGTCGACAATATGTCCCACACCCTGCGCAAGACAGGGCTAGACGTGGAATCTTCAGGCGTGCGCATAAACACAAAAACTATGCCCCCGTTCCCATCACCGTTACAGAGGTTCAAGAGGCCATCCGGAAGGCCAAAAACTCCAAAGCCATCGGCCCTGATGGCATAGCCATGGTGCATCTAAAACACATCGGCCTAGCGGGAGTCAAATATTTAACGGCCGTCTTCAATTTGTCTCTGATCACAGCTGTCATACCCGACAAATGGAAGCAGGCAACTGTGATCCCACTACTAAAGCCTGGCAAGCCAGCTAACGTTGGGGAGTCATATCGCCCGATATCACTCCTCTCGCCAGTAGTAAAGACACTTGAGGCGGTCCTACTCCCGCTCTACACATCACACTTGATGTTAGCCGAGCACCAACATGGCTTCAGGAAAGGTAGGAGCACAACATCTGCTCTAAATGTCATAAACACTCAGATAACTGACGGTCTTAATCAAAATAGGCCTAATGACAGGACGGTTCTAGTTGCACTTGATTTGAGTCAAGCTTTTGACACAGTAAATCATGGGCAACTTGTAGCTGATTTGGAAGACTCGTCACTCCCCCCCTGTCTAAAGCGTTGGACCGCCAATTATCTCAGTGGTCGTCGGTCGTCTGTTGTATTTAGAAACAAAAAATCTAAAGCCAGGAAGATAAAACAAGGGGTACCACAGGGTGGTGTCCTCTCCCCGTTATTGTTTAACTTCTATATTTCGAAGCTTCCTCCTCCACCAGAAGAAGTTACGATTGTTTCTTACGCAGACGATTGCACGATATTGGCAACTGGTACTTCCGTTGATGAGCTGTGCTCCAAAATAAATGGTTATCTCCCCTCTCTAGTCGAGTTCTTCACTGCCCGAACCTTGACATTGTCGCCAACAAAGTCTTCGGCGACCTTATTCACGACGTGGACGGCGCAGGTTGGCATGGAATTAGAAATCTATGTAGGTGATCATAAAATACCTACGGTCGCTCAACCAAAAATTTTAGGAGTGACTTTTGACACCATGCACACTTTCGCTGCCCATTCAGCTGCAATTGTCTCAAAATTACAGAGCCGCAACAAAATCCTCAAGTCACTAGCCGGCAGTACTTGGGGTAAAGACAAAGAAACGTTGTTGGTAACGTACAAGGCAATTGGTCGGCCGATCCTGAACTATGCGTCGCCGATATGGTCGCCGGGGCTTGCAGACGTTCACTGGAGTCAGCTTCAGGCCTGTCAAAACACCGCGCTCCGAACCGCTACGGGGTGCGTCCTTATGTCACCTATATCTCATATACATAATGAGGTGGAAATGCTTCCAGTTAGGGAGCATAATGAAATGCTAAACAAGCAGTACCTACTGAACTGCTGTAAACCACAGCATCCCGGTAGACAACTGCTTGAACTCATTCCGCCTCCTAGGACCATAAGGTCGCATCTACGTAAACTTTTTGATGAGATCCGTCACTATATAACAACGCCGTTTGATCTACAGGTGCACAAACAGGCTTTGGGGCATATCCATACAACGTCTGTTGGCCATTACTCTGCGCTCTGTCCGCTAAACAATGTCTTACATGCCGCAACACCTGGCATTTCTGAAGAGGAGCGTCATCTTCCTCGAGAGACAAGGGTCACTCTTGCTCAATTACGCTCTGGATATTGTAGTAGGTTAAATTCCTACATATCTAGACTGAACCCTGATGTGCCGAATGTATGTCCGGCATGCGGCTCGTCCCCGCACAATACCAATCACTTATTTTCTTGCTCATTTGAGCCCACTCTTCTAACACCCATCTCTCTTTGGTCCAATCCTATTGAAACTGCTAGTTTCCTTGGACTCCCGTTAGAAGATATTGATGACAATTAGGTTAAGGAAAAATACGCGTTAGGCAGGACTACACATCGTTACAACAACAACAACAACAACGAGTCGGTCAACCAACCCTCTATCGAGTAAGATTGACTTGATGGGAGCTAGCACCAGTGCGGTTGCCAACGCAGCTAAGCGGACAACGGCGGATGCTAAACTCCCATCAACCGCTGATATGAAAACCAGTATCTTTACGTCTGTGGCAGCGGTCTCACGACCTGGCCTCGGAGTTTCTAAGGAGAAGGAAGCTGCAACTGAGATTTCGGCAAAGGGAGCGACCGCGATGGCAACTACGGGTCCGCACTCCCGGGAGACATCTCCCCGCCGCTTCACATACCACGAGAAAAGATTGGCTGCAAAGATCCTGAAGAGGTATGAATTCCAGTAAATCGGTAGAGCTAGCGAAAGATGTAATACCGGATTTCCAAAATTCTTACATGCCAAAGAGGTTAAAAGTTAACCCTTTCAAGCGCCAGAGATCGGACCTGGAGTTAAATCCCCCTCCCAAGGAGGTAACCAAGGACAGGATCCTTATAGGCGTCCTTGACCGAGGCAATAACCGTCTGGCCATCCCCAAGGACCGGGGGCATTACGTGCGAAACGAACTCGGCAACATTCTTCTCAACGTTGCCCCGGAGTTTCCGGGTAGTTCGGCGCGAGTAATGGATGCGGGTTGGCACCAGGGTTAGATTAAATTACTCGCATGCGAGGATGCAAAAACCATAAAAGGTAGCAGCTGCTAAACTGGGTGAAGTCTACAAGGGCGCAAAGATAGAGGTCGTCGACTGGAAGGACATTCCAGCTCGTCCAAGGGCAAGGGCGTGGATTCCGGCCATTCAGATGAACAATTGAAGAGATGTAGAGTATCATGGGGGGTCCTACCACATGCAGGACATGTATTTAAGATTGTATCATTAAGTCTGGATAAGTAGGAGTTTAACCTTACACTATATCCAGACCTAAGCTGTGCCAAGGTCACTCTTGTCTCCCTTGGTAAGGTGCGTTCTTCTTCAGCAATATCCGGTGGAGGACTGTTCAGAACGGGATTCACAGGTAGAGATCCGACAAAAGTGTCCCTTGGCGATAGTGCTGTGAACAACTCGGAGATGGAGGACAGCCTACAGGACGAGGAAGTCCCGACGTCACGGTGGCTGCAGCCAACGCTGAGCGATTAACATCTAACGCTACAGACAGCAGGGCTCCCGCAACGCCATATCGGGCAGTTAATCGGAACAACTCGTCGTTGATAGGCAACCTCCGGGATGGGGCAAACCTCTACGATATGGGAACGGCAGGGAAGACTGTGCGCTCTCATGTTGGTGGTGCTTCGGATTAATCTGCACAAATCTAAAGTGGCCTCGGCTGCTTTAAGTAGTCGTCTCTCTAAAGGCGACGTGAATGTGGTCCTCATCCAAGAACCCTGGGTCAATAGCTCGAGAATCTGCGGATTGGGGACTAAGGGCTTCAAGCTCATTCGAGCCAGCGAGGAGAGCAAAGTCAGAACGTGTATTTTGGTCAAGTCTGAGTTGAACTCCTTTCTCCTACCTAACTACACCAATGGTGATATTACCGCTAACAGTCTAACGGTCGACAGCACCCACCTGACGGTGGCTTCGGTCTATATGCCCTACGACGCCGAAGAACCCACACCACAAACGGAGGTGAAAGACCTGCTGTCAAATTTCTGCACGGGTAATCTTATTATTGGAGCGGACGCTAATGCTCACCATGTCCAATGGGGGAGCTCCGATATCAATGCCAGGTGCGAGTCTCTGTGTGATTACCTCTTAACAAACAACCTGATAATTTGCAACGTGGGTGCTTATGAGTGGGTTCTGGAAGAACATTCATTCTCCGACCACCGTTACATAGAAATGGATTTAGACTTTATTGTAGAACAACCAATCATGAAGCGAATCCACGTAACACTAATTGGCAGTTACACAATGAAATATTAGACAGAGACCTACCAGTACTGCCCTCACAAGCCCCCTCATCAGTAAAGGAGCTGGAGGATCTTATTACTACATTTACATCGGCACTCTCAAATGCTCTAGGACAGGCTTGTCCAGTGCCAAAACCACGCGGTAAACACAGGCCACATTGGTGGTCCTACGTTTTGGACTCGCTCCGCGAATCATGCCGGAAACAATTTAACAAGGCCAAGAGCCTCGGCTCTGAGCCTCATTGGCACGAATATAAAGCTAAACCAAGGGCCTACAAAAAAGCTCTGAGACAGGCGGAGAGAACCTCGTGGAAAAATTTCTGCACTGGCGTCGAAAAGGTCGACGACACAGCGAGACTTAAACGAGTCCTCTCCAAAAGTCAAACAGCCATCAGCTATTTGCGAAAACCTGACGGATCCTGGACCAGCACGGAAGAGGAAACCCTTGAGCTGCTCTTGAATACACATTTTCTGGGGAATCTGCATGACGCACCACTAGCACCTGCAACAAACCTGGCAGTAAATTTACCCATCACTGAGCAAAGGGTAAGGTGGGCAGTTAAGAGCTTTGAACCGTATAAGGCTGCTGGGCCGGACGGGATTATCCCCGCGCAACTTATAAACACGTTGGTGACATCAGCGGGAAGATAGTGGCATACGCAGACGATATAGCTATTGCATTCAGAGGCAAGTTCCCACAAACTCTGTGCGACCTGATGCAAGTAGCACTGCGAGAAATTTCGACGTGGTCCTCTCGCTGCGGACTTAGTATCAACCCGGGGAAATTGGAACTTATCCTCTTCACCAACCGGTACAAAATACCGCCACTAAGCCTACCAGAACTAGATGGCACGCGCCTGGGCTTGTCGGATAAGGCCAATTTTCTAGGCATACTTCTGGACAGGAAAACCCCCTGCGGGTTAGGGGTTTAGAATATGCCCGAGGTAGGCATACCGCTCGTAAGAGGCGACTAATATGCACATAGGTAATTGACGTGCTACTCGATGGTTGATCTACGGATATGAAGCCTCTCACCTCTCATTACCCATCTTCTCCTTCCTCACGGATGGAGGGATGACATGACCTAGAAGGTTCCACTGGTCATACCAAA
Organism: Campiglossa producta; assembly: GCA_964058755.1. NCBI lineage: Eukaryota > Metazoa > Arthropoda > Insecta > Diptera > Tephritidae > Campiglossa > Campiglossa producta. Next base: position 46,479,975 of record CAXKVI010000005.1, read on the forward strand.
TCGCTACCACGGCAGTCGGGCAGTACCGCAAGGGAGTACCGCAGCGTACCGGGGTCATATCCGTCCAAGGACTGTCAACTTCGGCATCACTCCCCAAAACCTTCGCGGAGTATTTTGCTGTTAACAACAACAACAGGAAATTGAATTGGAAGGAGAATGTTCTTCAGCGCCTGAAGGAAGCTTGCATCGCTCTTTACACATGCAAAAGAGCCATTGGCAAAAAATGGGGGCTCAGCCCTAGAGTATGCCGTTGGATCTACACGGCCATCATTCGCCCAATCATGCTGTATGGAGTCGTCGTATGGTGGCCTGCGCTGAGCAAGGCAACATACCTGAATCTGTTGCGGAAAGTCCATAGTTCCAATATGATCTATGTAAGCGGTGCGCTACGGACAACGCCCAACGAAGCCCTCCAGGTCATTCTGGGCATTTTGCCACTTGATCTGGAAGGGTTACGGTCAGCGGCGGCATCAGCTCTGCGGCTAAGGGAAACCTCCAGTTGGGGTGCGGGTACTATTGGACACTCCAGTATTCTGGAATCTTACAGCTTTCTCCCTCTAAGCACAGATCGTTGTGCGACCACTACAGTCGGGGATAGCTGTTTCAAAATAAACATTCCCAGCAGAGAATACTGGGAGAGGACGGATTGGTGTCCCGAAACAAATGGTGTCACTTCCATATACACCGACGGCTCGAAGTTGGACGGCAGATTTGGGGGAGGGGTTTATTCAAGGGATTTGGACCTTGTGCTCTCCTTCAGACTACCTGATCATTGTAGCGTCTTCCAGGCGGAAGTCTCGGCAATCCTGGACGCCGCGGCGTGGTTAAGCAAACGTGTTATCGGAGAAGATATCGCTATTTTCAGCGATAGCCAAGCGGCCATCAAACCCCTTGGCTCATACACGTTGAACTCTGAACTGATGCTCAGCTGTTGTTGATGTTGTAACGAGGTGTAGTCCTGCCCAAAGCGTATTTTTCCTTAACCTAATTGTTGTTGTTGTTGTTGTTGTTAACAATGCATTGCCCTGTCTAGAGTGTATGATCATTCCGAAGATCTTCATCAAGCTCTTCTAAGGGGAGTCCAAGGAAACGTGCAGTTTCAACAGGGTTTGTCCAGAGGGACAGAGGGGTTAGAAGAGTAGGTTCAAATGAACAATTGAAGAGATGTAGAGTATCATGGGGGGTCCTACCACATGCAGGGCATGTGTTTGAGATTGTGTCATTAAGTCAAGTAGGAGTTTAACCTTACACTATATCCAGACCTAAGCTGCGCCAGGGTAACTCTTGTCTCCCTTACTAACAATGTAACCCTGTTTAACCTAATTGTCATCAATATCTTCTAACGGGAGTCCAAGGAAACTAGCAGTTTCAAAAGGGTTGGACCAAAGAGAGATGGGTGTTAGTAGAGTGGGCTCAAATGAGCAAGAAAATAAGTGATTGGTATTGTGGGGGGACGAGCCGCATGCCGGACATACATTCGGCACATCAGGGTTCAGTCTAGATATGTAGGAGTTTAACCTACTACAATATCCAGAGCGTAATTGAGCCAGAGTGACCCTTGTCTCTCGAGGAAGATGACGCTCCTCTTCAGAAATGCCAGGTGTTGCGGCATGTAAGACATTGTTTAGCGGACAGAGCGCGGCATGATGGCCAACTGACCCTGTATGGATATGCTACAAGGCCTGCTGTGTGTAGTGATATACTACACATTGTTGTGAAATACTTGTTGTTGTTAACACTGCAATTATTCTTTAAAAATCGAGTTTCAATTTCTTGATATTTCATGTTTTTTGATGTGAAAATTTATTATTCATTCTACTAATAATTTTGAATATTGAACAAATATAATTTAATTAATTTTTTAAATAATTGTATGAGATTATTAAATTTGGCGATCCTGCCTGTTAAACAAACACCATCAAAAACAATTGCACATCGTTAACAATTGTGTTTGCATAAGGATCAACCTCGCTAACGACAACACAAGCTCAATTAATCAGGAGATTCTAGGAGCATTTGGGGGATTCTAAGAGCATTTGGGTGATAAATATTTTCAACTACAATCAACATTAAGCAGCGAACTGTGGATTCTAGCACTTTAATGGACAAAGAGAACGTTAAAGAAAATATATCAACTGGCTCACAGGATTTCACGTCGCACTTAAATGTCATGACAAAATGTTACCATGAATGTGCAGCAAAAGGAAGCAATCTAACTACAACATCCACTAACATTTATATTACACATCAAGCTGTTGAGAGACATTTGTGAAGCCATTCAGCTACAACGATTCAACATATCCACTCGAACTACTAAACGTGAAACATATCAAATTGACGAAGGATAAGTAGATATATTGACTATATAAATACAAATTTGTTTTTGATTTTATAACATACATATTTATAGAAGTCTATAACTAGGGTTACTCTTAACTTTTTATTTTATTTTTTTGTTGTAAGTTGTTGTAAACCTTTTTCAAAATGTTTCATTCTCCGCGTGAGACGGGTGCTGGAGATAGGCAAGATAGGTCTCTTATTGATATAGAGGATCAATGTGAGCTCCCGTCAGAAAATATACGCAATCCTTACGATAGAAATGAAATTTGGTGCCACTTCGGTAAAATTACCACAATTTTGGTCGAACTGTCCGGAAGGATGGTTCGTACATGCTGAGACGCAATTTGCTACAAAAGGCATAACTAGAGATTTGACCAAGTACGAGTTTGTAATAACTGCCTTACCACAAGACATTATTGCAAATGTACTAGATGTCATTCAAAATCCACCTGCAAGTGAAAAATATGATAATTTAAAGAAAATTCTTATTGATAGACACTCCTTAAGCGAGCAGAGAAGATTGGATAAAATTTTATCGGACACTGAGATAGGTGATCGGAAACCTTCTGAATATTATAGAACTCTTAACCAACTAGCAGGTAATACTATCGATTCAAATTTCCTTAAAAATCTTTGGTTACGTAAACTTCAAAAAATCTTTATGTTGCATTGACCAGTGCTAATTTAAATAATACTAATGATCTTTTGCAACTGGCAGATAAAATTTGGGAGATAACCAGTGGTAATGAAATTTGTGCAGTTAGAAATAGGGTTGTTACATCTTCATTTAATATTGATGAATTTGGAAAAATTGTAGAGAATTTAGCGAAGGTTACAACAAGATTGTGTGAAAGTTTTAATCATTTGCAATTAGACATTGACGAGATTAAAACACAAATGAATGATAGACAGTCACGTCCAAAAAGACGAAGTTTTAGTTATCGTAGAACTTCTCAGTCGCGAGGTAGATCAAAGTCTCAAGATTGGTTATGTAAGTATCATTACCGTTTTGGTAGTAAAGCTCGCAAATGCGAAGAACCGTGCAGTTTCCAGAAAAATAGTCCTAGTCAAACAAACTAGACAGTGCTGTTGTTGCAGCGACTAACAACGGCATTTTGAATTTTTCAACACGTCGCTTGTTTGTATTAGATAAAGAAAGCAAGCTTAAATTCTTAATAGATAGCGGTGCTGAAATTTCAGTTCTTCCCTCATCTAAATTCAAAATTTACAAAAAAATCTTCTGATATAATTTTAACGGCTGCTAATGGCAGTATGATTTCAACTTATGGAAAAAAATTATTAAAACTCATTTTAGGGCTTCGTCGAGAGTTTCCGTTTGTGTTTCTTATTGCAGATATTTCTAAACCTATCATAGGTGCAGATTTTTTAGGAAAATATGGACTTTTAATAGATATAAAGAATAAGAGATTAATAGATCCTCTAACTAGTTTGTCTGTAGACGCGATATCCGGGTTTTGCAATATTTCATTACCTAAATTATTTTCAGTTGAAAATCAATACACAAAACTTTTGAAAAATTTTCCTTCTTTAACTTCTGAGCCAGATTATAATAAAGAGGTTGATCATTCGACAGTTCATCATATAATAACAAATGGAGTATTACCTTTTTGTAGGCCAAGACGTTTGGATCCTATTAAGTTTAAAATAGCGAAGACTGAATTCGATTTTTTATTAAAATCAGGGATATGTCGTCCATCCAAATCACATGGAACATCACCATTACATTTAGTACCTAAAAAAGACACGAATGACTGGCGTCCTTGCGGAGATTATCGTAGGGTTAATTTAATCACTGTGCCTGATCGATACCCTTTACCACACATACATGATTTACATATTGAATTTAAAAATAAAACAATATTTTCAAAGATAGATTTAGTTAGGGCTTACAACCAGATACCCGTTGCGGAGGAAGACATTCATAAAACTGCCATAACCACACCTTTTGGAATGTTCGAATTCGTCAGGATGCCTTTTGGATTACGAAATTCAGCGCAAACATTCCAAAGGTTTATAAATGAAGTGTTACACGATTTAGATTTTATATTTGTTTATTTGGACGATATATTGATAGCTAGTAAAGATGAATCTGAACTTTTGCAACATTTACATATACTATTCCAACGTTTAGATAAGTACGGATTGAATATCAAGCCATCTAAGTGCGTTTTTGGAGTAGGTAAAATTAGTTTCCTAGGTTATAACATATCATCTGAAGGTATTCAACCATCAGCGGAAAAAGTTCAATCAATTCTTGATTTTGGACGACCAATGTCAATCAAACAAATGCAAAAGTTTGTTGGAATGGTTAATTTTTACCATAGGTACATACCAAAGCTTGCTGAAATGCTAGATCCAATACATAGCATGATAACAAAGGCATCAAAGAGCAAAGATAAGGTACTTGATTGGTCTGATGAAACATTGCGGGCATTTGAGAAAGTAAAAGAGAGTTTTGCTAAGAAAACATTGTTAACACATTTCAACAGTGAAGCAATTCTCTCTGTTGCTGTAGACGCATCAAATAGAGCTATATATAGGGGGTGTAAAAGTAGGTCGCCTCCCAGTTGGTGCACCCTGGGTAACGCTAAATGACCTACATAGCCTGCACGGCTAGTTTAGTTTCTTGTATTGCCGGATCTACGAGAACGGTACCAGTACTTGTGCTGTACCCATCGTGCCGAAACGACCCGGGCCGTTTTCTTATATCGGCCCGGCCAAGAGCAATACACTCGAGGTGACCCTGTCTGACATTTAGGCAGGGCTACACCTCGTTACAACAACAACAACAACAACAGGAGTTCTACAAGGAAATCAACAATACTAAAGAACCGTTAGCCTTCTTCTCTAAGAAACTTAGTCCGTCTGAATGTAAATATAGTACTTTTGATAGAGAGTTACTCGCTATTTACTTAACTATTAAACACTTTAAACATTGGTTGGAAGGTAGATCTTTTACGGTTTATACGGATCATAAGCCACTTACATTTGCATTAAATTCAAAGGTAGATCGAAGTCCCAGACAGACAAGGCATTTGGAGTTTATATCCCAATTTACTAGTGACATAAAATACATAAGAGGCAAATTAAACTGTGTTGCGGATGCTTTATCAAGGATACCTGAAGTTTCAACGTTAGAAACCATTGATGTAAATTTAAAAAAGTTATTTATTGAACAAGGAAAAGATGTTGAAATTAAATCATTAGTAGAAAATCTTAATTGTAGACACAAATTAGAATTAATATCAGTTCCATCTTTGAATATTCAAATTTGGTGTGAGACGTCACTTAATTTAACAAGGCCCTATATACCTCAAGTGTTAAGAAAATTAGTTTTCGAGAAACTACATGGTATAGCTCACGTTGGTATTAAAGCAACACGCCGGTTAATCACTAGTAGATATTTTTGGCCAGGAATGAACAAAGTTGTAAACCGGTGGGCGAAAGAGTGTATTAATTGTCAAAAAAGTAAAATTCATCGACATACAAAATCCGAAGTTTCGAAAATTCCAATTCCAAAAGGGCGTTTTGAGCATGTACATTTAGATATTGTTGGACCTCTTCCTCCATCACATGATTTTAGATTTATATTAACTTTAATAGATAGGAATTCTCGTTGGCCAGAGGCATATCCTCTTCAAAATATTTCCGCGAAAAACGTAGCAGAAACTTTCTTTCGTGAGTATATATCACGATTTGGAGTTCCGTTGACAATTACAACTGATCAGGGAGCGCAATTTACATCGCAGGTTTTTACAGAGCTCTCAAAACTATTAGGAAGTCATAAAATCATTACCACTGCTTATCATCCTCAAGCTAATGGAATGGTTGAACGCTTCCATAGGCAACTTAAAGCTTCCATTATGGCAATTGGAAGTGCAACTGAATGGTATGAGGAGTTACCTATAGTACTGTTAGGTTTGCGATCATCCTATAAAGAAGACATTCAATCTACAGCTGCAGAGATGGTATATGGGGAAAATCTAAGACTTCCTTCGCAAATGGTAGTTCAGTCTGAAAATAACTTTGACTCATCTGATGTTTTGTTAAAATTAAAACAAAATTTCAAGCATTGTGCATCAAACATATCTCACCATAAAAATTCACTAGTTTATATTCCAAAAGATTTAAATGATTGTAAGTTTGTATTAGTTAGAATTGATAGAAAGAGAACCGGTTTACAGGAACCATATGAAGGACCATTTGAGGTAATAGAGAAAACACCGAAGTGGTTCAAAATTAATTATTATAACAAATTCATAAATATTTCTATAGACAGAATTAAACCTGCGTATTTGGATGCGAGTAAATATAATCGTTTGGATAAAACAAAAAGAGTTACATTTAATTTGTTAAATATAGAACAATTTGGAAAAGGGGAGTAGTGTAGTGATATACTACACATTGTTGTGAAATACTTGTTGTTGTTAACACTGTAATTATTCTTTAAAAATCGAGTTTCAATTTCTTGATATTTCATGTTTTTTTGATGTGAAAATTTATTATTCATTCTACTAATAATTTTGAATATTGAACAAATATAATTTAATTAATTTTTTAAATAATTGTATGAGATTATTAAACTGTGCACCTCTAGATCAAACGCGTTGTTATATAGTGACGGATCTCATCAAAATGTTTACGTAGATGCGACCTTATGGTCCTAGGAGGCGGAATGAGTTCAAGCAGTTGTCTACCGGGATGCTGTGGTTTACAGCAATTCAGTACGTAGTTACTGCTTATTTAGCATTTCATTATGCTCCCTAACTGGAAGCATTTCCACCTCATTATGTATATGAGATATAGGTGACATAAGGACGCACCCCGTAGCGGTTCTGAGCGCGGTGTTTTGACAGGCCTGAAGCTGATTCCAGTGAACGTCTGCAAGCCCCGGCGACCATATCGGCGACGCATAGTTCAGGATCGGCCGACCAATTGCCTTGTACGTTACCAACAACGTTTCTTTGTCTTTACCCCAAGTACTGCCGGCTAGTGACTTGAGGATTTTGTTGCGGCTCTGTAATTTTGAGACAATTGCAGCTGAATGGGCAGCGAAAGTGTGCATGGTGTCAAAAGTCACTCCTAAGATTTTTGGGTGAGCGACAGTAGGTATTGTATGATCACCTACATAAATTTCTAATTCCATGCCAACCTGCGCTGTCCACGTCGTGAATAAGGCCGCCGAAGACTTTGTTGGCGACAATGTCAAGGTTCGGGCAGTGAAGAACTCGACTAGAGAGGGGAGATAACCATTTATTTTAGAGCACAGCTCATCAACGGAAGTACCACTGAGATAATTGGCGGTCCAACGCTTTAGACAGGGGGGGAGTGTCCGAGTCGAGTCTTCCAAATCAGCTACAAGTTGCCCATGATTTACTGTGTCAAAAGCTTGACTCAAATCAAGTTCACCTAGAACCGTCCTGTCATTAGGCCTGTTTTGATTTAGACCGTCAGTTATCTGAGTGTTTATGACATTTAAAGCAGATGTTGTGCTCCTACCTTTCCTGAAGCCATGTTGGTGCTCAGCTAACATCAGATGTGATGTATAGAGCGGGAGTAAGACCGCTTCAAGTGTCTTTACTACTGGCGAGAGGAGTGATATCGGACGTTAGCTGGCTTGCCAGGCTTTAGTAGTGGGATCACAGTTGCCTGCTTCCATTTATCGGGTATGACAGCTGTGATCAGAGTTGGAGTTTTTGGCCTTCCGGATGGCTTCTTGAACCTCTGTAGCGGTGATGGGAACGGGGACATAGTTTTTGTGTTTATGCGCACGCCTGAAGATTCCACGTCTAGCCCTGTCTTGCGCAGGGTGTGGGACATATTGTCGACAAAAAGCCTGTGCACATTTCCTGGGGTCATTTATTGTCTTGTCACCAAAGGTAAGGTCAACATTTTTTGGTGGACCCGAAGGATTCGACAAGGACTTGACGGTGGACCATAATTTCCCAACACCGGTAGAGAGGTTACAAGACCTGAGGTGCTCCTCCCATTTGGTTTGTTTGTGTTCGTTAACCAGTCGTCTGATTTCCACGTTGAGATCACCGATGTGTGGGTCAGAGGGATCGATGTTGCGTATGAGGTCACGTTCGTTGGCCAAGGCTGCGGCCTCAGCTGGGAAGTTAGGCCTAATATCTTTTATCCTACCAGCTGGTATAAAACGGGCTGTAGCCTTTTTAATGACCTCACGTATGTTACGCTCGCCAACGTGTACGTCAGTGGGAATGGGAAGATCACCAAAGGAGCTCTCCGTGAATTCCAAAAAGCCGACCCAATTGGCCTTTTTGAAATTCACGTATGTTCTTTTCTCCGACGTGATAAAATCCGTGGCACGATCGACAGACATGATGATAGGCAGGTGGTCGGATGACAGGGCCACCATAGGTTGCCAGTTGATGCTGTTAATTAACCCCGGGCTAACAATAGTTAGGTCCGGGGAGCTACTGCAGTTAACAGCCATCCTAGTTGAGGAGTCTCCGTTCACAGTACAGAAAGAGGAGTTATCAATTTGCTCGGCTAATTCCCGTCCTCTGCCGTCCACAGAAAGGTGTGAATGCCACATATCATGATGGGCATTAAAATCGCCCATGATGATACGGTTATCGCCACAAAGAAACGCCCTAAGGTCAGGACGATAACTTCTGGGGCAGCAGGTGACGGGAGGAATGTATATATTGATTAGCTCGAGATCAACGCCACCAGCTTGTATAACTATACCTTGACACTCTAAAGGTAAGTCACTTTGGTCAGTGTTGATATCAAATTCCCTATACTGCACCGTATGGTGTACAAGGAACGCGAGACCACCTCCGCCGTCCGTACGATCATGCCGGAGTACGTGGTAGCCTCCACTCGCTCGGAGATTCGAGTGGGGGCCAAGTTTTGTCTCCTGGATTGCAGCAATTTTGATTTTATGTAGCTGCATAAATGTGGTTATCTCCACTATCTTGCCGGTCAAGCCGTTGCAGTTAAATTGCAACAATTTAAATTGCGAAGGAGAGGCAATGGCCACTCTGGGAGTTAAAGACTGATGTGTTCGCCCAGATGGTGGTAGGTTATGTCGCGATATTGATCTCCGTTGCAGTCCTGAAGCCGGCGGAATTCGTTCACTATTAGATGAGTGTACATCCGTCGGCGTTGAGGGCTGCACAACTCGACAGCAAGGCGCGACAGACACATCAGTCCAGAGATTTCTGTTTGCGAGCCCAGAACATATGCGAAGGTGACACAGGCCTAGACAGGAGTTGCACTTGACCGATGCCACAGACGCATATATCCTGTGCCGACATACAGTGCACGAAGAGTGAGGAACCAGAAGTTGATGGACTTGACTTTCATTCGTGCTAGTGCCGGAAGAAGTTATTAAAGAGTTTAGAGACGGGGGCTGAAGCTCAGTAGTGCTACAAGCATCAACTGATGTGCTACGAAGAAAGTAGCCATGAGTGGGTGCTTGTGCTGTTGATGCACTAGGAAGTAAGCTACAGCCGGGAACACATATATTCTGCTGGGCAATATAATTATTGCAGGTCGTGGAGACTTGATTATTAGAGGGCGATGAAGCAACATATGAGCGTCGCTTGCCTCGGGACGTCCTAGGACGTGAACAGCAGGGCGCCACAAAACTTTTATAGAAACTAGTGGGCCGATGTGTTTTTGGATCTAGTCCGGAGCAACTAGATTTATGCAACCAACCTTTGCATGATGCAGACTGTACTGAGTGTGATCGTCTTGTATATATTTTCTTCCGACAAACGCAGCAGAACCATTCTCTTGGGCCAGGATTTGGCTCAATGCCAGCCCGGATCAAGAGAATAAGGAGCAGCCGTGCTGCAAGGGGCTGTTCCGGGGATGACAATAGGTGAGGGAATCGTGACGCGTTAGACAGGGTCACTTCGAAATGTATTGCTCTTGGCCGAGTCATTATAAAAAAAAACAACCCGGGTCGTTTCGGTACGAAGGGTATTGTACAGGTACAAATACCGTTCTCGCAGAACCGGCAATACGTGAAACGCTCAGCTGTCGTCGATCTCTTCAAGTACGACCCAACAGAACCGCGTGAACCTCACATGGGTCCCGGGACACAGGGACATTGAGGGAAACTGTAAGGCTGACGAACTTGCCAGGCAGGATACGACCAAGCAGGTTCTTCAGGATAAAGAGCGCTTAGGTATGCCGTTTGCCACATGCAAACTAATGCTGAAGGAGCACACACTCCATCAAGCCAACGAAAGATGGCTGCAATCCCCAGGGTGTGGGATATCGAAACAAACCTGGCCAAACTGGGATCTCATTGGTAGGCATGCAGAAAGGCTAGGTGTGCCCTACCGACGATGCTGCAGGAGTTGCAAGGATGATGAGGAGGAGGAAACAGTGGAGCACCTCATCTGCAACTGTCCGGCTTTAAGCGGCGCGAGAACGCGCTTTTTGGGAGTTCCGTTCCTGGATAGCCTAAGCCAGATCGCGGAACTGGACATAAAGGACTTGATGGCCTTCATAAAGTCATCTAAATGGTTCGAGGAGGAGTAACATTGTCGGTTTAGGATTGTCAGTCCCAGGATTCTGCTATGTGGAAAATCCCAACAACTCCGGGTTTTTCCATATGGCTGGGTCCCGGGGCTGACTTTCCTTGCGTTGGTGGTATCACAACGGGCCTTTCAAAACTGGCCTAAGTGTGCCTCTGCGGCTGCCACTTGAACCTAACCTAACCTAACACCTCGCTACTACAACAACAACAACCACCTGCCCATCATCCTATCCGTCGACCGTGCCTCGGATTTTATTACTTCGGAGAAAAGAACATACGTGAATTTCAAAAGGACGAACTGGGTCGGCTTTTTGGAATTCACGGAGGCTCCTTTGATGATCTCCCCATTCCTACTGATGCTCACGTTGACGAGCGAAACATCCGTGGAGTCATTAAAAAGGCTACAGCACGTTTTACACCAGCGTTTCTACGTACTGCCGGTTCTGCGAGAAAGGTACATGTGCTTGCGCAGTACCCTTCGTACCGAAACGACCCAGGTTGTATTTTTTTTTTATATTACAGCCTGACCAAGTACACCCGAAGTGACCCTGTAGGTGTCCCATGTACAGTCACTTCTCAGAGCAGAAAACCCAGGACATCGCCATGGATCTCTGCGCAGTGGAACCACCCGGGGTTTTACCTCGGCCAAGGACTGTCACTTTCAATGTAACCCTGTTTAGTATGTTTTGTCCCATTCCGAAACTATCATCCTCCCCCCTTGCAGCAGGGCTGCAAGATATTCTTTTGTTACGGGCGGGCGTTGAGCCGAACCCCGGACCAAAAGAATGGATATGCAGTGTCTGTTGCAAAAAAATATATGTTAAACGGTCGCATTCTGTGCAATGCTTCTCGTGTAAGAGATGGCTCCATAAATCTGGATGTTCAGGGCTTAACCCTAACATCCACAGACCCCGTACTTTCTTTAGTACTTTCGTGGCCCCTTGCTGTTTGCGCCGTCGGGCGTCCCGCGGTAAGCGCCGTTCAAGCGCACCCCTACCGCCACCTTCTAGTAGCAATACTAATAATAATAATGTCTTAACGACTAGCAGCATTTCTGCTATACCCGCCACACAAATTCCAGACTGTTGCTCGTGCCTTATGGCGTCAACATCACGCGCAGCAGCTCAACACTCTTGCTCCCACCGGAGCAGTTTAGACATGAGCAACTCCGAGCATCAGTCTCTGTCTGTTTCGTTACACCCCCCCTCCCGTTTACACGTGAGTCAGGATCAACATCTTCTTGCACCTGTCTCGACGTGTACTGTTTGTCGGCAAAGATTATACACGCTCGCGTCATCGGTCAAATGCAATAACTGCTTAGGCCAATGCCACGTGCATCTATGCTCTGGGCTCGCGAACAGGAATCTTTGGACGGATGCGTTCATTGCACCATGCTGTAACACGCCTCAGCCTACGACGCCAGCCAACCCGGTTACACCAGGTCCACAGCTAACTAGGCTGAGGCACAGCCTTGGTCTTCGCCTACCAACACCTGGGCGAACACATCCGTCTCTCACGCCTTTGGTTAACTCGACATCGACCCCACCGGCGCACTTCCAAATCTTACAGCACAACTGTAACGGATTAACTGGTAAGATCGCAGAGATAACCAACTTGATGACGCAATATGACATAAAACTTGCCGCAATCCAAGAAACCAAGCTCAGTCCAAGGTCGGACCTCATTACCTATGGTGGATATAACATTCACCGGAAGGACCGTCATAGAGTAACAGGAGGTCTGGGAGGTGGTCTAGCGTTCATAACGCACAACTCTGTACAGTATCATCTATTTGATACCGACATCGAAGGAACGGATGATATCTTAGAAAGCCAAGGTATTACCATCCGTACAGGAGATGTCGATCTGCAAATCATAAACATCTACATACCCCCTGTCTCAAGTTGCCCCACCGGTTATCACCCCGACATTAGCTTGCTATTACGAGGAGATAACCGCGTGATCCTGGGCGACTTCAATGCGCACCACGATATGTGGCACTCAAACTTGCCAGCAGACAGTAGGGGGCATGTACTCGCAGAACAAATGGATGATACGGCTTTCTGTACATTGAACGGAGACGCCCCTACGAGAGTATCGGGTAACTGCTATAGTTCGCCAGATATTTCTATCGTAAGTGCAGGACTATTGAACAACACCAATTGGCGACCCATACTCACGTTGGCGTCTGACCATCTCCCAATAGTCATTACCATCGAACGACCGACGGACTTTATAACACCTGAGCATGGTACATACATCAACTTTACCAAGGCGGACTGGGACAGTTTTCAGACATATACGGACGAATCCTTGGCTGCTCTATCCATTCCTACGGACGTACGCAAAGGCGAACGAGACTTCCGCAACATCATTGACTTGGCCTCTAGACGCTTCATTCCTGCGGGTCGAATATCTCGAATAAGACCAAATTTCCCCGCGGAGGCAGCGGCCATGGCTAGAGAAAGAGATGAAGTGCGAAGTCTCAATCCCGCAGACCCCCGTATAAGGGATCTCAACGCGGAAATTCGTAGGTTGGTCGATAAACACAAACTGGCCAAATGGAAACAACACCTAGAGCAATGCAACCTCTCTGACGGTGTTGGCAAATTATGGACTACGGTCAAAGCTCTATCTAATCCAACACAACACAAGGATAAAGTAGATATTACTTTCGGTGACAGGGTGAAGAAGGACCCTAGGGGATGTGCGAACTCCTTCTGTAGACAATTTGTACTACATTCCCCACCCGATAGAGATTTGTACTACATTCCCCACCCGATAGAGCTAAACGTAGAACCATGCGACAGGCGCGTAAATACAAAAACCAAAACACGCCCATTGTCATCACTGCCTCAGAGGTCAAGGAAGCCATCAGACAGGCTAAGCCCTCAAAATCCATCGGCCCCGACGGCATTGCCATGAAGATGCTGAAACATCTAGGCCAGGAGGGACACAAATACTTAGCGGCTCTATTCAATCTTTCACTGAACACTTTCGTCATTCCTGAAATATGGAAAAAGGCGAGAGTGGTTCCATTATTAAAACCTAGAAAGCCGGCAAACATAGGCGATTCATATCGCCCTATATCACTTTTGTCGCCGGTAGTGAAGACGCTAGAGTCCATTTTGCTCCCGTATTACACCGCAAATCTGCACCTGGCTAATCATCAACATGGCTTCCGTAAGCTGCACAGCACCACCACCGCACTCAATGCCATTACAACGCAAATAAATAGCGGTCTAAATCAAAACCAACCAAATCACAGGACTGTGTTAGTGGCACTTGACTTGTCGAAAGCTTTTGACACACTCAACCATGCCACTCTCATACAAGATCTATTAGAAACACAAATATCTACCTGATGGGTTAAAGAGATGGACCGCTAATTACTTGAATGGGCGGCAGGCGTCGGTCAACTTTAGAAACGCAACATCAAAACCAAGACGAATTAGACAGGGGGTGCCACAGGGTGGTGTCCTATCCCCGACACTGTTTAATTTCTATCTATCGAAGATGCCCCCACCACCAGAGGGTGTCTCCGTCGTTTCTTATGCTGACGACTGTACAATAATGGCGACGGGGAAGGGCCCCTATACTGATGAACTCTGTAATAAAATCAACGGTTAGACATTTTCGTTGACGGCACTAAGCTACCAACTGTCAGCCACCCAAAGTTATTAGGGATGACATTGGATAATACTTTCTCATTTGCTGGTCATGTGTCTGCAATGGTCTCAAAGGTACGTGGTCGCAACAAGATCCTCAAGTCACTTGCCGGCAGTACTTGGGGAAAAGACAAAGAAACGTTGCTGACTACATATAAGGCCATTGGCCGACCAGTCTTTGACTATGCTGCACGCATATGGTCGCCTTATGTACATAACACCAACTGGACGAAGTTACAAGTCTGCCAAAATACTGCCATCAGAACTGCTACGGGATGTCTCCTCATGTCTTCCGAGTCTCACCTCCATCAGGAGGCTAAACTGCTCAATGTAAAAGAGCATGCGGAAATGCTGAGCAAGCAATTCCTTCTGAACTGCCACAAGCCAGCACATCCAAACCGTCATCTTTTGGACATAGATCCGCCCCCGAGAGACATAAGGAAACATCTCCGTAAACATTATGATGAGATCCGGCATCATAATACCTTGCCGTTTGATCTGCAGAATCATAAGCGGGCTCTAACCGACATCCACACCGAGTCGGTAGATACTTTTGTCGGATCTCTACCTGTGAACCCCGTTCTGAACAGTCCTCCACCGGATATTGCTCAAGAAGAACGCACCTTACCAAGGGAGACAAGAGTTACCCTGGCACAGCTTAGGTCTGGATATAGTGTAAGGTTAAACTCCTACTTGTCCAGACTTAATGACACAATCTCAAACACATGCCCTGCATGTGGTAGGACCCCCCATGATACTCTACATCTCTTCAATTGTTCATTTGAACCTACTCTTCTAACCCCTCTGTCCCTCTGGACAAACCCTGTTGAAACTGCACGTTTCCTTGGACTCCCCTTAGAAGAGCTTGATGAAGATCTTCGGAATGATCATACACTCTAGACAGGGCAATGCATTGTTAACAACAACAACAACAACATGCTCTAACTCCCCTAATCACACGGTTCAACTTTTCGCAGATTTTTTTAAGCCTAACTTTGATGAAGGCACTCCTGGTCAAAGTGCCAATTATTTGAATCCGTCCGTTTTTAAGGGCTTGGATTTTGGGTCATTAACTATCACTGGCGACGATGTGAGGGAAGCTATGTACACTTTAAAGCCTTCGGTAAAATGTGACAGCGATGGGCTCTGTGGCTTCGTTCTGAAGCACTGTAGCGTCTCGCTATCTGCACCTCTATGCCACGTCTTTAATTTGTCATTATCCTCTGGTATATTTATTGACAAGTGGAAGATCACCGATTACTCCGATTTTTAAGTCGGGGAACAAAAATGATGTTGCAAACTACAGGCCAATAGCTAAATTGTCTACATGTTCTAAACTCTTTGAAAAAATAATTAAGGATAAGCTATCTTTCGTGACCAAGAGTATTGTGGACCCGCACCAGCATGGGTTTGTTACTGGGCGCTCTACCGTTACTAACTTGGCTCACTTCTCAAATTTTTGTATCTCTGCTTTTAAGGATGGAGCTCAGGTTGACGCTATTTCTACAGACTTTTCTAAAGCTTTCGACAAAGTTTCTCACAAGATTTTGTTGGAGGAACTTGAGCATATGTGGTTCCATTCCGGTTTTTTATGCTGGCTGAAATCTTACCTGTCGAATAGGACCATGTGTGTTGAAATTGAAGGCTGTTCGTCCCATTCGTTCACCGCGTCTTCGGGAGTTCCTCAGGGTAGCATTCTGGGCCCTCTTTTTTTCATCTTGTTTATGTTGTTGTAGCGAGGTGTAGCCCTGCCTAAATGTCAGACAGGGTCACCCCGAGTGTATTGCTCTTGGCCGGGTCGATATAAGAAAACGGCCCGGGTCGTTTCGGCACGATGGGTACAGCACAAGTACTGGTACCGTTCTCGTAGAACCGGCAATACAAGAAACTAGCCGTGTAGGCCATGTAGGTCATTTAGCGTTACCCAGGGTGCACCAACTGGGAGGCGACCTACTTTTACACCCCTTTGTTTATCAATGACATTGGCTCCTGCTTTAAATATTCTAACTTTCTCCTCTATGCTGATGACCTCAAACTCTTTCGTAAGGTAACTGCCCCGTCGGACACAGCGCTTCTTCAACTTGATTTAAATAACCTGGTGGCCTGGTGCCTCGCAAGTAATCTTCACCTAAACATTAAGAAGTGCTTCCATATGGCATTTACA